>JARJLF010000953.1:0-114830 GCA_029378395.1 Mycena leptocephala | reverse complement strand
CCCCAAATGCCGGCGGAAATGCATTTTTGCCCCCCTATTTGCTGAATAAGATCACGTGTACTCCTGATGGCGGAAGGATTTATTGATTTATATTCAATTTATATTTGCATTTAAAAGCATTTATTTAACACTTAATTGAAGCTCCAACAGCCCATCAATGCCGCCGGAAGGCTGTGGGGAAGCTTATATAAGGTATTGTGGCTATGTGGCAAGCTCCATGAATTAACGCAATAGACCCGTGGTATCAGCCCACCAGTTAACTGGTCAATCTGACCATATGAGCTGGGTTACCGGAAGATGTGACCGGTCGAGGAAAACGGAGCCGGTTGGCAGGGATGAAGTGCCACCACCACAAAAAGGATGACAAGGGTGTGCATGACTATCTTGGCCGATTGAAAGGGAGGATGAACAAGTAGACGTCCCGATGAAGTCCGGACGGAGAGACTCTCAAGATGCAAAGCAGAGGATAAGAAGCTAAGCACGTTTATAATCAAACTGAAGAATACAACATAGTACATAGAGCTTATATACCAAGACATACGTGTCATTACTATAAGTAGTAATGTCAAAGCAACATCCGAATAAGGAGATAGAAGTTCGAGTCAGACAAAGCGACATCCAGATGTAGAAGTAGGAAACGTGTGGACATATGGATAAACGGGAAACACTCAGTAATCCTTCATTGCGTAAAAAACCCGTTCCGAGCGGCAACTGGATTGACCGGTTGCTGGAAGGCCCGGAAGATTGACCGGTCGAGAATAAGAATGCCGGCTGAATGCGGGAAGTGTGTGCATGGATATAACATCCTTGGAAAATGAAATGAAAATGAGACCAAAATGGTAACTTTGAACGACGGTATTCCTCCATCATTTCATTCCGTCTCCACGGATCTTACCTGGTGAGGGTTGTTCTTTTCTTTTGAGGGCGCCTCTCTCCCTCCAAAATAAATTCACACAGACCTATGCCATATTATGTATTTTCCCGTCGAGCCTCGTGTTGCGGCTACATTCCTCTTGCAGCGGGGGAAAAAAGTTCGATTGAGGGACAGATGGAGCTCTGCCATAGTGATACATATTTGGAATTGCCAACCTGTACAGAATATAACCCATAGCTCATCTTATTCTAGCATTGAGTCTTTACTACTCTCTTTAGTTGTACTAACAGAGTCAAACACTAGGATGTGCATTTGTGCGGCGTTGTAGGCCCTACGCCGCGCCTACAACGCCGCACATCCGCCATCACCAAGGATGACCCAGCAGATCCCAGCTGGGGAGTCATGCGCGCTGCCAAGAATCAAACCACTCGGCAATCCCAGCGTGCAAAGCGCAAGCACTGGCGGGAGTACATTACCGAGCTCCCTCATGGTAACATCTGGCAAGGCCAAGTACGCCCTCGACCCCAGCGCAACCTCATCCACTTCCCGCATCCCCAACCTCACCACGCCAGATGGGTCCGTCGCGACGACGCCCGAGGAGAAAGCAAAGGTACTCCATGAGAAGTTCTTCCCCCCAAACCAGCCCTCGACCCTCCGGACCCCGACGAGATCCTCCCTGAGCCCCTTCCTTCGCCGACGTTCATCATTGACGACATCCACCGCGCCATCGACAAGCTTGCGCCGTGGAAGGCTCCGGGGCCGTCGGGCGTCCCGAATATTGCGATCAAGTCAGCGCGGGTGATCTTTGCCCCGCACCTACTCGCGATCCTCGAGGCGGGCCTCCGCATCGGTTACTTCCCGAAGACCTGGCGGATCTTCTTGACTGTAACTCTGCGGAAGCCCAGAAGAATGACTACACCGTTCCGGGCGCGCACGGACCATTGCTGAGGAGGAGTGCCTCGGCAAGGTGGTCGAGTCCGTCCTCGCCGACTGGCTCTCCGGGTTCGCAGAGAGGCATGGCCTCCTCTCCCTGAACCAGTTCGGAGGCCGTCCTGGCCGCTGCACCGTTGACGCTTTGCTTCAGCTCGTGCAGAAGGTCAAGGATGCGTGGCGCAGTGGGAAGGTAGCCAGCCTTCTCCTGATGGACTTTCCCAAGCCTTCCCCTCCGTGAGCACGATCACTTGATCCGCTCGCTCGAGAGGAAGCGCGTCCCCACCCAGTCGTGCGCTTCTTGGAGAGTTTCCTCTCCGAGCGCAGCACCACCCTCATGTTCGATGACTACGAGGCGGCGCCGTCTCCCGTCCCGAACGGCCTTCCCCAGGGCTCCCCGCTCAGCGCTCTGCTGTATCCCATATACGCAGACGTGCTCCTGGAAGAAGGGACCCTCGGGTATGTGGACAACAACTCTCGTTTGGAGACGGGCTACACCCTCCTCGAGACCACAGTGCTGCTATGTCGACACATGAGATGCTCCCCACCGCCAAGGCTATCGGCCTGCGCTTCGACCTCCCGAAATTCCAACTCGTCCACTTCATCTCCCCGTGTCGACACACCACCCACTATCGTCCGATCCCGCTCAAAATTGGCGATATTGTCGTACAACGGAGACGACGGCGAAACTCCTAGGAGTAGTCTTGGATCACAAGCTCTCCTTCCGGAATTCACGTCGAACTCGCGCAGCATCGAGGCACCAAGGCGGTGCTCGCCCTCTCCCGCATCTCCTCCCCCATTCGTACACCCGTCAACTTTTCCAGACGGTGGTGGTCCAAGGATGGAGTACGCACTCCGGTATGGTACCGACCAGTGACGGAGCGCGAGCATGCGAGAAGGAGTGGGACGGTGTGGATAGCTAAGGCGTTGGGCAAGGTACAACGACAAGCTTGCAGGTTTATCACCGGCTCGCTGAGGATGACCGCGATGGACATGCAGAACTTCCATGCAAACATCGCCCCAATCCACCTTCGCCTCAACCGTTCGGTCTACAATGCCACCGCTCGCCTCGCCACCCTCCCAGCGTCCAACCCCATCCGAGCCACCTTCGTCCGCTGTCGACGTACCCGTGCTTCCACCGATCGCCCATCCACCACCTCATCTCGGCCTTCCCCATCTTCCGCGGCGACTTCGAAATGATCGACCGCTACATCGATTCGTTCCACCCCCGAAGTCTGCTTTCACCACGAGCGTCACACCAGACAAAGACGCCACGCACGCTGAGATGGAGGAGATCGTAGCACGAGGAGGCGTCTGCGTCTTCACGGACGGGTCGGGGTTCGAGGGCGGAGTGGGAGCAGCCGCGGTTGCGATGAAGGGCAGAGTGGTTGTGGAACAGCAGCAGAAGCACCTGGGCAACGAAAGTGAGCACACTGTCTTTGAGTCGGAGGTCTGTGGAGCCATCCTCGCGCTCGACATCGTCGCGGGCACGCCGCGGCTCACCGACGTCGACGTCTTCATTGACTGCCAACCCGCCATCGCCGCACTCGCCTCTCCCAAGCCCCAACCCGGCCAGTACCTCCTTGCGACATTCCACACCTCCTCGCTCGCCTCCTCCGCGCCCGCCGCACCCTCCAGATCCGCGTTCATTGGGTCCCCGCACACGTCGGCATCAAGGGCAACGAGGCGGTGGACGCCTGCGCCAAGGAAGCAGCTCAAGGCGCCTCCTCACCACTCGCCAAGCACATCAAGCTCTTCGAGAGCTCCTTGCCCGTTCAGCCGCACAGCAACTATCGCAGCTGGCGCGAAGGCATTCGCAACGCAGTGGCGGGAGGAGTGGTCGACGTCGCCAAGGCACGCCCGCATCTCCACCTTCGACGACGCGACCCCTCCAAGACAATGGAGAAGATGTACTCTGGACTCACTAGGCCGCAGTGCAGCGTCCTCACCCAGCTGCGCACCAGCCATATTGGGCTCAACGCGTACCTCCACCGCTTCAAGCTCGTGCCCTCTCCCAGTGCCCCCATTGCCACGTCCCTGAGTCCGTCCCCCACTTCCTCCTTGTCTGCCCTGCCTACCGCGCCGCCCGCCTCGCCCTCATCGTTCGGGTCAAAACCACTCGCCTCTCCTGCGCAAACTCTTATCCGCCAAGAGCGATGCCGCCCCGTCCTCACATTCGTGCGAGCCACGGGCCGCCTCCCAGGTACGACGTATAACGTCCTACCCCTTCCCCTTCTTTCCTTTTCGTTTCTTTACTCTCTCCTCTCTCATTTCCTTTTGCCTTTACATATCACCTCAGCATACGATCCAAAGCTTACTGTTACGATATTATCTACATGAACGAACACTCGAACCACTACAGGCAACTCTCCCTGCACACCCTCGCTGTCTCCTCCCTTCCCCACGTACTTCTCACCGCCAGCCATTACTTGTACATGCCTTCTGTAAAGTGCGACATGGGCCCTAAAGGGCCGCAGCACTATAATGGAATAATGAATGATGAATGAATGAATGAGTGCATTTGTCTCGGTATTCAACTTTGACTTCGAGCTCAACCTGAAATAGTTGACTCCCTCTCCCTCGCTGGTCCGAGGAGTGGATTTTCAAGAAAACGGAAATGCATACACTAGTTTAAGTGGGGGAAAATTCGAGGCGGGTTTCAACAAATACTCATCCTCAAGTGGAATCCATGGTTCAAGTTCGACTTGCGTGAAATTACTGACATCAACTTACTACAAAATGAATAGATATTCCATGAGTGGACAGCTGAGAAGTTCACGGAAAAACTAATTATAGTATACTGATATCAGATTCCAATGTGAATGAATGGCACCCATCGTTCGTAAGGAACTTCTCTGCTCTTCAGCTCTTTAACTGCAAGCTGTAAAGCCTCTGCTGTATCAGTGTGTGTGGGCTGTTGGCCCTCACGAAACAGATGTGAGTATACAATCTCTGCAACGGTCGGGCCATCACTGTCATTCATCGACCACATTGTTCCAATTGCACTTTGGAAACCTGCAGTAATGAATCCACCACCCAGATGAAATGATTCATTCACCAGTTTGGCATCTCCCATGCTGTCTGACATGCAGCGAGAAAGACAAACTGTGCATTGGGCAGAGGCATGCGAAGAATTGTGTCCAACTCCAACTTGCCTCCATAAAGCTGGAGATGGCTTTGCTGGGGGAACTCAAGATTTTGATATCCATGGCAAGCCAAATGAACCCAGGAGCAATCCTGGAGTTGCATTTCACAGCATCACTGTTGCCTGATCTCCCAGAAGGGAGTGGACATTGGTAGTCTTTGGCAATGGAGACGATTTTGTTAACTTCTGGCGCTACCCATGAGGGAATTACTTCTGTTAGAATCAGTGTGTGTAACTCCAACAACTGCAATTTGGGTGCAGTACTGGATGGTTTTTTAGCATATGCATCAAGGAGAGATCCCAGGGTAGCAGTGTATGAATGGATGAATTCATCTGTAGGTGGGCTTGCATGTAACGGCAGTCCTGCAAATGCACCTGTTGGCAGCCACCAGAGCCTGCCATTGGAAATACCCTGCTAAAGAACAAGATTAGTTGCGAAAGAAGGAACCACATATTTTTCACTGACTGATTTAAAACTGTATAGACTGGACCTGTGACATGAATCCAGAGCCAGTTCAACAGATCTTGAAAATATTCCTGAGTTGATTTGTGTGCAAATTGTTCACACCAGGCAAAGAGTCTGGAGGATGAGGATTGGCCTCGGTTCGAACATTGCAGTACGAAGCAAGTCTGTCAGCATGTCTCGTTGTGATTTGAGCAGGTCTAGTGTGACAGTTGGGAGTGGAACATGGACTGGGTCTGAAGTTGGATTGCAGAGGATTATAGGTCACAATGAGCTTTGTGACTGGTCAGGATTATGACAGGTCCTCCTTGCGCTGCATGACAAAGAACATTGTAGGATTTCGGAAGGAGGAAAGATTCAAAGCCTGGGTGTTGCCGAATGTCTTCCAGCAATATCTTTCTGTCTTCAACAATGGTTGATTGGAGAGTCAGTGAATCTTCCACTGTAAAGTTTTGAGGATAGTTCTAAGAACTTCTGAGCCTGATCAGGTGGGAGTCATGAATATCTGTCTTCAGTTGGAGCATTTGTTGAAAAACAGTGGCAAGCCTTGCTCAAGGAATTTGACAGCAACATGAAATTTGTGAGATCAATGCATGTTTGCACAGCAGTTGAGGTTGCACCGAAATATCAAGCCTGTGAATGGCATCATGGCGCACAGGGATGGATGCCCAATCCACAATATTTCAGGGAGTAGATCAAAGGCTGCATTGAATGCACGGATACAATCATCTGGCTGAAATTCTTCAGCAAAACTTGCCCAGGAGAGAGCATTCTGCCATGATCGTTCAGGTTGTAAAGTAGCAAGTCTGAATGACTCATTATAATTAGTCTGGATGGCGACAAGATTCTTCAAGTCACCCAGCCTCTTATATTGATCTGTGAATGACACTGCAAGACCTTGCAGTCGGCCTGCTCGATCAGGATGGCCAGGTGGAGTCAGGTCTACTGCCTCCTGATCTGTTTTCAGTGCAGCTTCCAGGTCCTTCAGCTCACCCAGCCTCCGATATCGATCTCTGAACGACACTGCAAGACCTTGCAGTCGGCCTGCTCGATCAGGATGTCCAGGTGGAGTCAGGTCTGCTGCCTCCTGGTCGTTCTTCAGTGCAGCTTCCAGGTCCTTCAGCTCACCCAGCCTCCGATATCGATCTGTGAACGACACTGCAAGACCTGGCAGTCGGCCTGCTCGATCAGGATGTCCAGGTGGAGTCAGGTCTGCTGCCTCCTGGTTGTTCTTCAGTGCAGCTTCCAGGTCCTTCAGCTCACCCAGCCTCTGATATTGATCTGTGAACGACACTGCAAGACCTTGCAGTCGGCCTGCTCGATCAGGATGTCCAGGTGGAGTCAGGTCTGCTGCCTCCTGGTTGTTCTTCAGTGCAGCTTCCAGGTCCTTCAGCTCACCCAGCCTCTGATATCGATCTGAGAACGACACTGCAAGACCTTGAAGTCGGCCTGCTTGATCAGGATGTCCAGGTGGAGTCAGGTCTACTGCCTCCTGGTTGTTCTTCAGCGCAGCTTCCAGGTCCTTGAGCTCACCCAGCCTCTGATATTGATCTCTGAACGACACTGCAAGACCTTGCAGTCGGCCTGCTCGATCAGGATGTCCAGGTGGAGTCAGGTCTGCTGCCTCCTGGTTGTTCTTCAGTGCAGCTTCCAGGTCCTTCAGCTCACCCAGCCTCTGATATCGATCTCTGAACGACACTGCAAGACCTTGCAGTCGGCCTGCTCGATCAGGATGTCCAGGTGGAGTCAGGTCTGCTGCCTCCTGCTTGTTCTTCAGTGCAGCTTCCAGGTCCTTCAGCTCACCCAGCCTCTGATATCGATCTCTGAATAACACTGCAAGACCTTGCAGTTGGCCTGCTCGATCAGGATGTTCAGGTGGAGTCAGGTCTGCTGCCTCCTGGTCGTTCTTCAGTGCAGCTTCCAGGTCCTTCAGCTCACCCAGCCTCCGATATCGATCTCTGAACGACACTGCAAGACCTTGCAGTCGGCCTGCTCGATCAGGATGTCCAGGTGGAGTCAGGTCTGCTGCTCCTGGTTGTTCTTCAGCGCAGCTTCCAGGTCCTTCAGCTCACCCAGCCTCTGATATCGATCTTGAACGACACTGCAAGACCTTGCAGTCGGCCTGCTCGATCAGGATGTCCAGGTGGAGTCAGGTCTACTGCTCCTGCTTGTCTTCAGTGCAGCTTCCAGGTCCTTCAGCTCACCCAGCCTCTGATATCGATCTGTGAATGACACTGGCAAGACTTGCAGTCGGCCTGCTCGATCAGGATGTCCAGGTGGAGTCAGGTCTACTGCCTCCTGGTTGTTCTTCAGCGCAGCTTCCAGGTCCTTCAGTCACCCAGCCTCTATATGATCTGTGAAGACACTGCAAGACCTTGCAGTCGGCCTGCTCGATCAGGATGTCCAGGTGGAGTCAGGTCTACTGCCTCCTGGTTGTTCTTCAGTGCAGCTTCCAGGTCCTTCAGCTCACCCAGCCTCTGATATCGATCTGTGAAGACACTGCAAGACCTTGCAGTTGGCCTGCTCGATCAGGATGTCCAGGTGGAGTCAGGTCCGCTGCCTCCTGGTTGTTCTTCAGCAGCTTCCAGGTCCTTCAGCTCACCCAGCCTCTTATCGATCTGAGAGCGACACTGCAAGACCTTGCAGTCGGCCTGCTCGATCAGGATGTCCAGGTGGAGTCAGGTCGACTGCCTCCTGGGTTCTTCAGCGCAGCTTCCAGGTCCTTCAGCTCACCCAGCCTCTTATATCGATCTGAGAACGACACTGCAAGACCTTCAGTCGGCCTGCTCGATCAGGATGTCCAGGTGGAGTCAGGTCTACTGCCTCCTGGTCGTTCTTCAGCGCAGCTTCCAGGTCCTTCAGCTCACCCAGCCTCCTATATCGATCTGAGAGCGACACTGCAAGACCTTGCAGTCGGCCTGCTTGATCAGGATGTCCAGGTGGAGTCAGAGTCACTGCCTCCTGGTTGTTCTTCAGCGCAGCTTCCAGGTCCTCCAGTTCACCCAGCCTCTTATATCGATCTGAATGACACTGCAAGACCTTCCAGTCGGCCTGCTCGATCACGATGTCCAGGTGGAGTCAGGTCCGCTGCCCCTGGTTGTTCTTCAGCGCAGCTTCCAGGTCCTCCAGTTCACCCAGCCTCTTATATCGATCTGAGAGCGACACTGCAAGACCTTCCAGTCGGTGTAGGACGCGTTAGGGACGCTACAAATATTTATTGTTGGGTGCACGCTGAGGGAAGTGTCCCAGCGAGTGAAGTCCTTGCAGGCGACTATTGAAGCTAGCTCTCGCGTCCGAATGGTGTTGAGTCGCACCAGGGACTCACGCTGCAACAGAAATCTGTAGCGGCAAGTCCCTGTGTCCCGTAAGATATCTTTTAGGGATGCGAGTAGATCTCTGGCGTAGCTAGATTAGATCTGCGATAGAGAACGTAACTCACCTTATCTCGAAGTACCAGATCCCTGGCTTTTGAGAGAGCCCTTGGGGAACGTAGGGTTAGTACGAGATGGTTTTAGGTAGAAGAAGTAATCATTCGGGCCTCCGGCCCGGCTACTACTCTACGAGTACATCAAGTAATACATGTCGAGACAGCGCGCGCCTTTGCGCGCGCTAAAGCTAAATCGTAAGAAAAGTAACAAAAGAAAAGTAGTAGTGTACAACCGCCGGTTGAATGGCGATGCAGCAACAGCTGAGGTCCGTTACATAGCCCCCTATTCTTTACGATCTTGGCGTGTTTAAAAATCGTTCTGAAATTGAGGCGGCAAGTCACGAGCGAGATCTCTGATCCTCTTCTTGTTCCACGATGAGTATTGCAACGCGCCTCTCATCCTCGCTATACTTCCGTTATGAATTCGCGGTTCACCACTAGGCTGGGTTTGTAAGTCCCTCGGTTGGACGACTGAAAATATTTCCGCCACTCGGTCTTAGTCCTGGCTTTACCCCGTCCATTGTCCAACTCCATCTTGAGGTGGCGAAACGTTTTTCGCAGAATGGATTCCACTCCCCGTGGTAGTGATCCGAAATTCTTCCAGCATCTCTGCGGTCGGGAATAGGTAGGTATCGAGCTCCGGGGTCGGTCCACGGATATAGCCGTGCAACGCTTCGTAGTCGCCATCCGATACGTCGTCCCAAAGAGGTCTAGACTATAATCATCTCCGGAATCGTTTGCGCCGCAGTGATATACCGTGACTTGCACCGACGGCCCACTCATAGCCTGCGTACCAATCCAATCCCTACGAAAGCTCTCAGGATCCAGCTCGGGGGTCCACCGCGCAGAATCAGCATCGCATGTTCGGTGAGTCTCCAATCTTCCCCAGATTGCTCCTGAATTCGCGGTAGATAGTACTTATCAGCGGGGAAGATTCGAGACGCGGGCCTTGGCCCTAAGATCCACCATCGCTTTCGTCACGGTTCTCGACACCTCCTCAACATCCCTTGTTGGGCGCCATCGATCAAGGTCTGCCTTTTTTATAACCTATGGTGAATTGGATCCCCCGCTCCATTCCGACCTCGAGTAGGTGTCGGGGAAATCGAATGGCTGGGTTGGCTATCGCTTGGTACCTCAACCTAAATTCCGATGCTTCGTCAATAATCAAATACCCATATTCGAGAACGTCTTGATTCCAATTGAAATCCAAGGGCTTGCGCCATAACGAAGCTTCGTACGTCGCCGCTCTGCCCAGTCAACGAAGGTATTGAGCCAACCCGCCTTCTGTCCTCCAGCTCCGCTAGCGTCTCTCCTCTCGAGGAGCGACGACTGAATACTGGCGGAGTAGCCGAGCGTATCGGATAGGAGCGCCGCCCCGACGCTCGGGTGAAGCTGAACGGCGGGGGGATTGAAGTGTAGGGGATTCCCCTTCATTGTCTTCGAAGGAATAGTAGGATCGTGCGTCTTCTGAGCCTCCTCTGTTGCGCTCTCTGATCGTTATGGGAGCCCTCCTTCCGTTTCGGTTTGCAACGTAGCGATCCGTCGAGTCGCCCCAATCCTCTCGTCCATCGCAGCCACCCAGCCCACGTGTGCGCCATCGGATCTGACAAGTCGTATTCACGCCGCTCGGAGCTATGGTCGGAGTAAGGGGAGGAAACACGAGGGCCGACATGTCGTCCGAACTTGGTGGCATCGTAGCTCTCGTCTTCTCGTCCAACCTGGCGAAATAACAAACGTCCCCCCAAGGGACCGGGAGGTGGGACGAGCAAGAGTTCGTGCTCGTACCGCGCTACCACGTCGATGGGATCCTCCTTGGTGATGACTTTCTGCCTTTCGACTCCCGTCTCCGGATCGAAGATTTGGCCGTATTCAGGCGCGCATCGACCCTTAAATCTTTCACGTATGACGCTCAAGTCGGGTATGAAAGGTTCGTCCTCCATAATCTCCCCATCATCCATCAAAGCCTCTCTCCTGGGTTTCGGGTGAAAGCGATGGAAAACGACGCGAGTTATCTGTAGCGATCGACTTTCCAGCACGATGTGGTGGTACAGTTCATGCAAAGCTTCTGGATTCTCCTCGTCACTCAAGCGCCTCCTCGTCCAGTGTTGGAAGTCTATCACCCAATATTCAATATCACCCGAGATCTCGGTCGTCACAGGAAGTGGGTAACGAGCACGACAGTAGGGGTCTATTTTCAGCTGAAGGTACCGGTCGTAGCGCGCCGCTACTTCGTAGATGGAGCTCACGAGCGGCAGGTCGTCGTCCCAGAGATCCTCTAATTCATTCCGATCCCCTCCCTGCAACCAGCGCTTTATCATCTCGGGATCCAGGCGAGCGAACCGTTTATCTCGCCCCTCAAAGAGTCCCCAGACGTAAAAGAACGGAACGCCCCTCTGAACGAGCTGATGGAAATTGACCTTAGTCCAGTCGCGATTCACCGAGATCAAATAGCCCCTTTTCCTGTAACTCGGTAGCTCCAAATTAAGTACTTTCTGCACAATCTCGTTCGCCAATCCGACCATCCATCCAGTCATTGATTCGATCCACCAAGTCACCCAACCCCAGCAGTCCAGAATCGCCCTCTTCGCGTCCATCACCATCCAGTGCACGTCCGTTTCCGTGCCATACTCGAGGTCCAGGCGCTCGACGTCGAAAATGGGAGGAATGTGCGTATCTTCGTCAAAAAGCGCCGACCCGCATACATCTTCCAACAGCGATCTCCAGAAGGTTAAGCTCGAACGGACCATGGTACGACTTCCTTCGCTCAAATGCCATAAGCCTTGGTGAGTCGGCCCAGCGAGCGGGACGATTAGGTCGGGGATCATGGCCCAGGCACCTTCCTTCCGATCGTCTTCCTTCACCAGTGGTATCCAGCCTCTCCAATGAATCTCTGGGCGGAACCAGTCGGGCTGGTACGCCCACTCGAGCTGACGAAAATGCCCCATGTCGTTCTTGGGGCTGTCGTCGTCATGGTAGTTGTGGTTGTCGATTAGAGATAGGGCTCCGGGCGAAATAGCAGAACAGCTTTTATTAATTCCAATCCAGTCTAAAGAGAACTCATCTTCTGGGTCGACTCGAGCAGAGTGCAGTCTTCGCTCCCTCCCCGTAGCAACCCTTAGTTCTTCCGACATCGATCCAGTCCCCAGAAATCTGTGGGACCGAAAGCTGCGCTGGAGAGGAGCTCGGCAAGAAATCTTAGCTCTGCTACCTCTCGTTCACGCTGTCGGTCGGGATGAATTTCGAGCTCGCAGCTAAAGAAAAATCAAAAGGAATTGAAAAGGAAGAGAGGATGAAGAGAGGAATGGGAGTCGGGACGAAAGAGTCAATCGATAAAGGAGACGCATGAGAGTATAAGACATATCTAGAATCCGGGTATTGGGTATCCGCGTGCGCGAGTTCGCACGGCTGGGGGAATTTTCTTCCCTTTTTTAGTCCTCGCACACTTTCCAGCGTGGAGACGTCCGCTCGGGTGTCCAGTTGCCGTTGCCGTTGATGTAAATTCTCCGAGTCCCTTCTGCCTGTTCTATTAGAGGTCGTTATCCTTCCGATATTGTGCCAAAATCCGCGGGGAGTTTTTTAGATGTGCGCGTGGTTCCCAGCTGTCAAACTGCGGCCCGTACCCCTCCCATCGTACCAGATACTTGATGACAGAACCTTTTCGTTCAAATCTGTGCGCGATGATCTTTTCCACAATGAATTCCTTCGCTTCCGGTTTCTTCGTCCGTGTCTCTGGCAGAATCGTTCTTTCCCCAAATTCCTCTGGGACTCCACATATTTTTTGAAGTGTTCCACGTTGAAGATAGGAAGGCCCGGGTATTTTTCACTCATGCGAAGGCGATAAACCTTAGGATTGATCTCTTGCACCACTTCGAATGGACCAATCCAGCGTTGGGACAGTTTCGCTCCTGATCCAGTAGACTCCATCCACTCCAACGAATGGGGGTTGATTAGAATACGATCCCCTTTTTCAGTATCGGCGTAGCTCTGCGACCTTTATTGTATTGTTGAGCTTGGGACTGTTGAGCTTTGCGATAGCGAGGCGCGCTGATTCTCTGTGCATTCGCATGGTAGACAGAAACTCCGAAGCTTCTCCTTCTGTGATCGCAAAAGAATCTCTTCCTCCCACGTCCTTTCCTCTCGTGAAGTCACTAGGGGAGAGCGGCAAGAAACCGTAAAGCAGGAAATAGGGAGCGCAGCCAGTCGAAGCGTGCGGGTTTGAGTTGTAAGCGAACTCCAAGAGATGTAACCATTCCACCCAGGTATCCCTAGCTCCAGCCGTGTAAGCGCGTAACATGACTTCCAACTGTTTGTTGACTATCTCAGTTTGGCCGTCATGCTGCGGGTGGTGGGACGAGGAAAGAGCCATCCGAGTTTTAAGGAATTTGATAACAGCTTTCCAGAAATCGGAGGTCCATCTTGGGTCGCGATCGGATATTATGCTAGTTGGTAGCCCGAAACGACAGACCACGAACTTTACGAAAAGCTTAGCAAAACCCTCGGCGTCCAAGCCAGTCGTCGTAGGGATGAAAATTGCGTGCTTAGTGAGTCTGCACACAATGACGAGCACGGCGTTGCATTCCTCGCACCACGGAAGATCGACTATGAAGTCCATAGAAATGGACTCATAAGGTCGCGAGGGAATAGGGTTTGGAATCAAATACCCAAATCTCTTGAAGTTGCTATTTTTATCTTTTGGCACACATCGCAACTCATGCAGAACACCGTGATTTCCAGTTTCATCCTAGGCCAGTAATATCGCGAACTCAGCTTCATCCAAAGTTTCTCGGGCCCGGCGTGAGCAGTTTCCAGCGGGCTTTCATGGATTTCCCTGATAAGATGAACTCTTTCCGATCTGGGAACGCAAAGTCGGGGTTGATAATCGGCATCTCTGAAAAACAACAGTCCCTCGCTGTTTTTGAAGTATCGGTTTCCTGGCTTCCACGCATCCAGGTCCGCATCCGGGTTAGTCCAGATTTTGGAAAAAGTTGGATCCTTAAGGTACGCGGCTACCCACTTTTTCCTAGCCGAATCCTCGAATCCGATATGAATGTTCGGCGGTGGATTATGAGCTCCCCAATATTCATGTGAGACTTTTAGCTTTTCCAGTTCCTCGTCCGACTCGCTTCCTTCGTCCACTAAACGACTCTCTCCAGATTCTCCCTCTGGAGTCGTCCTTTCTTCTTCCGTACCGCCTCGGTGCTCTTCAGCCGTTCCTCGGGCCGAGTCTCTCTGCAGATCAGGTGCCAGTGACTCCTTCTCCTTCGCTTGTCTCCTCGTAGTCGCCCACCCCGATCTCTGTTCTTCTAGGCATTCATTCATGCTCCAAGCTATGAAAGTCGCTCGCTTAGCCGGTAGGTCCTCCAACTGTCTCTCTTGAGCTTCCGCCAACGATGAGTCTGTTATGATAGTCCGCCTAGATTTCTCGATGGGAGATAGATGCTCTGGCGGGGCTCGTGGTAACCGCGAAAGGGGGTCGACGTTCGAGTGAACCCGACCTGCTCTGTGCACGATTTCTAGCCCAGGCGCATAGGCAGAGAACACCGCTCCCCAAGCGGCTAAGCGGCGATTAGAATTCTCGTAGGTTCTAGCCCACTGTAGTGCTGAATGATCTGTCACTAGCAGGACTCTTTCGCCTTCGATATACGGCTGGAACCGCACAAGCCCCTCCTTGGCTGCTAAGGCTTCTCTCTCAGTGGTAGAATAACGTTGTTCCGCCCCCTTGAATCGCCGCGAATAGTATCCAATTACCCGCTCTATGTGCACGATGGTCTCATCGAACGTTCTTCCCCAGGTTCCTGCTACCGGGGCGTCGTTAAACTTCTGACTTAAAGTAGTCGTGAGCTTTGGAGGGGGCAATCCAGCGTCGTACGCTTTTCTCAGTCGCTTGTAGGCCCTCGTTCCCTCTAAATCTCTCACTGCTATAGGCTGGATTTGTTGGAGCGCACATCCCGCAGCTTCGTCAGAAGCATCTGTATAGAGACGATACGGCAAGCCTTCTACTGGGTGACCCAATAGAGGAGCGGATCTCAAAGCGTCTTTAGCTTGTCTAAAGGCGTGTTCCTCTTCCCGGCCCCACTCCCATCGACAATCCTTCCTGAGCAGATGGAATAGGGACCACAAATGTCTGCGTAGAACGGTATGAAGGCGGAGAAATATACGACCATCCCTAGGAATGTCTGTAACTGAGATAACTTCGTAGGGCGTTCCAGTTCCAGGATCGCCTTCACTTTCTCTTCGTGAGTCGATAATCCCAATCTCGACACTTTATGTCCTAGCAAAAGAATAGAGTCATAGAAGAGGTGACATTTCGCAGGACTGAGAGTGATGCCAGCCTGTTCAATCGCTTTAAGGACGAGATCTAAATGCCCTATGTGTTCTTTGTAGGATTTGGAATAAATGACGATGTCGTCAATATAAACCAAGCAGAACATCCAGAGGTAGGGGGCTAGAATGCCTTGCATTACTCTTTGGAATATTGACGGCCCGTTTCTCAACCCGAAAGGCATTCGTTTGAATTGGAAAAGTCCGCGGTGAGTTCGAAATGCTGTTTTCTCCACATCTTCTTCCGCTACCTCCAGCTGCGTGAACCCAGCCAAAGCGTCCAGGGAGGATAGGACTTGCGCGCCCGAAACTGCTGATAGTATTTCGCTCTGTCTTGGTATTGGGAACTCGTCAGGAATGGTCGACGCGTTGAGCTTGCGATAATCCACGCAGAATCTAGGCTTCCCGTTACGGTAAGCTATAACGACCGGCGCACTCCAGGGACTAATGGAGGGCTCTATGACGCCTTGTTCAAACCATTTGTCAATCTGTTCGTCGATCACCAACCGCTTGGCGGGGGAGCTTCCGTACATGGGAACCGCGATAGGTACTTGTCCATCCTGCGTTCTAATGTGGATTTTGGAAGGGTGATGTCCCAATCGCCCGTCGAAGCCAAAAGCCCTCACTCTCCTCTCCAGCATCCTCCAAGCCTCCTCCTTCAATTCCTCCGGGAGGCTCCCTACGTCAATAAGGTCCCTCAATCGCGTCGAATCGTAAGTCTCAGGGTCTGGCATAGCTGCTGTCTTGGGTCCGTAATCTTCCGCCTCGAGCGCCTCATCTTTCTCTTCCCCCGGAAAGCACAACCCACACGTCTCCACCTTCTGTTCGCTGTGATTCTGATGATCCTTCGCTTCCAACTCACGACGGATATTGGTCTCAATTATCGCCGCCATCGCCGTCGCTGCCTGCTCGTACTTCTTCCGTCCTTCTGGCGAGCCGGGTTTATCGAAGAATTCTTGAGGATCGCGTAATGTCCCCAACACTTCCCCTTTACGAATCATTCTCGGTTGGCTAGTAGGGTTGCTAACTGGAAGCCAAGGATTCAACGAAGAAATTAAAGTGTTCCCCACAGCGAAGTACGAGTCGTTGGCGTTGGCCAACAAATTCTTTTCTACCAACCACTGTTTATCCTCCTCAAAATGGCCTTCCAAAAGAATAGAGCGACATTCGTGAGGGCGAATTCTGTAGTCGTGTGCAGCTCTGACAGTCTTTTTCTCCTCGCCGAATTTAGCTTCCTTCCTCTTGTTCCGCACCAGTTTAGCTCGGTGTCTCTTAGCTCGAATCCGCTTGTTGACGATTTGATTCGAGAACAAAATTCTTCCCAAGTCATCGGTGCGGGAAACATTTTGAGCTCGGACTGTATAATGCCAATTCTGAAAGTGGAGTTTGGTTCCTGTCTCCACGTTTCTGGTCAACGCAATTTCGTAATTGAGCTGGTAGTCTTCCCCTAACAATATGGGTACACTCATCCCCGGCACAACGTACGCCTCCGCCTCAGTTTCGATCAGGAATCCCTCCTCGGTCATCACGAAGATCGGTATGGTAATGTAACCCTTGATATCTGACTCCTCGTGGGTTAGTTGGATTAACTTCATCGGCAGTCCAGTTCGAATAGGAGGCGGGTTTGTAAACGAATGGTAGAGCTCTTCAGAAATCAGAGTGACATCGGCGCACGTGTCGACTCTCAGGTCTAACAACTTCCCTTCTGGGTCGGCTACATATCCCTTCATCGAAAGGACAGAAGTACCCAACGCGGATTTCCCGGGTTTCGTCTTTCGTCTTTTGAATAAGCGGATAGTAGGGAGATCTTTTGACGGCCCGGGCGTCGTTTGTCCCTGTTTCATTTCGGGGATAGAAGATTCCTTCGCTTCTGCACCCGCCGAGACGTGAAATGTCTCCTTGGTCCATCCGTTCTCGTCAACAAAAGTAGTTTCGAGCTGCGGGGGTTTATCGTCTCCCCTGTCGCTCTCGCTATCCGATTCGTTTTCCCCAATGGACTCTTCGGGAAACAAGCGGCCATCATTTAGCCAAAACTCTTCCACCATACGGCTAAATTTGGACGCTTCCTTCGCTCTCCTGGTGCTCTCCCAGTTCCGTGATCGTTCAGTTTCCTCCCTCACTTCGTCCAGCTCGACTTCTGTTACCGAAGGTTCTATGATTCCCCTTTCTGCCTTCGGCCGTTTCCTCCACTCATCCAGCTCTTCATCAACTACTTCGACCATCTCCGCCTTTCTCCCACTTTTCCTGGTAATAGGGTTGTCCGATTCGAGTGCGCCGTTGCCTAGGTTAGTCTCCGAGAATTTGCGATTGATTTCAGGTCTGTGTGCAGGGGTCTTGATCGCAGCAAGCGGCATAGCCATCTCGCCCCCCTGCGTTACCTGGGCGGTCTTACGTCTTGAAGGAATATCCTTCAAGGCTGCCTTCTCAAAAAACGCCCCTTCTAGCGACCCAAAGTCGATGCTCGCTTTAGCCAACGTCTGGTTTAGCAGGACTGTAAACAGACTCTGGTACATGGTATCTTCCTCGGTAGGTTCTGTTGCGGAGACTAAGTTAGCATTTCTCTTGACGCCCTCCGAATACACAACGTAGTTAGGGCATTCCCTATTCCAGTGCTTCTCACTACCGCAAAGTCTGCACGGTCCTGGAGGAAGTTTTCCCAGCTTGGTGACGACGTGGTCGTTCTTGGGGAAGGGATATCCGCCTGGGGGCTCAGTGCGTTTCTTGGCTTTGAGCGTCGAGTAGACCTGACGGAAAACCTCATCCTCGGCTGCGTTGCCACTAACAAAGTCCTCCACATCCTCTATCTTTGACTCCTCTGCCGTCGTTTCTCCCGCATTGAAATGAACTTGTTTGGCTGAGAACCTCGGCCTCTCCGGAGAATAGCCCAAAGCTTTCAACGCCGCTCCTAGATTGTCTGCGGTCAAGGCTCTCGAAGACTCCGACTTCCAAGCATTAACTAGTGCCAGTTCATGCTCAACGACCTTTGAGTAAAGCGTCATAGTGGAGGCTATGTTTTCAAGAATTAGTATCGGTCCCCACGAAACTGGAGCTTTCTCCATTACGTGGTGAACTTCGCCCGGTCCTCCATCGTCGGTAGCAACCAGCATGCGAGTCCACATGATCCTTCTTCCCAGATATCCTCGAGGAGCTTCGCTCTCAAACCCGCGTTGACGGAATTTCTGCATCTCGTAATCCCTATTCATTTTCCTCTGCCATGTTCTACCCAGGTAATATTCCTTAATCCCTTGAAGAAAGAATATATAATGCCTTCTCATCTCCGCTTGCTTATCCCCAGGTAGGCCGGCGTACCAAACTTGTACTGGTGAACCCTCCTCCAATCTCATGCCCAACCACTGACCCAACAGTTCGGGAATCATTCCACCCAGGCTCGCTTTTTGCGATACATCAAAAAAGTATTTAACTGCAGTGTCATGCTCTCCGTCCCATGAAGGCAAATCCGCGAGTTTCAATTTCACGTCGATGGTGGGTATAGGTATCCCGGGGGAATTATCTGCTGAGCGTTAGGATAGGTCCCCCCTCCCCCAGGCGGTCCTGGAGGCCCCGGGTTTCCTGCCGGTCCGGGTGGTCCAGGAGGGCCCGGCGGTCCAGGTGGTCCAGGCTGTCCCGGACCGAATCCCCATCCTCCACCTCCGCCCCCGCCTCCACCTCCACCTCCGCCCCCGCCAGCGCCTCCACCTCCTGGTCCACCATGAGGATGTCCAGGTCCTTGCCCGCTTCCCGGATTAGGTGGTCCGGATCCCTGCCCTCCATTTCCCTTTTTTCCCGCTCCAGACTCCCCAGACGGAGGAGAACCGCTTAACCCTCCTTTGGATGGATTAGAGACAGGTGCGGCTGGCGTATAAGAGGGAGTCTGGGCCGGAGATTCAGTAGCTCGGGCATCCCGCGCGCCGGGTACTACGTAAATCGTAGGTCTAACGGGGACAACGCGAGGCGGAGTAGTAGGCGGAAAGGATTGGCTCGAAGGAGCGAACTGAGTTGGCGGGACAAACGAGTTAGCTGGAGTCGAGGGCATCTGGGATGCGGTCGATGTGGCTCGGGGCGTTGAACTAGCTTGTGGAGAATTAGAAAACGCGACCGCGGGTGTATTCTGATGAAGGGGTACAGCTGAAGAGCTTGGCTGAGACAAAGTTCCCGGTACTGTAAACGCGCCGTCTCCTTCAGCATTCAGATCGGCTCGTTCAAAGGGATTTGAAGGGCGAGATTTTAACGGAACACTGTGGAATTGTTCAGGCAGAACGCCGCCCCAGCTCTTCGAGGCATCTGGGGCTCCAAAGGAAGCTATAAATTGACTCCCTACTGTGTTAACGGGTCCCACTCCTAGGCGCTTCAAAATATTCGGCTCATTCCTGATTGGAGGTGCGTTCACTACTTGTATGCTAGGAACTACAAGACCTGCTAAGAACTGTTGCGAAGTCTTGAATGGAGTAGCTCCAGCCATTAAAGCGGGAGAAACCGGAGGTTTGCTCAGAATAACGGGAGCTTTGAGCGGGTCTGAGTAAGAGCTCGTTTCCACTTTACTCTGAAATGAAG
This sequence comes from Mycena leptocephala, assembly GCA_029378395.1. Lineage (NCBI taxonomy): Eukaryota > Fungi > Basidiomycota > Agaricomycetes > Agaricales > Mycenaceae > Mycena > Mycena leptocephala. The sequence continues at coordinate 95,119 of JARJLF010000953.1, read as the reverse complement.
GCTGAAATTCGGACGTGGAATTATGAGGATAGTGAGTCGACGTATCCTCGAGGAACTCTTCGCTCCCCTCCGCCCTCTGTTTACCTTCACGAACCGTCTCATTTTCTTCCGTGTCGAACAGCCCTAATGTGTCATCAGGTTGGGACTGATAATGAACATTATACGAAGAGGTTAATTCTTCATCCGTGTTAGGGGCATCTTCGCCTCTTGAAAGACGAAGGACAACGTCCCAGTCTGCAGTAGTCACGTCCAATCGATCCTTATGAGTTAAGAGCCGCTCATTGTGGTGAGGGTAATAAGCAATTAGAAATCGTTGGCGCGCTTCATCTGAACCCATACTCCCTAATTCCTCAGCCAATTCCCGTGTTGTTGACGCGGGGGAAAAGTCTTCGATGGCTTCGGGGCGATAGAATTCATTCAAGTATTTCCTGAAGAAAGCTTGACCTAACTCCAAGCGCTTGCGCATAATTTCCCATACGGCTATTAATTGCGCACGATTCCCACAGCCTTTCAGGGTGGGAATGATTGCATCCTCTGGATCTACTCTGAAATATTTGGTCCTACCCGGAATCATGGCTGAAGCTCTCTGTAAAAAATACTGCAGTTCGTAGGCCACCCTTTCCACCCTCTGGGACATCGCATCCTCCAAGGCAAATCGCGACACTCCGTCGATCCTTCCCTCTCCACGGTCTGCCACATCCTTATCTTCTAGCACCGTATGCAAAGATAGCATTTGAGCCCCTTGCGCCGTCGATTCCTTCGCATCTTCGATATCACCGTTACCCCTCTCGTATTCCTGAATCAAACGAGCCATTCTCTGACTCTCGGGTGTCCGGGATGAGCTAGCATCCGCTGTCTGGGAAGAATCCGACGACATCTCCTCTCCGATGTGAAAGCGAGATTCCTCCTCGTGGGGTGAATTCGAAGGGGGCCTCGAGGCTCCGTGTGAATATTCGTCCGAGCGGCCCGCTGAGTGAGTGGAATGCAGAGGTCGGGGAGAGTTCGTCGAGCTAATCCTCCCTGTGCCAGAGTAGATAGGTCTCGTCCCTATTGTAGAAGTATAGCCCGAAGTCTGGCCCCTTGTCGAGGTATTCAGAGATCGTATAAGTCCTCTTCCAGTAAATCGTCCTGGAGAAGGTACAGCGCGAAGGGGCGAGGAAAAATGAGGAGGAGACCTCCTCCTCCAGGATAGATCGGAGGGCGCTGAGTCCGACGTTGTGAAACTTCACCGGCTGAGGTATCAGCGTTTCCCAATGTGTCCACCTTTGTAGGACGCGTTAGGGACGCTACAAATATTTATTGTTGGGTGCACGCTGAGGAAGTGTCCCAGCGAGTGAAGTCCTTGCAGGCGACTATTGAAGCTAGCTCTCGCGTCCGAATGGTGTTGAGTCGCACCAGGGACTCACGCTGCAACAGAAATCTGTAGCGGCAAGTCCCTGTGTCCCGTAAGATATCTTTTAGGGATGCGAGTAGATCTCTGGCGTAGCTAGATTAGATCTGCGATAGAGAACGTAACTCACCTTATCTCGAAGTACCCAGATCCCTGGCTTTTGAGAGAGCCCTTGGGGAACGTAGGGTTAGTACGAGATGGTTTTAGGTAGAAGAAGTAATCATTCGGGCCTCCGGCCCGGCTACTACTCTACGAGTACATCAAGTAATACATGTCGAGACAGCGCGCGCCTTTGCGCGCACTAAAGCTAAATCGTAAAGAAAAGTAACAAAAGAAAAAGTAGTAGTGTACAACCGCCGGTTGAATGGCGATGCAGCAACAGCTGAGGTCCGTTACAGTCGGCCTGCTTGATCAGGATGTCCAGGCGGAGTCAGGTCTACTGCCTCCTGCTTGTTCTTCAGTGCAGCCTCTAGGTCCTTGAGCTCACCCAGCCTCCGATATCGATCTGTGAAAGACACTGCAAGACCTCGCAGTCGGCCTGCTCGATCAGGATGTCCAGGTGGGGTCAGGTCAACTGCCTCCTGGTCATTCTTCAGTGCAGCTTCCAGGTCCTTCAGCTCACCCAGCCTCTTATATCGATCTGAGAACGACACTGCAAGACCTTCCAGTCGGCCTGCTTGATCAGGATGTCCAGGCGGAGTCAGGTCTACTGCCTCCTGCTTGTTCTTCAGTGCAGCCTCTAGGTCCTTGAGCTCACCCAGCCTCTGATATCGATCTGTGAAAGACACTGCAAGACCTTGCAGTCGGCCTGCTCGATCAGGATGTCCAGGTGGAGTCAGGTCGACTGCCTCCTGGTTGTTTTTCAGCGCAGCTTCCAGGTCGTCCAGTTCACCCAGCCTCTTATATCGATCTGAGAACGACACTGCAAGACCTTCCAGTCGGCCTGCTTGATCAGGATGTCCAGGTGGAGTCAGGTCGACTGCCTCCTGGTCGTGCTTCAGCGCAGCTTCCAGGTCCTTCAGCTCACCCAGCCTCTTATATCGATCTGAGAACGACACTGCAAGACCTTCCAGTCGGCCTGCTTGATCAGGATTTCCAGGTGGAGTCAGGTCTACTGCCTCCTGGTTGTTCTTCAGGGCAGCTTCCAGGTCCTCCACTTTACCCAGCCTCTTATATCGATCTGAAAACGACACTGCAAGACCTTGCAGTCGGCCTGCTTGATCAGGATGGCCAGGTGGAGTCAGGTCAACTGCTTCCTGGTTGTTCTTCAGCGCAGCTTCCAGGTCCTCCAGTTCACCCAGCCTCTTATATCGATCTGAGAGCGACACTGCAAGACCTTGCAGTCGGCCTGCTTGATCAGGATGTCCAGGTGGAGTCAGGTCTACTGCCTCCTGCTTGTTCTTCAGTGCAGCCTCTAGGTCCTTGAGCTCACCCAGCCTCTGATATCGATCTGTGAAAGACACTGCAAGACCTCGCAGTCGGCCTGCTCGATCAGGATGTCCAGGTGGAGTCAGGTTGACTGCCTCCTGGTTGTTCTTCAGTGCAGCTTCCAGGTCCTTCAGCTCGCCCAACCTCTGATATCGATCTGTGAAAGACACTGCAAGACCTTGCAATTGGTCTGCTCGATCAGGATGTCCAGGTGGAGTCATATCCAGTGCCACCTGAGAGTGCTTCACAGAGCTTTCAAGATCATTCAAGTTGCCTGACTCCCTATATCTCTCAATAAACAGTGCCCCCAACAGCTGTTGATATCCTGGCAGGTCTGGATCCTCTTGAGGAGTCTGTTCTATAAGTTCTTGCAATGCTGCGATGTCTTCTGGATTTCTCCAATCCTGCAACATAATTCCAGCTTTCCAGTAATAAATTCCTTTTGTGCACTCACCGGATCCTCGGAATTCTGTGCTTCATTACTGTCTGACTCAGAATCCTATGAAGGACTTTAGCTTCTTAGTATAGATGGAATCCATTTATTCATTCACCAATTCTTCGGAATTTTGGTCTTCAGAACCCATCGCAATGCTGCCTGAAAGTTGAGAGTTGGGGCAGGGGTTGAGACATGCCCAAATTTGGTTCCTGTTTTAATTCAATACAGTGACTTTATATTCTTCACTTCAGAAACCCACCATATTTCTGGCCACATTCTGCTGAGAGACTTACTGCTTTTCGGGGTCTTCAGAAGGAATATTAGGTTTGCGCTGCTTCAAGTTAATCAGGTTGGAATAGGATAACACTGGATTTCCTCACGGTTTCCGTGTTTGCCGTGTATCAGCTGCTGGACGGTAATGTGGGGGGCATCATGGAACGATGCTGATGATAGACTTATACAAAACTCTTAACGCTGGAATGTCAGATGTCAGATGCCGTGAATTAATTAATGAATTGATCTTTGGTGCCCCTTTGGCGCCCGTACACGCGCCAGCCTCCTCTCCCCTTCTTTCACCCCATGGGTTGGCCCACTCCTCGGAGTTTTAAAAGATTTCATTGGTATTGGTTCTTGATCTCCCACCGCTCCTAACATTTGCTCCCCGCTGCACTGAGTCCGTCATGCCGCCGCCACGCTTTGGTACGGATCTCATCACAACTTAATGTCCGATGATTTCCCGAACCGAACTTTGGGAACCCTAGTCCGATCATCGGCGGTTTCTTTCCACCGCGTCTGGCTGGAAGCTGTTGCCCTGCCATGAGACTTCGTGCTGTTGATGAACACTTGCCTCGCACGCCGAGAGACTTTTAAATAAAGATTAATGTTTAAATTATTACATAGTACACTGCATACTGTAAAACCGACGCAGGCCGGAGTTCAACTGATTTGTATCGCAACAAATCACCGGCGTTGCAGTCTGGCCTATGTATGTAATTGCAGGCGCGAAATTCAACCCAACTGATAGTCTCCGGCAGCGTATCCGTGGATCAGCTAATCCCACAGCAGCTGTAAGGCTTGAACTTAAGGTATAAATCAGGGCGGGGATTCATCCAATGCTGAGAACTGTGGATGTGAAATGACTGTCGAAAAAATGCACAACGGGAACGCTGGAGAATATTACTTAATGAATCTAGAGGCCATTGCGCAACACCCGGGTGGGCCCGCGGCGTGTACAATACAACAAGAAACAACTTGAACCCCCGTTTTCAAGTCATGGGTGGGATCCAGCCCGATTCCTGTACGGCGCGAGTGTAATAATTCCTTCCTTTCATAAAAGTGGGCGGCCGTTGACGTAAATACCGACTCAATGGGATTTTAATTTCTCGCACTCGCCGAAATACGACCACCGAGATGCGTACTCGCCTCAAGGCTATGGCCATCATGATCACCGTAGGGACTTTGGTATTGGGCTGATGACCATGACCAGACTTCTACTATCGGGCATCTATGAGGCTCCCCATGCACCCAGTATTCATGGCCTCGAACGGGAATCCCGCAGCAACTTCTTCGAGACTTGCCAAATTTTCAATGGAGTTGGAGAGTTGCTGGATTCCGCAGTGATACCGTGGCGTTCAAGTTCAATTTAATATGTATGCAGAACGAGCTGGAGGTTAAAGGTAATGTAAATGTACTCATTCATCCATTCGGCGAGCAGGCATACCGATTAAAATACCGCACCCGGCTCCCCTTCCCCTCCCATCCACTTGTCCTCGATCCCGCCAAAAAAAACACAACTTGAGGGCGAATACACAGCGATGCTGCGAACGCAACTCGAACGACTGCGAAGTGAAGCAACGAGGTGGGTCACTGTGGCCATATTTTATAACATTCTCGGCTTTGTATCAGTGGGCGGCCGCGGCGTAGACCCACACTCTCGTATTGGAATGTTGAACTCAAGTGAGTGTCTGCGTTCGTTCCCCTCTCGCCCCAATCTAACTGTGACTACATTGCTTTCAGCATTCGCCAATAAAGAAAGTATCAAGTCCCACAACTGCCTCCCATTTTTCAAGCAATAAATACAGAACGGTCCGTGCCTCCGTTATTTATCAACCCATGGACCACTGGCACGGTTGAAATGCATTAGATAAGTGTCGTTCAAAGTTCGCCTTTTCGCGTTCCTTTTCGCGCTCCTTTTCGTCTCCTTTTCGCCATTTTCGCGCCAAAAATGCGAAAATGAAACAAAAAGGAGAACGAGTAGGAGCGCAAAAAGGCGAACTTTGAAACCCCCCCCCCTGTATTTTCCGAGAAGGAAGCCAGTAGGAGAGTTGAACACATTCCGGCAGGCGTCGGCAACGGATCTGCTGTTTGAAACTCCGCTGGCACGCGTTATTTGTCACTCGCTTACTCGCCGCCACGTTTCCGCCCTCCGACTAATGGATGATGGTACCTCCCGCCGCACGCGGTCTAAGCGCACACGACTGCTTGATGACCTTGCTGAACAGTACCAAAGTGTCAAGCGCACCCGTTTTGAACGTGTGGTCGCTGGTCTCCTCGAGGATGTCGACTCTGATTCTTCAGACGCCATGTCGCTCTCAGACATAAGTGGCGTCTCGGGGGATACCGGCGAACTTCATTCCGAACAAGATGCCTCAGACTCTGATGAATCCGCTTCGTTCTCGGACATAGAAGACGACTTTCTTGCTACTCGAGAACGGATGATCTTGAGGCTGATGACCGAGATCGAGGCCACACGGGTCATTGATCCCATGCCGCGGATAGAGAAAGCTTCGCAACTCCACCTTTTGGACGAGTGGCGGGCCATTAACCACCCGAATTTCCGGAAAAAACTTCGCGTTGAGCCCGAGGTTTTTGATGGACTTCATGAATTAATTGTCAACCACCACATCTTCCAGAATAACTCCGGGAACCCACAGCTGCCCGTGCAGATACAGCTTGCCATCTACTTGTTTCGTGCCGGCCATTATGGGAATGGGGCATCCCCGGAGGAGACTGCTGAATGGGCCGGAGTCGCTGTAGGCACAGTTGTAAACTGCACAAACCGTGTTATGGTGGCGCTTTTATCACTCCATGATACCGCCATTCGTTATCCGACTCCCGAAGAAAAGGAAAAGACGAAGGATTACGTCGAAGAACAAACATGTCCTGAATGGCGAGACGGCTGGATGATGGGTGACGGTACAAAATTCCCGCTCTTTCAACGACCGGGTCTGCATGGGGACGCATGGTTTGACAAGAATAAGGACTACTCTCTTGATGGACAGGTACATTTACTCGGTTTTTCTTTTTCTTTTGACAGATTATTTCTGATCTCGTCCCCAGATCTTGGCATTGCCGAATAATCTAATGATTGTGGACTATGGACTTGGCCATACAGGCAGTGTCCACGACTCGTTAGCATTCCAAAGCACCCGCACCTTCAAGGAGCATGAAACCGTGTTCGCACCGGGCGAGTGGTTATGGGCGGATTCTGCCTATGCTGTCGACTCATGGTGTATTGCACCATTCAAGCGGCCAGCCCGAGGAGAACTCACACCCGATCAACGAACATTCAATTACTACCTCTCGAAAGTGCGCCTTTCATTCAATAATTCTGATGTGGATCTGAATTTCTCCACTGATAGATTCGAATCCGGATTGAGCACACCATAGGACTTCTGAAGGGCCGTTTTCAGTCCCTTAAAGAACTCCGGATCCAAATTTCCGCACGAAAGCAACACATGTGGGCACTCATGTGGATTCGCGTCTGCATCATACTTCATAATTTGATTATCCACTTGGAAGAAGGACATGGCATTGACGAGGAGTGGCGGGAGGAATTGTATGCTTTGGGACTTGAGAATCAGCAACAGACGGGTATGACGGAGACCGAGAGCGATGGTGAAGAGACTGGCGCAGATGCGGATTTAAGACGAGCGCGGCGGCGTCACACATCCCAGGGGCAGCGATTCAGGCAAAAGGTGATGAATGCTTTGTTTGACAGTCCGCATATGAATTTAGTACGTAGAAATTAATCGTAGTGGTAAAAAGTAGCGATTTTCTGTCAAAGAACGAATGGAGAGGCCGCGCTGAGACTGGGTATACGAGTTATAACTGGTACTTGGTGCAACACGACATGGAAGGTAAGTAAAGTTGAAGTAAAGGAGTGAAGCAGAAATTGTAATAAAGCCGCCGACCGTTCAAACAGATTGCCCCGAAGGCCCCGCGCCATCGAAAAACCCTTCCCCGAAACCCCCAAGGCCATTGAGGCCTCCATCGAGGTTCACCTCGCTGCCGAAGAACCCGCTGTTGTTACCAAATTCCCCATTGTTCCCGTTGCCTCGACGCTGCATAGCGAATTGCATGCGCATCATCATCAACTGGTGCTGCTCACGTTCGCGTTCCCGTTTATACTCGGCCTCCTTACGACGATCTTCGGCTGCGAGACGGCGTTCCTCAGCGGCCAGGTTGTCGCGCTCAAGGTCAATTTCGAGCTTTTGACGTTTGACCGATAATTCCGCCATACGGCGCTCGTGCTTGTCTCTCCCGAGATCTTGGAGGATCGTGTTCTGCTTCTTCGTTTCCTCTGCGAATGCGTCAGCGCGCGAACGCTTGCCATTTCGCTGTTTGCCGATAGAGGAAGTAGACGACGCGGAGGAACCACGAGCACTGGACTGCACATTACCCTTGTTCGAGTTTTGGAGTGCCGACGACTTTTTAGGGAGTTTAAGGTCGAGCTTCGGGGGCGGTGAGCTGTCTGAAGCATCATCGACCTCAATGGGCTTCTTCTTGGTGGGAGTTGGTGACCAGGGAATTGGAGACGTCGGGCTACGCTCTGGTGTAAAGCTACGCTCCGGGGTACGCTCGAGACCATCAAAGTTGAAAAGCTGCTGAAATAAAATGATAAAACCAACGTGTTACGCTCCATACAAATGGCGCAATATACCTCGCTATCCTCATCTGGGTTTGAGTTAGCCAGCAGAGGCACCGCAGGGTCGTCACCGGCAAGAAGAGCAAGTGCTTGGTCAGCGATGTTCTGACCGGGCTCGGATGATGCAGTGTAAGGATTGAAATTGGGGAGGGTGCGCCAGAACCCATGCAGCTGTTCCCAGTACGGGAAGTCGACCTTGATTTGCTCTAAAACACTGTCGGCAATGTTATATCATGAAGTATGACATGCTCACCTATCTTGTTCGCTATGTCGCTGCCCGGGGTGACGTCCTCAACTCGGAGACCTGCACCCGTCTGTCCAAGAACATTATTTGCGTCTCTGTAGCGCTTTCGGAGCCTAAATAATCAGTAGTGCGCAACGAATTCTCAAAACATAAATTGAAAACATACCTTCCTAGCACGTTCTCGACGGATTTACCGTAGCGTTCGGGATGCTGCTTGTAGTCTGCACGGACAGTCTCGTCCTCGTCGACGGAGAAGACAGCATCCGCCATCATCGCATAATAGGTCATCTTTGCCGTCTTGGATGTCTGCTTTCTTCTGCCCTGCTCATTAGCGTCCTGCGTGGAGTCCGAGAAGACCTTGAGACGTTCGTTAACGTGTGTGGCGAGCCAGCCAAGGAGGCGATCAATGCGCCCGCGTTTGTCCCAGAACACGCGAGCTGCTCCAGTCTCGTTACCAGCATCTGCAACTATCTCATCATCTCTTTTGGGAGCTTTAACTTGGCGTTTAGCGGATGCTCTAGCCGCTTTCGCGACAGGGGAGTGGTTACCGCCACCGCGAGTGGCACTGGATTTCGTGGGTGCCTTTTTACGTGATTTTTTCGGGGAGGTCCGGCCCATGGGATGTACAAAGGGTATTCACTGACAATGGGGTAGTAGCTGATAGGAGAGAAGGTGCAATGAGAACGAGTGTGGAGGGAAAGGACAAAGGACAAAGGGAAATGATAGGATCAATATCCGGTGCGGAGTTCCAAATCTCGGCACAAGAAGGGGGACAAGTAGGACGACGAAAAGGAGCATTTTGGCGAAAATGGCGTTGCGGGGCCATTTTCGCCAAAATGCTCCTTTTCGTCGTTCCTACTTGTCCTCCTTCTTGGTTCAGGAAGATGAAAAGGAAAATGAAAAGGAGACTGAAAAGGAGCCGAAAAGGAGAGCTTTGAACGACGCTATAATTCGTATCACATTCCCGACTTCGAGAGGACCGAAAGTCACCAGTGCTATGGTCACATAACTCGACAAAATCTAGAGGACTTCTACAGTACGAATCCCCATTGTGAACGCCAATGGGCCATCGTTCAATTGAACCGCGCGAGGCTTATTTGTCTTGCATCGATGATGCCATGATGGGATCAACCCGTTGAAGTAATGTCTTGTCTCCGCCCACGACAATGCGCCTCCGAGCCTCCTCGTCAACCTCGCCTCCGCCCTCCTGGCCCGTGCGCAGGCCGACAACGCCGTCTCAGTGAACGGCCTCTCCTCCGTCCCCCCGACCCACCGACCCTGCGCTCTCCGATCTCGAATTTGGATGTGGATGACGACACCGATCGCGGTCGATCGAATTCGAATGTGACCAAAAACCTCGAAAGAATTGTCTCCATACTGCGAGACCCGCGGAGTCTTTTGCGAACGTTTGGGTAGCGGCAGTGCACCCGACGACGTGGATGGCCCCGCTCGGACGTCCATCTGGCGTGTGTCACCCGCCTCTTCCGCTTCAAGCGCAGGCTTGAAAAGAAAAGCTCACGATCCCCGCTCGTCTATCGATCTTGCGCCAATGCTGACGCTCCGCTCCGCCAGCGACGATCCAGACCGGGCTCGTAACGTGCGTCTCCTTCATTTGTTCGTTGTGTTCCCCCTTCTCTCCACCTACGCTGACTCGTTCGCTCCTACTCCTGATTTACGATGGCGACGCAATGCTCGCTGACTCGCTCGCCCACAGCTAGATCTTCAGCGCCCTCGACGTGATTTTTTTTATGGTGTTTCCTGTGCGTCTTTCCCTTCCGCTTGTGATTGTTATTGGGCTGATGATGGTTTTTGAAGCATTATGCGATGTATGTCGCCTCCTCCCGTCTGCGCTCGCGCGCGCGTCCCGCTCCCTCCCCATCTCCGCTCCACGTCTCACATCCCCAATCCCACTTTCTACGCCCGTCGAGTACCCCATCCTCCGCTCCTTCTACGCCCGTCAAGTGGACCGACCTCCTACTGCCCGCATCCCATGTCCCACATCCCTCTCACTACATCCTCCACCCTTCCATCTCCCTCCCCCGTTCCCTGCTCCTCCTCCGCCTCCTCCCGTCCCCGCCCCTCACTTCCCTCTCCACTCGCTCTACCTCCCACCCTCCTCCCCTCCCATTCCCACTTGCTCCTCCTCCCTCCTCCTTTTTCCCCTTCCTCCCCAAACTAAACTAACCCCAAAAGAGAAACTTCCTCTTCGACCTCCCCTCTCCGAGCTCTACTCCAATGCGCTCCTCTCCACGCTGAACGCGCGTGTGCGGCTCGGGGCGGGGCGATGGCGGTGTCTACTGGGTCTAGTGTGCCCTCTGACTCCGTCATACGTGAACGCGGAGGAGGGGGAGGGGGCAGTAGGGCTGGTGTTCGAGGACATGGCGCTCGCGGAGGGGACGAGCAATGGCGGGGAGATGGAGGGGGAGACGATAAGGCGACGGGCACGGGGGGCGGAGGGGGAGGAAGGGGATATCACGGAGGCGGGGGCGGGCATGGGCAGTTTTATGCTGTGTAGTGGGGTGTCTCTCGTTTCCTCTTCCCCTCCTCTCGCCGCTCCGCAGACACTAACCCCACCACAGGGCTCCTCAACGTCAACGGCAGCGCGCGTCCTGGATCCATAACCCCCGTATCCCGCTTTCTTTCTGGTTTCTCTGATCTTATTGGTCTATCGCTGGTTTCCCGCTCTCGCATCGCATCGCATGTACGTACCACCGCACTCGTCTCGTCTCGTCTCGTCTCGCTACCATATCTATTCCTATCGACGTGCACTACTTATACTTACGCCTTGTCCGCCCAACCTTCGTCGCCCCTCACTTCCTCGTCGCCCACCCTCTCTTTCCCCACTTCCCCGCCAGCTCATCCGCACATCCGCGCCATACACCACCCGCGCGCATACTCATCGTCTGGAATCCTTCACCTATCGTTATGTAGTTACTGTAATCACCTAACTCCAAACCATACGGGGCCAAGTACTGGCAGATCGCTGTACAATGTATATGTACATGTGCTTTTATGCATTTGGATTCGGATCTGGACGTCGTCTGGAACGAACTTTCGAGGCGACAGCGCAGGCATGCGCACGGACCAGCCAGTTGGACTTGGCTTGCTCTCACGTCGAGGATTTGGTGCAGCCTCTGCGAGATATATCGACTATCGCGGAAACGACTGCGGAGGTGAACTGATATTATATGGATATATGGTTCACCAGCGACTCGGGGAGTATAACATTTATATGATATATCACTCCTCCGAGTCGGATGCGTTGATCGAGCGCTTGTAAATCTAGCTTCTGCTCCGAGTTATGTGGCCTGCAACCAAAAATTGACAAGGGTGCTGGACATTAATTTTTGAGGGTTTCGAGTAAAGGGAGTTCTTTGTGTCACCGAAAACGTCTATCGTTGTCAATGAATCCCAACTTAGCTGTGATGTGTGACAAATTGCGCGTTCCGACTCGGTGATTGGGGTGCGCGAAAACCAGAATCTGCATGGCAACTTTTGGTTCATGGATTCTGATAATTTAAATTTCTAAACGTATTTTCGGGTCCTGGATTGAATCTCTCTCTTTATAAATTACCCATGTATGAAGCCTTTAAACTCCGCTTTTGGCGCGTTAGCCCAGGACTTCGGGAAATCAGCTCTAAGCTTTCGGAAAGAGGGTGGCGGACCGCTTGCGGACCGCTCCGCTTGTAATTCGCAAGTTGACGAGTTGGCAAACAACGCCACACCACGTACACCGCATTCGAAACCTTATCCTCTCTTGTCCTCCTCCATCAACTTAATTAGTGTCCCTCTGCAATGCCTTTGACTTGGTATCCATTTATCTTTCAGCTGGAGCCAAGGCTGGAGCTCAAAGATCTGCCTCGTCCAGGGCCTTACGCAATTTCACGATAAGTAGTCGCCATCGACTTCCAGCAATTCTTAACTTGCTATGTATGCGCGTCTTCGGAAATCCCTCTCGTTTATTATTGCTTTCTGGATCCCATGATTGTTCTTCTATCCACGGAGGTGGCCCAAACCAGGGGTTCTACTAAATGCACTCAAGGCGGCGGAACTATTATCCACTTTCAAGAGGCTCGTGAAACTTCGAGGTCGACACTTTACGCTGTGACATCATGCCGACCACCCGCGTTCCACGAACACATAAAGTCCCCCCCCAGCTCTCAGGTTGTCCCTTCCCCAACATCCCATGCCACCGCCGTACGAAAGGACCGCTTCTACGCTTTTGGCATCCACAAAGCGCCGCCCGGTCTCTCGAAGAAGGATTTCGAGGCCAAACTCGAGGCTCTCGTGGATCATTTACTTGCGCTTCCTCTTGTGCAGCGGAACGTGCTCAAGCTTGAGATGGTGCGTCAAGGCTGAGGATGATACACGCCTACATACATACCTCTTCTTTTCCGGTGCCAGCTGTTTCAGAACGAGCTGTGCGATGAACATGTCAAGGAATTCGGGTTCTATCGCCCGAGACTATCGTCATAATCGCGATGGAAAGTGAGGTGCGTTCGCTACATATCCCCCGAATCATAAAGAATAAATACCTGCTACTCAGAGTGCGATCATTTACTCGCAGTATGTCCCATTATCTCAATCTCATCAATTCTCGAATTCAATCCCCCAAGGTGTTCTGCGACGCGAGGTGCAGAAGGTATTCGACAGCGGCAAAGAACTCGGCCTCCAGAGTGGCATCTGCACCTTTTCCGCGGACGTCGTTGCGAAGATCGACTCTGCATCCCCGACGCGCAAAACGGCCCCGGTGTTCACACCGTGGCATCTTAAGAGTGCCGCATATTCTGTCTCCGGAGCAATACGCCGAACAAATTCACCCATTGATCGACAAGCTCACTGCCCTGCCTGCGGGCAGAAGACGTTCCGGAAATACGACCTGGTGGGACGGCTCTCCATTATAATCATTCGGCCCTCGAGCGATCTCACGGTTGCGGTCCATGGTCAGTGGGTGCAGAATACCGTCATGGACGATCACATGCGGGCTCTCGGCCACCCGGCGCCAGAACTCACCTTTATCAGATGCGGGGAAAGTGCGGTGCGCTGCTTCCAATTTTACCTACAGCATCAGATTCAAACTCGTTCTTAAACTTGGCTAGCGTCATCGAGTATATCCTATTATTCTCTGGCTCTGTGAGATCACTCTGACCAGGCTTGCAGTTGACACGGGATGCGGAATCGGAAGCTTTTCTTGGGCGCGAAGCAGGATTTCGCCTACAGGCTAATTCCTTCCTTTTCACAGCGACGTGGTGACCAAGATCGACAATTTTGACCGGGGAGGAAAGGTTGTACTTGTGTTCATACTCCGTGCCAAAGTATCATGTTCTTGAAATTTCAGCTATTTTACCGGCTCAACTCCCGCCTCTTGCTGAGCTCATTCTTCCGAAGATTTGCAAAAATTCAAGCAACGTATGTACAATCGTCTCACACCCAAAGGTTCACTGTCTGGGTAGTGGAGCCGACTGTGCCCAAATTATCCCACTCGGACTCGAATATTGCAGATCTGGTAGTCTGGATCCCGGATCCGGCTTGTCCGCCAATTCGCAACCGAAAGGAAGAGCGCATTCATAGATTCGGCATCCCTGAATGTTTTCCTGATTGTTGTTCAAACCCCAATACTGTCTGGCATGACGGACCCGAAGTCATGGACATGAAGAAACGGCGCTCAACAGGTGCTCCAACTTTGCTCGATTGTTCTAAAATAAATAAATAAATACCTATCGTGTCTGACATAAGTGTACGGGCCTTTAAGTTCAAGTAATGTGAAGCCGGATGTCCAACAAGCCGAGGTTGCTTTCGTTGAAGCAACTATCTAGGAGAGACTAAGCCAGACGTCTTTTTATGCTCAATCATAGTATATTTACATGAATCTGCGAAGTAAAATACACCAGTATGTCAAGAAGACTACGAAAAGGTCCGAGTACAATACAGTGCGGTTCTGCTCGATGGACGTATTCTTCAGTCAGAATCCATTCGGCTCTGCTTTGTCGAGAATTCCATGCGCTCAGTACAGCAGCTCCCCGACCGGCTGGTTGTAGCTGTCCAGCGCCGGGGCTTCGGCTGTGCGACTAAATCGGGTGCCACGGACTGCTGAAAATTTACCGTTAGCTGTGAGAACACTATTGCCGAGGAATCGAGGTGCCGCAGGTTTGCCACTCGCCTCGGACGACTCCGGCGCAGAGACCGCCTTGTCCACTGTTGTGCTCTGCTCAATCTATGCCTGAATGTCCTATAAAATATCTGAGCACCATGAGGGGATCTCTGACCATCATTCTAGATGTCCCCTTCAATTTATTTCATCCTGGTCCTTTGAGAAACACACATTCTTATCGTGTGAATTACATGCACAGCCACAGTATTGGACTGCGGAAGGGTGCGCGGTGTGCTAAAATTTAGAGCTGAAGGAGATCTTCGAGGAGAAATCTATTTTGAATCACATACAGGTCTCCTCGCATCCAAAGTGCGACCTTTATCACCCGCTGAGTCCGAGTAGAGGGTTTCTTGATTAGGAATGGCCTAATTGATGTGTCAACCATATATCAGGTTATTTTTTGCCCTCTCCAAATTCTTCAAAAAAAAAAATCTTGATATATGGTCTGACTATGCATAATGCAATTATACCAGAAAGCCATGGCAAATTACTGTTGGGGAAGCATTGGTAGGCACCTATGAGTACTCAAGAATCTCAATGATCGAAATCAGACCCTCTGGATGCACTCTAAAACATCTCATTCGACGGCCGTCACGGCCGTGTTACTTGCGTGGTCCACAGCCTGAACTACGAGTTTACCAAAAACATACATGCAGGTATGTACGGGTGGTTATCCTTACATACACTAAAAGATGTCAACAGAGCACACCATTCCAGGGGGTGTACGTTGTTCTACGTGCTGCGACATGTGTCGATCTGTGTCGATCTTCGAGTACGTCCGGCTATGGATGTGTATGCCGTGATGTCAGTGTACCTGCAGCTACATCTGGCGACGCGGTGTCGGCTACGTATGTCTACGTGTGTCAACACCGTAGATGCACGTAGACACACCTCCTCAATTTCATAATGCAGATCTGGCCTTACGGGATCGGTCAGCTTATGACCATCCTCCCACTGTTTTATTGGTGAGCACTAAATTTAGTAGCTCCGGATTTTCCCACATTTGTCTACATCGGTTCAAGTGCGTCGACATCGGTCTATGTCGGTCTACGTATGTAGACCGACGTCGACAAATGTAGACCAACTGTGTCTACATGATATAGACACAGGTAGGCAAAGAGGTCTGTCTACTCTTCGTCTACAGGGGTAGACAGACCCTCTGTCTACAAGGGGTCGGAACGCAGTGCTTGTTGAACGATTCGGAACGAATCACCGAAAACTTGTCTAAATTTGGACATAGCTTGTCGGCTTGTTCACTTGGGCACTTATTCGCCTTGGACGAGTACGTACAAGCACTGCCAAGCGATCTGTCCAAATCGCGATAGTAACACAGATCTCATTGTCACTTGCCTCCTCGGTAGTCCTCGGTCTATTCTCAGCTGTTCTTTGACCGCAGCCTCATAAGGACGAGAACAGACAAGAACCGACAACTAATCTCCCTATGGGCTTCACGGAGTCAGGCGCAGTCCTCCCTCTCGCTCACGACTTTTCCAAGCTTGAAGCCACCATCATTCAAGAGAAACCGGCGCCTCGCCCGAATTCTCTCATTGCAAACGACGTGGCACGACATGAAAACCCAGATGGCTTGGTCATGGTTGACGAATTCGAGCATCTGGATTATGGGTTAGCGACCGAGGACTGGGCTCTGTCTAGGTGCAAATATATGTCCGACGTCTTACCGGCTGTACAATTCCACTCATGCCTTGCGAAACCAAATAATTTCGCAGGCTGGACTCAAATCCAATGCCTCAAAATTGCCGAGGCTCGACCAGGTGAACTCCCTCTATGCTCTGCGTCTTACCAACTACTTAACCGCATTGACGAAGAGTGGCTAACATTAAGCGACACGACACTCTTCCCGCTCCTCTCAACTCTTAGTACTCGTGAAGCCTCCTCAGAGCGCGCCCTATACGCATTGTAAGCCCAACATATAAATCTTGCCGCACCTGAATCTGACTGGAAATTTGATTCAGCTTCGTACCATTAACACCAACAGCAAATTCTTCGTTCGGAAACAGCGTTGAAATGACCCGCGAGGGTGTCGAACATCTATTTAGCAAGTCCAATGCAGACCCTGCTTTTGTTATGAATCTCCTTGGAAGACCCGACTATTGGGCACCAGTGACTCGACATCACTTTGACGAGCAAGATGCGTTGGAATCATGTGGTCCGTCTCTTGCGCCCTGAAACAAATCTCACTCATGAGGCTTCCAACAGAACATTGGTGTCAGCATCCGAGATGGAATCTCCACTATCAAGGCGCACCTATCTCAGTCTACATGCGGTTTGACCGTCGGTGCAATACCGTCCTTTACATCATCTCTTACAAGGAGGATGATACAGTTATTCGGGCACTAAAATCCATCCTGGATCTTAGTTCGACTGCTGCTTCACAATCCAAGGAAAAACGGTTACGAATGTATCTCGATGACCCTTTGCACCTTCACGCTATGGTGTCTATGCTCTCCTTCGAGGCCATGAAACATCACGTAGTTCGCTTTCGGCGTTTCATGTGGCAAAATGTGAGCTATTTAACCCTCTTATCCGTGGAGGCGGTCCTAATGGTGCCAAATTCCAATGTCTAGATCAATGCAGTAGAAGATCATCAGACTGGGTCGGTCAACACTAACCGCCAAGAGCTCAGGAAGCGAACAACCGCGCTTCAAACTACAACAGCCAACGCAGATTCACTCATTGCATCAGCCGAAGTTGCCATAATAACAGTCAGGAGTATCCGGAACGCTCATTTTAAGTTGCATGAGGCGCTCGGAAGCTCTAAAAGAGCCACCTATGCTTTGGGAGAGACGGTGCAATACATTCTCGAGTCGTTTGAGAAGCAGAAGATGTGGCTCGTCAATTACCAAAGTCGGAACCAGAGCTCGATGGGCTTGGTGTACAACCTGGTGACCCAGGACGACGCCGCCAACAATATTACCCTCGCCATCGACATGCGCGGGGATAGCGCCAGCATGACCGCCATTGCTTTGTTGACGATGTTATTTTTGCCGGCGACATTCACCGCGGTACGCCTGTCCTCTTAAGAGTGGTTGATCTTCGCTGAATATAGCTAGACCTTCCTCGGCGCGGGCATCTTCAATCCGGCGAGAGCTGACTCGAGCGCCATAGAAGTTACAAACTTCTGGTGGTTTTGGCTCGTGCTGACCGTACCTCTGACGGTTTTGACTGTCGCCTCATGGAGAGTTTATCATCGGAAGTCGGTGGGTCAACTGCTCAAGGCGAAGAAGCACTTCAATGAGAGTGCGACCCAGGATCGATAGGATAGAATTTGGGGTGGACACAAAGGGACGCAAGATGAACGCGCGAATTACAACAAGATTAGGGTTGTTCACAGCCGCCCTTTTTCACGCCCTTTTTGTTCCCTTTTTGCTCCCCTTTCTGCGCCCTTTTTCATGCCTGGCAGATAATGTGCTATAAAATCCAGAAAAATTCACCCCAGTCCTTGTTGAACATTTGAGGTGGTATGTGACCTTTGAGGAGCGATATGAGCACCCAGGCTGCATGCAATGGAGAAAGGGAGCAAAAATGGGCGCGAGAAATGGTGGAAAAGGGAGCTCCAGGTTTCACAGTAGCCCTTTTTTGCACCCTTTTTCGCGCCCTTTTTTTTCCGTTTCCCGTAGAATTGCAGGTAGGACCCCATTTTTGTTGCTCTCCTACTCACCCTTTTTGACATATAATTCTAATTGAAAAAAAAAAGGTGGGGGGGGGAACCAGGCAAAAAAACGAAGAGAATGGCAAAAAGGGCGAAAAAGGGTGAGAAAATGGGAGGGAAAAAGGGCAACTGTGAACAACCCTATTGTGAGTGAGTAACGATACATAGTACGAGGCATGCGCGAAAGCTGTAGAGAGCTGCAGAGAGACCGCTCACCATCAGTCTGATTCAGCCGTTGGAAGCCAACCAGTGCTTCGGCTAAGTCGGTTACTAGGGTGATGGGAACACAGCAACTTTGATGATCTGGGCCACATCACTCACCACGAACTACCATGTCCAGCTCAGAGTCCTTCCTATTCGACTTTCTCGCCCAGAGCGCTTTATCAGAAATCATCGAGCGTGCTGCGCCGATTCTTGGTGTGTCGTTTCTTTTTCCTTTCTTTCCACGCGAAGAGGCCCATATTTCGTGAAGGTCGCGATAATAAGTGCTCTCCCTCATCCCCAACCTCCAACTGGATGAGTAAGATCAGCGACAATACTAACATCGTGGACATGAACCTTCCTGGAACTCACGATTCTGCGACATGTACTGTGTTCTCCGTCTCCGCGTAATTGCGACTGAGTTCGGGTTCAGGGAATTATTCTGACGCGAGGCAGGCCGAACTTGTCAAGTCTACTGAACCGTGAGTCTTCATCCCTTCTTATTCCAACTCCACTAATTTACCAGAGTCCGGCCAGCAGCCTTCTCTCGATGCCAAGAACGCTCCCTGGTTCAGTCTTTAGACGACGGCATACGGGTCTTTGATATGCGGATTGCGTACAATCCCGGAAATGACACAATCGGCTTTTATCACGGTTAGAATTGCGCCTCATATCTTCATAATACGGCTTACCAGAACTGTAGGAGTTATGCTCGCACCAACTACCACACTGCAGGACGTCCTTTATGGGTTATACAACTGGTTGATTGCTCACCCCACCGAAACTGTGCTCGTTTCAATCCTTCAGGACCAAGGGTCTCAAACGATTTATGACCGCAAATTCGAAGAGATCCTTTTCTCTACCTTGAACAATGAACTCGGCAAGAAGTTCTGGCTCCCAGCCGCAGGCGAGGTGAGGCACACGACATATTATACATTCCGTTAATGGATTGTGAAATCAGCTGGGAACTTTGGGCGCGGCTCGCGGCAAGCTAATCCTGCTCCAACGATTCACTTACCAGTTCCTATCTCGTCCTTCAAACCATTTTGGGATCCATCTAGATTCCGAGCACTGGACAACCAACGGCGGGGACATCGAGTTGGTATATAGCACCGAACCAAAGCGAGTTGCACATATCCAAGTTGGGTTCCAACTGGTTTCCGTGCGTCCTGGGCTGACTTGAACATCTTATAGGACACATTTCTACCTCTCGTGCCTCCCAATTCCGGAGCAGTTGCCAATATCACGTCGAAATTCGAAACAATCACAGGGCAGCTCGCGAAGGCTATGAACGACACGTTAGCAGAAAAGGGGGTGGAAGCTTTGTATATATCATTTGCGAGTGCTCATGCAAAGGGCGACAACCCTCCGCTCACACCTAATGTGGGCAGCTCTCTATGTCCCTTGTATCTAATCCATTGCTCCATCAGATTATCGCCTTGGGGGACGCTTCCACGAAAGGAATGAATGAGCTTCTCTTACCGTGGTTCAGGCAACGTAAAGGCAAGCACTTCGGGATCGTCTGTGAGTCTGCCACAGCACTGTCGGCGTTCGCGTTTTACTTACGGGACCATAGTCCTCGATTTCTACCACTCGCAGCCTGACTTGGTCAGAGCTATTATCGGACTGTAACATTGCGAGAAGTTCCCATTATACCGGGGGAATG
Source organism: Mycena leptocephala (assembly GCA_029378395.1). Lineage (NCBI taxonomy): Eukaryota > Fungi > Basidiomycota > Agaricomycetes > Agaricales > Mycenaceae > Mycena > Mycena leptocephala. Next base: position 75,006 of record JARJLF010000953.1, on the reverse strand, counting down.
CCTACTGTTCTCGCGTCGTGTCACCACATCAGAAATTAACCTACATTTCTATCTGATGAGCGGTTAGCGGGCAAGACCTGATTCAAATAGTCGGTCAGAGAAGCCAATGAGAAGGTGAGGAATGTTGGGACAACACGAGCGATAGGATGGCATGAATGAATGGGAAGAAAGTAAATACACACAGGCCAATAACAAAGGATAGATTGAACATTTTCCTCATTTGTGGAAGACGTGTGGCGGTGCGGCTGGCGCTTGTTGGGCGCCTAGTCTTAACTGTACTTGAGAGTTAGGCACTCATCTGGGTCGCGGTTGAAAGAATGCTGAAGCTTTCCAGAACAACATTTTCGCGCAATTCAAATAAAACCAGGCAAGAAAGAGATTATATTCGCGGCATTTACCACGAATCTACGAGTGTCCACATTTATTCCTGCGCGCAACATACAATTACAACCCAAAACTGCATTTCCGCACCATTTTAACCTCCAGAAGGAAAATCCCGCAAAGAATTGAACCATATACCTATATTGCGCGATTTGGCCTTTCGCGCAATCGCGCAAAGTCGGAGTTTGAAAAACCGCGCAATGTCCGCAGGTACGAAACCCGCGCAAAGTAAGCGGGTCCAAAAATCGCGCAAAGTAGCATCACCAAAAAAAATTGCACAGTTAAGCCGTGATCTTATTTCCCACAACGTGAGTACTGTGTTGAGTTCACCCAATGGATACCAGCGAGAGGGAGCTCAAACAACAGTTTGTGAGTTCAATAGATAAGATAAGATAGTAAGTCGATAAGATTATATGTATTTTTAGAACCTGACGCGCAGCGAGTGTGTACAATGTATCATTTTCTGAGTGAATGAACTCGAGAACATGAAGTCAAGGAAGTCGCCGGAAAAATCAGGAGGGGTGTTCATAAGCACGGGAAGGTACTCAACTGCTTTTATTCAGTTCTAGTCTTTCTTGTCTCGAATTCATAATATTATTGCGCCTTTCAGCAGCAAAGAAGTAAGGATGAACAGTAATTTACACTCCTCTGGGGCGGCTGGGGACTGAACGCAGGAGCTATCGAATTTCAACCTTAAAGTATACCAGAGAATGGGAATGCGATAGATGCTTTTTTAATGTCAAACAGACTGAAAAACCTGCTGTCCTGAATTGCACGAATAGTGCATGAAGCATTCACGGTCGATGGGGCAAAAGGCTACTGTGCACGTGGTGTCGCGGCACGCCAGATTCAAGCTGTTTCTTGTCACTTCATCCCTTACTCTGTTCAAGAACCAAAAGGAATCAGGAAGAGAAAACTGAGAGAGAGTTGCCAATTTACTATTTCTGTTGGTGGCTTACTTGTCGTTACGCTACTTTGCGCGATCTTTTGACACGCGTACTTTGCGCGGGTTTTGTACATTGCGTGGTTTTTCAAACTCCGACTTTGCGCGATTGCGCGAAAGGTCGAATTCGCGCAATATATGTATAATTTACGCTGTGACATCAAAATAGCTATCGTGTCTGACATAGGTGTACAGGCCTTTAAGTTCAAGTAATGCGAAGCCGGATGTCCAACAAGCCGAGGTTGCTTTCGTTGAAGCAACTATCTAGGAGAGACTAAGCCAGACGTCTTTTTATGATCAATCATAGTATATGTACACGGATCTGCGAAGTAAAAATACACCAGTATATCAGGAAGAATACGAAAGGGTCCGAGCACAATTCATTGCGGTTATGCTCAATGCAGTATCCGCATTCTTCAGTCAGAATCCATTCGGGTCTGACTTGTCGAGAATTCCCTGCGCAATCAGTACAACAGCTCCCCGATCAGCTGGCTGTAGCTGTCCAGCGCTGGGGGCTCCGGCTGTGCGACTAAATTGGGTGCCACGGACTGCTGGAAAATTACCGTTAGCAATAAAGACACTCTGGTTGGGGAATCGAGATACCGTAGGTTTGCCAATTGCCTCGGACGACTGCGGCGTGGAGACGGAGACCGCCTTGTCGAGCTGCAACGGGCGCTCACCATCAGCTCTGAGACGCTAAAAAGAATCAAATACGATGAATGACATACCGTGCCTGGCTCTGTTGACTGCGCGACGTCGGACGGGAAGAGTCCGGTAATCTCGTCGTCCCGCTTGATGCGCACCCGAGCTCGGGCGTCCTTGCAGGGGACCGGGTGGAGCGCGAGATAACTGCTCATTGGGCCTGTGTCTATGCCTGGGGCGGGCATTGGAGCGGCGGCGACGACATGTACACTGGCAGCGGCAAGGAGGAATTTGAAGGCGAGGATGGAATACTTCATCGGTAGTGCTGCGAGTGAAGGTGGCGACTCATGTGTTGAATGAAGCGGATGGGTTCTTTATATTAGCGCATGAGACAGCGGAGGTGGGAGGGTGTGCAAGACATTTGTCTCGCGGGTGCAAGCTGGCTGGAAGAACTTCCACGTTGATTCCGCCCTGCTTCTCGAAATGCATTGCTGTTGTCCGCCCCATTCGTCTTTTTCTTTCCACAGGCTGCAGACCATCCATCGACCGTCGTACAGTGCAAAAACGTGAAACAAAGTATGGGAATCGGCCCTGTCAGTGCATCCACAAGTTCCGCGGATGCATATCGTTCGGGAGTAAACCTGCGATCTATCCGCAGTCGTCGCCGAGACTCCCGCTTTTGATCGAATGTCGTCGATTGGAGTACAATGCGGAATTTTCAATTCATTGCACAGTCTTGGTAAAGGCCCCGTGAAGTTCCGGCCAAGGATTGTCCGCAAAAAGTACCAGATTTCGGCCTAAAAAATTCTATCTTTTGGCGACATTTGGACCTCAAAAATCCGGACAAGGGTGGCGCCCCAAAAAGCGCACTGTCGGACCTTTTTTCGCAGAATTTTGCTCTCCACCTCCGTTTGTTGGCTGTTGGCGTGCCAGAGCTAGTTCCTACACCAGAATTAGTCAGATCAGGATTGGTCGTCGTGAGCGGGGCAAATCGGACTCAAATACCCCTAAAATCATCCATTTGGGGCCTGAAAAATCCTATCCGTGGACAAGGCTTCGCAATTTTTGGCCCCAAAAATCCTATTCTCGGACAAGGAAATCCGAAATTTTCGTCCTAAAAAATCCTATTTTCCGGACAATCCTTGGCTGGAGCTTCACGGGGCCTCTTGGTAAGTGCTCCACGAGGAGGATCCAGACTAAGTAGCGGTTTCAGATGTTCAGCGCAGCGGAATTGTCAATGTGAATGAGCGAAGACAACAGATGTTCGGAGCTCCGAGAGCGCAGCCAAATTGCAGCGACACGGCCAGACTGGCGGGAGCCTACAGCACAGCCTTGGCCATATCATTGATCCCATCAGCAAACCCTGATTTTGGCTGTAGTTCGGCTGTAGTTGCCGTAGTTCCGGCCCTCTTACGTAGTGCTCTGTAGTTGCTCTGTAGTAGCCGGGCCTCTACGTAGTTCCTGTAGTTGGCGGGGTACTATGTAGTCCTCTGTAGTATGGTCAATTTATGTAGTGCGCCCATAGAAATTCTGGTTCTACATAGCTTTGGGCTGCTACCTAGGACACTGTAGAGTTTGCTAGGCAGGTAGGTCCAGCTTGTCCCCATTAACGTATTTTTGTGCGCTCAAAGTTGATAGAGATTATGATTTCCAACCTGTACATCTTTCACTGAGTAGCTCAACACCGGTAATTATACACACACAACGCGTCTCGTTTACTCTGCGTGGGAAAGTAATGCGTACGTGCTGTTGTGACCGGACGTGATAAATATTGACACAGTGCATCAGTTCTCCAGAGGGCAAGAGAGCGCGAAGTTGCCCAACGTATTCCTTTACGACGACCTCAATTCAGTCTTGAGTGCTCTTGAGGCCCTGGCTCCCCCTGCCTTTGGCCACTCTCCGAACCCAGCTTGCTGCTACGCGCAGATGTGAATCAATTTACATTTCTCTGGCATTTAACCTTCTCCGTGGTCTTTGACTACTGCATACTTAAGAGAAGACACCAAGTATGTACTTTACATGGTCCAGATTGTACACAAGGACTGCCAAATAACCCCCCCAAAAAATGTATCCTGGATCTGTGACCCACGGGTCGAAAGCGGTGTGCATGACGACTGCATGCATGGGACACCGAGTCAGGTGCGCGCCGAATCGGGAGGGGGCGCAGTGGCGACTTTCCCCAGCATGAGTTGGTATGGTGGCGTGGTGCGGCGTCGTTGCCACATAGCACACATGTGAGCGGTGGGCCGAGGCAGGACACGCAGAGGGAGGTGCAAGCACGATCCTGCATCCTAGGCAGATATCAGCTTGCAGGGAAAAGACAACAGCAAGAAGGTGTGCACCTCTATCTTTCCCTATCCCATCCACCTTCTTCCAGCCCACACTATCCGGCACGGTGCCACGCTTGCGCGCCCGCTCTCTGTCTGTGATCTCCCGTACGCACCAAGCAGAATATCGGGGCGCCAGGTTGGGTGCACGGGGTCCACTCTGACGAACATCGTGGAGGGTGGCATGCGGGACGAGCTGGCGCGCGCAGCAGGTACCGAGGTGCAGTGGCAGCGGGGTGGTTAGGGCTAGCACGCTGGCCGCGACCTGGGGCAATCGGAAATGCACGCGGCTGGGAAGCAAGTCTGGGTCGTATCGCGACTAATTACAACAATAGGACCTGACGTACCTTATGGCCATCCGAATAAAGGACGAGGGCCCAGGGATATTGTAGTTGAAGACAGTGGTTCCGCCGAGTCTCTGTGTATGCTGGTTTCCGGGGAAGATGAGGTGCTGGTTGGGTCCTTGTCCTAAACCTTTGCTTTCACATTGTCAATGGTGTCCGACGAGTCGACTGCTGCCGCGGTGACGGCGCACTTGTGGCAACTTGAAGGAGTCACAAGTAGGTGGGTCTATGATGAGTGCGTGTCGGTGTGTGCCGAAAACGCCAATCCCATTCCAACGAAACATAGATCAAGCGCCGCTGCGTCACGAAAGACAGGGTTGATTTCTTCCGAATATTGTATCCGAGAGCAGTTGTCCTGAAGTTGCTTGCCGGTGAAGATGAGGCGCGCCGCTGTTGGTCCGGAGAAATGTCTCCTTGTCCTGTGGATGGAGTGCGATCATCTTGCCTGCGGAGGTGTTAACGAAGGTCGGCCTGCCACTATGGAGAAGGACGAAATCAGTACATCGAGCATGGCGTGTGAAGCGAGGGCTGTGCCCCATAACTACCCATGTGATGCATCAATGGACCCACAAACTTGGGACAAATATTTGGCCATGGTTCGTCTGCTCTTTCACCTCGACCACCACCATCCCTTCGCTGTCTCGTTTCATTTTATTGCTCACCTTTCCACCCTCCTCCACTGGTCTTCCCCCAATGCCCCGTTGACATACTGACAAGCCTCAGAACGGTTTGTCTGACTTTCCATATTCGCCACCGACACCGACCACCAGCCACCACAAACGGCGAGCTGCAGATGTTGGGCCTGTTTGTCGTCTTCGTAAGTTAACCCTCGGCCTTTCATTCTTTCTATTATGGCTCTGACTTGCATCGTCGCCACCAACAGTCATACTGCATCGGAGGCTGGAGCCGCGCGTGGGGGATTCGCCTGTGAGGTGTGCTGTTCACTTCCCTCCAATTCCCTTCATCTATTGAGGACTCATTTTTTACATAGTATCTTCGAAGCACCCCCCGCTGCGTCAAACGCATTTGACACAGTCATTCATCTCCCCTCTCGTGTTGTTTCAAGACGTCTCGAGCCCACACTGAAGACCGCCGGCTTTAAACCCCTCAAATCTTCAAAATTCAAGATGCACCTCAAGACCGGAACGCTGCTCAAACTTCAAGGCTCGAGATGCAGAAGTCAAGACTGAAGTTGCCTCAGCACTTGAAGACTTCAAGCCTCTAAAATGCACCTCAAGTTTTCAAGCTTCAAGGCTCAAGGCGCCTCATCTCAAACCCTTCCTCAAGGCACGCTTCAAGCCGCTCTCAAGACCCCAAGCCGCCCAATACTCAATACACCTCGGGATTTCAACGGGATTGTGGTTGTAGTCGGGTAGCGTCGTCATCGAGTAGCTTCACCCTGTTATATTTTATCAATATAATGTTTTTCCATCTAATTTGTGCTCTATCGTGCTGTACGAGGCGGGGATTTTTTTTAATTTTTTTGGCGGCCTACAGCCGAACTACAGAAAACTACGGCCGAACTACAGAGAACTACAGGTGAACTACAGAGACTACGTAACCCGGGCCAAACTACATGGGCCGGGCCGAACTACACAGAACTACACAGAGGGTACCCTAGACTACGGTCACTACGGCCACTACGTAGCGCTACGTAGCGGGCCCAGGTTTTGCTGATGGCCGCTGCTCTTCTAGTTTGCCAAATGCCATCGTTTGCCGCGGAGCTGACTCAAACCCCAACTGGCTCGCGGACTCGAGCTCCCCCCTCGAAATCTCTTGTAAAGCCGTACGGTATCCATTTCTCGAGAGTCGAAATACATGCAAAAACATACGGTATTGCCCCGGAAACAGCTGGGAAGATAGTCTGTTAGTTACCGCGTCAAATAGCCGGCGGCCTGCGTTATTATGTAACCATCACAGATGCATGCACAAACAAGCACTTCACTAGACGGCGTCTCGACGCGTCCCTCATCTTCTCAGATCGCCGGACTCAGCGGGGTAGCATCCAGTTCATGTAAGTTGAACTCTTGAGCCATCACCTTGTACTTTCTGATAAACTGGATCCCTTCCGAACGAAACAGCCTGAAATTGGAGAAAGATACTGGTTGTGCACTTTTCAGGCTGGAAACGACTCGCAAATGTACCAGAGGTTCATCCAAGATGTCAAGTAAGTTTTCTTGCAGTTTGGAATTGTGTTGAAGTTTGCCAGCGGTTTACAACACGTCTCAGTCGCGTCGAGGGCACACTCACGTGAGCTCGGCTAACACAATCTTACATAATAACGCAGGCCGCCGGCTAATTTACGCGGTAACCAACAGACTTTATCGAGCGAGGTACGAGCTAAGAAACGATAAAGCGTCTGTCTAGAGAGACTACTGGGAAGAGCGAAATTGAGGGCTAGAACTTGGGTCCATCAAACAACGCCATTGAACCCAGGTTTGGAACCCATGTTTTGCGTCCGTTTTACATTCCAACTAGGCGGGAATTACCTACTGAGACTTTCCGAAAGGCTGGTGCCGATTTCGCAAGAAATATAAAGCCGTTACCTCCCTGACCTAGCCATCGCAATCTTCGAGCGCATCGTCTTGCCGGCTTCATTATCACTGATCAACGCCGATATTGGCACCTGTTGGCAAACGCACCCCTATATCACGACAATGGAAAGTACTCTTATAGGGCAGAGCTATCGGAGTGACTGAATATGCGATGACGTATTAAGCCAATTTATATCCTCTGTGCTAATGCCTTCTTAACTCCTCCGCACGTGTCGTATCAATAAAGCCACGTCATTCAAGTCTCCTTCTCGATTTGTGCCGAACCTCCATCCCGATACTCGACGCAATCAGTACAATCTCTATGGCCACTGATTCCGCAAGGCTTCAGATACTCATCGTTGGCGGGGGGCTGGCTGGCTTGGCTGCCGCGTCGTATCTTCGGGAGCAGCACAATGTTACTGCAAGTCCGCAATCGCGCTCGGTCCTTGCCAGTTGAAATCAAGCCTCATAGATTCTGGAGCGTTCCAAACTTGATTTCTCAAGAAACGATTATGCGATCTCTGTTGCTCCCAACGTGCGTTTCCGGATAGGAATTCCTCATCACATCTTCTAGACGCCTTTGCAGACCCAGCGACTGCTGCGTGAACAAGGGATGGAGGAATCCCAGTTGAAATCAACTGTTCTGACCTACGTATGATACTGTTAACATTCGTTCAGACATTTATGGTTTCTTGCATTATTCTCAGATTTGGCGTTGTGATGCTGATGGGAGGGTCGTCCGGGAGAGCCTTTCGGAGAGTCTTGCACGCTTGTTTGCTTATTCTGATTTCTGTTGTGCATGGGAGACTGACCGAGGCACGCAGTGGCGCAACAAGCATATTTACACGTCGATCTCGACTTCAGACGGAATTGCACCGTTTGGCTACTGGAGATCAGCGACCAGGAAAACCTGCCCGCATCATCAAGGAGGTTAAAATTACCACCGTCGACGCGGCCAGAGGAACTATTAAGACCGAAAGCGGCGACACCTACAGTGGAGATTTGATCATTGTAGGCCTCCGCATTACCTCAATGGCAGTGTTCTAATTCACGACGCAGGGCGCCGATGGGATTAATTCGGCCGTACGCGCTGCAGTGCTAGGTGCAGATACGGGCCCCGTCGACGTCGCGACTGGAGCGGCGGCAGTACCCAGCGGGCTTGCTGCATATCTGTGCACCGTTCCCATCGCTGCCGTGCGCGATGATCCGGTGCTCGCTTTTCAGACAGGTGAGAAGTCGGGGGTCGCCACTTTCTTCAGCAACGACTCTCGGATACGCATTTCCGTCTTCCATGCGGACCCGGAAAACTTCCAGATCGTGGCGTATGTCCCTGAGGACGGATGGGTTGAGCAGTTTACGACGAGTGGAAGCAGCACCATCAAGGACGTCCAGTTGAGCGCGCTCTTCACGACTTTTCAGAGTTCCACCCCAGCATCCGACAACTGTTCACCACTGCCACGACCCGCGATGTAGTGCGCATTCGGGATCTGGACCTCCTACCGGAATGGCATTCGGGAAAGGCCATCCTGATCGGAGATGCCGCCCATGCTGTTACCCCTCGTGCGCATATTTCCCTTTCGCGAGTGTTTATGCATATATTTCGCTCAGACTTTGGTGCTGGTTCCAATGCTGCGATCGAAGATGCCGAGGCACTGGGATACTTCCTGCGCGACCTCGCATCCGCGGAGCAGATATCTGCTGCACTCAAATCCTTCAAGGTGATCCGCATGCCTCGTGCTCACACGATACAGTTCGCCAGTCGTCAGGTCGGTGGACGGCTCAGCGAGGAAGAGCGGAACAAAGCAGGGCCGTAGGTCCAGTTTTCCTAGTTCACTGAGTATTGTGACGGATATTGAAAATGTACAGGTTTGATGTTGAGGCTTTTATAGCCAAAACCTCCGGATGTGAGTTGCTTCTCCTTCCTTTGACAGGACCCTATATACTTAACCTACGACAGACACTTCTGCAAAAGATGAGTGGGAAGCACTGAAAGCCGAGCACTAGCGTGCGGATTTTACATTTTTATATCAATGCACCCCTTGCCCACGATGAAATATGAGCGGGTTTCGAAGTCATGGGTGGACCCAGCTCGATTCCCACTCAGAAGAATTCCGTTTTATAAAAAGACGGCGGCCGTTGACATAGATAGCAACTTAGTAGGATTTCTAATTTGTCGCACTCGTCGGACCTTGACCGCCGAGATGCGTACTCGCATGGCCATGGCCATCAGGATCACCGTAGTGGCTTTGGTAATTGCCTGATGACCATGACCGGCCTCCTACTATGGTTGAGACTCCCTATGCACTGAGCGTCCACGGGCTTCGAGCGTAACAGTCATCCCGAAGGTTCTCCGAGACTTTGCTATTTTCTTTAACGGAGTTCGAGAAATAGCTGGATTCCGCCCTGTAGCGTACGAGTCCCGCGCGTCGCGCTGCTGTTCCGGCCCCAGTGTGCGATCGATCTCGCTGGAGCGGCGGATTTTCATTATCGACTGTGGCAAGACTGGGTTATATATAAACTCCAGCGTCACGACCTGGAACCACATCAGAAAGAAATAGATCACGGGAAGTTGCACGCTGACACCAAAACCAAGAAATTGGAGGCGCCGACGGGAACCGGGATTTTCTGTCGGAACATGGCGAGTCCCATCACGGGCTCTCTGGCGACAAAAAGCTCAACTCCAAGAAAGATCAAAAGAACAGGATGGCGAGGATTAGGGGGCGCGGGCGTCGGACCACTGCGATACGAGCGTAAGTAAGAGTAGGAAAGGAGTTTAATAAATTACGAAAGCTCACAGGAAGGCTTTGTTCGTCTTTCTACGAATGCGGGGCTTCAGGCCTCAACATGAACTCTAACAGACTAGGTTGGCGTGCCGCTTTCCTCCTCCAGATCCCTTTATTCATTGCGGCATTCATTATTGCCCAAATAAATATCCACTATGAAGTACCCGTATGTTCTCTGAGCCTCTGACTCCATACATCTCTTAAGTTAAAAAATTAAACTACCAGGGCAAATCGAAGAACGCGAAAGAGGTCTTGAAACGGATTGATTACCTCGAAACGGATTGATTACCTCGGAAGCCTGACGCTCCTCATTTTCGTCGGTTCCTTCCTCGGGTTTCTTAGCGCGCGCTACAATGAAGTCTGTGATGACTCCTCCGAATGGCTCACCTAGACCCATGCCCAGCTGCAGGAAGAGTAAAAAGATTCAAGTGCCAATCATTTTCTTTGCTCTTTCCCGCCTTGCTCAACAGATGAGATGCACATCTTGGTCCTTGCGGTCCTGAATGCGCTGGCTATCCACCGCCCGCACCAATCTCCAGTAAGTAAGTATCTGGCATCTGGACTTGATCTGGGCCTTCGTAATCGAGAATGATACGGCGAAGGATGTTGCCAAGCTTGCTCCTTCAACGTCAACTTCGCCTGGGACCCAACTGGGACCATCCATTTTGAACGCGAGGCTCGTAACTGCCCGGCAGCATCAGGCAGCATCAAAAAATCCGGACCACCGCCATAGCACAGCATGTCACCCGTTTCCGCCGATCTTCCAAACCGTCGTTCTCCGGCTCTCCCATCACGTCGCGTCACGACGGTGATCTACCCCGTTCGACTGCGCAGTGCGCACGCTTGCCATCGCCTTCGTTCCCCGTGGACCGTCGTCCTCATTCCCAGTGGTTATCCCCATCACCACTCGCGTAAGCCCGCCATTCGCTGCGGAACTCTCACTGGCATACATTTCTAGCGACTTTCCTTCAGGCCGCAGCACCACTTGAGCAACACCAAGACATATTCGAGAAATGATTCCCGCATGTACCCTGGGTTTACCATTATCCGTAACCCGTTCACGCCGGGACTCTTATTTTCGGACCAGTTCAATCTTTGTCCTGGCTGTTTAATGCTGCTGGGCGCACTAGTGCTTCGTCCCTGGGTTAATGGTGACATTTATCCAGCAAGAGTAGAGGCCCGCAAAATTACTTGTGGGCGCTCGTTTCACACAGGTCCGCGGGGATCACCCGCGTTACCCGCGATTTGCATCAAATGCGTTGCTGATCTCTCGGCTATATTACAACTCGGGCGGACATTATGATTCAGGGGGTTTCCCGCAGATCGCCAAGCAGACCTCTATATAACGCGAGAAAATGCACCCGGTTTCTTCGGTTCCTCCACTTCGCTTTTTCATTCTTTCTTGCTCGATCCGCGATCGTGCCCATTCTTTCGTCTCCTTCTTTTACAGACGACTTGACCCGGTGTCCTTCATTCGACTAAACTCCACTCTTTGATTCAACGCCACATTCCTTCACTTACGAACCAAAGATGCTCTTCTCCACCCTCATCACGCTTGCCCTCCCCCTGTCCACCCTCGCAGCACTTTTGACTTTCCGCCTCAAACGTAAGCACCCGATCTGGCTATTTGATGGCGGCAAAGCGGCACCCGTTTTGATCTGCCGCCACTGCCGAGAAGACCGAGGCAAATAGAAACACACAACGCGATGTCTTCCCTCTCCCCTCATCTCGCCAACGATGGCCCCTTCGTATTACACGACCTCCAACCACCAAATGTCAACAATGCAATCTTCCACTACCCGAAGCGCGGTTGTTGTCGCCGGCTCCAGCTCAGGAGGGTCACCAGCGGGGCGTCTAAAAGGGCAGGACGACTACATAAAGGTGCGCGATATGACACCCGCCGTGGACGGTTTTCAATATAACAATTACCTGTAGTGTTAAAACTCGAACCATGAAGTCCTTGTCCTGGCTTTTGGTATTTCTTTCCATTTCAAGCCCCCGCCACCAGTAGTGCTCGCTCTACTCTCTCTCCCGCTCCCAATGCTCTTCCCCTGGTGTGTCACTAGTCTGCAACTCCAAATAGATACATGCACCTAATCCCTCCTCCTGAGCCCAAATGCTCATACCCCCGGGTGCCTCTCACATCGCATCAGTCGGCACTACCAAAATAGACTTCACTGCGAAATCGCTGCTGCCCAACCCACGTTCCATCTGCACTCCCCGGGCCGCTTCCTCTCCCTGAGTACTCAGCTCAGGGTCTCCTTTTTTGTGCGCTATAAATGACTACGTGCCCATCCGCAGCTCCCATGCAAAGAATGTACCATACGACACTTATCCTGAATCTTCGGATGTACCTAGTACTCTCGTTGATAATATTATTTCTTTTCACGTTTTGTCAGAGAGATGTTAAGGCCGTTAATAAACAGGGCTCGGCTTGGAGCTTTCAACGATTCTGACTTGTAAATTTTCAGTGTGATAGGTCGGCAACATCGGCAAGTCTCCTAACTGGCCGATGTGCCGCCATCAAATTGCCAAATTGGGTGCTTACGTTTGAGGCGGAATGTAAACATCTCCCTCGCAGCTCCCTCCGGGATGCGTCGTGTCAGCCGCCGTGCCGTCAATAAGATGCCCGCGGAAGCAGCCGTCAGCTCGCAGAACGGTGTCCTTAAACCTTACAAACGGGCCGCCGTCGACGTGAAGAACGGGCAGGATGCCATCGCGCTCAAGTGCGTCTTTCTTTCTTTCTCCGACCTCGCATCTGACTCTTCTTCAGCAAACAATTCGCCTCGATCAAGGCTGGTGATGCCTGCACCGCCGGGCAGGACGCCTGCGCAGGCGACAAGTTCGCGCAGTGCGTTGGCGACAAGTACGTCGCACAGCCGTGTGCCGCCACCCTCGTGTGCGCCGCGCTCCCGAACATCGGGTCTGTCGGCACCAGCATTGCCTGCACGACGGCGAGTGATCGCGATGCTAGAATTGCTGCTGTGCGTGCTCTCTTCCCATCATGTATTCTTACTTGGACGGAATCTGATGGAGAGTTGTATTGTAGACTGGTGCCACCGCAGGGGCCGCCTCGCCCCCGCCTGCGAAGACCACCACAGCGGCTCCTCCTCCCGATAACACGGCTGCTGCTCCTCCCCCTGTACGTCCTTCATTCCGTTCATTCAACATCCATAACTCATATTATATTTTATATTCATAGGATAACAACAACGCGGGCGGCGGCGCAGCCACCGGTGGTGCAGATGGCGACCTGCAGAAGTCTCTGAGTGCGTGCTCATCCCTTCCGGATGTTCTCAACCTCATTATTCGATCTTTTGTTTTGTTTTTTCCGCATCAGCCCTTGACCCGAGAGTCATCCAGACCGGCTTCCAAAACGATGGTCAACAGCCGCCCGTTGACGGCCAGTTCCCGTCGCTGACGAGCTTCAACAACTTTATCAACTTCTGCGCGAAGACCCTGCCAGCGACGCCGCTGACGAACGGGCAGCAAATCACCTCGGGCTCCTGCAACGGCGCGCCGATCGGGCTCATCCCGAGCACGGCGAAGATGCCGTCGTCCAAGTTCACCTTCCCGAAGAACCTGGACACCATCACCGCGAACCAGAACTTCACGCTCAAAATGGTGCTGAAGAACGTCGACGTATGTCTTCTCTTCCGCACGTCCATCATCATAACTAAGCTCCATTCCACAGGCCGACCACTTTACCAACGCCAAAGAGAACTACTTCGCCGCGCCCCAGCAGCTCAACGCTGACGGCGTCATCATCGGGCACACGCACGTCGTCATCGAGACCATCCCATCGCTCACTTCCACCACCGCCACGGACCCGAACACGTTCGTCTTCTTCAAGGGCATCAACACGGGTCTGGACGCGGAGGGGCAGGTTTCGACGCTCGTGGGCAGCGCAAAGACCCCGGGCGTGCCCGCGGGGACGTACCGCCTCTGCTCGATGAACGCTGCGATGAACCACCAGCCCGTTATTGTGCCGATTGCGCAGCACGGGAACTTGGATGACTGTGTTTACGTGCGTTCCCCCTCCTCCCTGTGCGCTGCGGAATACTGATTTGACCGACCCCAGTTCACGGCGAAGTAAATTGTATGGGATGTTGGTGCGGTGCATATTTATCACGTATACCCTGAGAAGAGAAGAGGAGAGATGCGACCAAGTGGTTCGGTGCGCAGGGCGAGTGGAGCAGACATATACCTGGTTTTGTGACGATTGTTTCATTCTTAGTCATGTGATGTGAATGAATGAAAGCTGGCTTTGAACCCATAGATCGTGTGCAAATGATCCCGCCTCTCTGCGTTCTTTTCCAAGAGGGACCGATCTACCCAAGAATGGGCGGTGTATATATCTCAAGCAGAGGAACACGTCTCGTCAAAAGTTGGAAGAACGATGAGCAAGGCATTCTATTTTTTGTGCGCTCTGCTGCTGATTAATGACCGGGGGCTCGAAGTGTCCAGGCCGAGCTTCATGGCATTCCTCATTGTAAGCTATAAGGCTTTGGCGCCGGATGCGATCAATGGCACTGTCTGCCTTCTCACGCAAAGACTGCGAATCGGACTACCTTTGAGATCCCATCCCCTTCACGCTGCCAGATAGCACTCTCGCTTGTAATATTCTCTGGTTTATCAGCCTGGGGCCCAGGCCCGCCTGTGTGCTGGTGGAGACGTTGTTCGTTAAATTGTCATGCAAATTCATCCCTCCGCGCGAATCCAGTTCCATATAACTTCACGTGGTGAGCATGCTCACCGCCGCCTACCTTCGTCGTCCGCCAATAAGTCGGAACTATTTCAACGGCCACTAGAAATGATTATCCAGCCTTGGGCGTTTCATTCTGATTAAGATAGACACACTTAAATTCCAAGTTCGTGGAGCTTGAGGAGATGGACTTAGGCATTCCGGCATTCGGTGATTTCCGGTAGCCGGATCAATTGTCGCGTTGAACTGTTCTGCGGTACTGGTTCTTTATATATATAATACAGACCGATATATTTTTGAGATAAAATGGACGGAGTACGCTGCAGTACAATTAAGTGGCTAGTGAGTAGGTACCACTCACTTCTGTGCGAACTATTTGGTTTCTTGAAAACTCTAGCGGGGCCTGTTAGTTCTGATATGTTGGGACCTCACACCAAGTGGGCTGAGTATCAATTGAGGCTGGCTGTGCATTCGTAAATGCGCGAATGTATTATTACATACTAACCAGCAATTCTACCATTTCAGTTGAATGTGTAGATGGCAAATGACGCCGTTGAATTTTCCGCATCAGAAGCACTGCATTCAGACCCCCGTAGGCACAGATGTGCCCACCCTCGCCGATCTCTGCCTATGGGTTGCCCACTCAAGCCGATGTCGGTCGATGTTAATAGGCATTGGCCGACATTGGTCTAGCATCCCTACCAAGGCAAAGTCTGCCCACCTTGGTAGATCTTTGCCGACAGTGGTGTGCCTATCTTGGCCAACCTGGGTCTAGGTTTGTGTCGGTTGGAATGGCTGGACGGGTACAAACCATGTCGGATTTTGAATTTGGCCAACTAGGCTTAGCTAGGCTCATCGGCCTACGTTGTGTGCCTATTCTGGTCGGAATACCTGGACCAACCACGGCAGGGATGGGGGTCGGCACACTGGTCTGCCTATGCATCTGCCTATTGGGATCTGGCAGACCTGTGCCTACAGGGGGGTCTGAACGCAGTGAAGGCGTCGGGGGACGATTTCCCGTGCGCGGGAATAAAATAGCTGAGGGTGGTACAAGAGAGTACGTCGACAACATAGGCCATTATTTTTAACATATGTCACCGGTGGCCAAAATATGCACCAACTGAACACAAGCTCGTTCGATGTATCAAAGTCGTCGATCGTGGGCGTGGGGTAATCTAGTGCTTGCAGTAGTTGAACGTGAACCGACGCAGCGGGGCGGATCAGTTCAATTTGGGACCATTTTCTCTGCCCCCGGCGGTTTCACAGGCCTCTGCGCGAAGCTAGGCTATTGATCGTCGCAGTAAATAAAGGCAATATGCTTCAGTTCACAGCTTGCCGCACTAGATATTCTTGCGCCGAGTGGTAACGGCCGGAAATATGATGGTGTGTGCAGCATGCGTTTCAAAATATCCTGCACTCCCTGTGCACTCCAGCGCACTCCTCGAGGCCCGAGGATGAACAAATCAAGGATCGTTCGTCCCGACCCTTGGAAGCAACAATCAGAGGCCAGGGTTTGGCGTCGGGTCGGGGGTTGTGAGGGAGCAGCATGACACGGGCAATGCACGTAAATAGATTGCCAAAAAGAAAGGCAGAAGAAATGAAAGAAGAAAAATCACGTTCCATGAGGTATTCCACGTTCTACGCCACCAACTCCGGTACAGACAGAAGTTTAGAGGCAATTGCCGAAAACCTCTCGAGGTCAAGTCGTTTCAACAGCATCCAGAACCCATCAACATCAATCGTTTGAATCATCGCTGATCGATACATTCATGCTCGGTAATTACCTTGTAATTACATCACTCATATGGTTCAAGAATCTTTAAAATGCCTGCGAGCGACGCGGTAGATGCTTCAAGCCCCTCTCGAGTCTCACCTCTTCCCTTATTTTTCATTTTCTCTCTAGGACAGGTTCCTTTTCGTGCCCTTTTCCTTCTGACTTTCTTTCGGACCGGTTCACTTCTTCACGACAGTCTCTTTCGATCACGATGTTCACTCATAACAAGTCACTCTTGGCTTGCGCTTCGATTATCCTCGCCCTTGCTGCGCAGACATCCGCTCATGCTGTGCCGAAGTACACGCCGTTGCCGTTTCCGCAGGAATTGCGATATTCACTGACACGTTTCCTCCAGCCCTGCTCTAGGTATCAAGGGCGCGCCCCAGCGGAGCGATACCCAGCGCCCGACAACGGCGAAGCCGTGTGGGAACGTCGACATTGCGTCCAACCTCGACACCTCCACGGCTATCGCTGCAGCCGCAGATGGAACTGTGACCATGAACGTCGAGAATTGTATGTCCGTATTGTTTTCCGTTGGCCATTGACTTATTGGCGATGCCCTCCAGTCAATGCGTAAATATTTCACCCGCCGTTGTGTATCGCTGGGATTAATATGTTGCTCATTCAGCGGCACCGACGGCTCGACATCAGTGTCCGTCGAGGTGGACCAAACTGGGACAGGGAAGAAATTCGCGCCGGCAACTGTGACCACGAACGGGAACCCGGTGCGTCGGGAGCTGAGCTCGGCCATCCTCAATCTCACCCTAATTTTTATACCTAGAACCCAACCAAGGTCGAGACCGACAAGATTGTATTCTCGTGAGTGTCATGCACCTTACTCGACTCGGATCCTAACTCAATTGTCAAGTCTACCTGCGGGGACAAAATGCACCGGCGGGAAGGCGCAGAATCTGTGCCTTGTGGTACATCTTTTTTTCTGAGAAGAGCTGGACCCGTACTGACAAGCTCGCGCAGTCTGTCAAAACCACTCATGGGTTCGGAGGTTGCACCGTGGTATCCCAGGGCAAAGGTTCTGCCGGCTCCTCCACCACGAAAACCGCGGCCCCCGCCAAGTCCACCAAAGTCGCTGCGGACCCGACCCTTGCGCAACTCGTGGCTGCCCAGAAGGGCAAGAAACACATTAACGACACGTGCGCCGCCGACTCTGAGTGCCGACAGGGCTGCTGTGGCTTCTCATCTGGCAAGTGCGCTGGCCCCCGTGCCGCGCAGACCAACGGTGGATGCGGTCACGGAAACGCTTCGCCGAACTGCCACGTCGCCACCCTGCTCGGCTTCGCGAATTGCACGGCTGGCGCGAAGACAGGCAACCTCCAAAACCCCACCATCCAGGCAGCCGCCGCCTTTTCCGCACAGCTCCACAATCTCACCTTCACGCCCACCGCCCCCACCGCCAAAGCCGTCGTCGCCAAACCCGCCGCCGCCAAACCCGCCGCCGCTAAACCCACTGCCAACGCGCGCAGAGCCGCCAAGAAAAGCCCAACCATTGCGCAGCTCGCGGCGAAGCAGCAGCACAAGAAGGCGGTCTTCGAGACGTGCGCTAAGGACCACGAGTGCCAACAGGGTTGCTGTGGCTTCTCCTCTGGCAAATGCGCCGGCCCCGATGTCGCGCAGACCAACGGGTCTGGGGGATGCGGTCACGGCCACGCCTCGCCGAACTGCAACGTCGCTACGCTCCTTGGCTTCAAGAATTGCATCGCTGGCGTTAAAAACGGCGACCTCCACCGTCCTGTCATCCAGGCAGCAGCCGCGTTCGCCGCCCAGCTCGACAATCTTCCCTTCACTCCTAGCGTTCGCAAGCCCAAGGGCAAGGGGAAGAAGCAGGGAAAGAAGGGGAACCGCGATCTGGGTGAGTTGCCGCCTTCTTTACCGCTTTTTGTCGTTCTGAGTGATCCTTGTTCACAGAAACGCTCCAAGAAGGGAAGTTCGCGCCTCATTTGCTGAAGGCCCGCGAGGCTGAGCTGGATCTCGAAGACGCAGAATTCGCGGAGTTCGAGGACTACAACGACGAGGAGCTCGATTAAGCGCCACGAACGGAGAGCTATTTATATGAGTATTTATTTAGGTTGAATGTATACCTGCGTTGAGGTAGTGGAGTCAATAAATTTCAAGTTGGGGGTGCTTCATTTTCTTGTGTTAATCGGAAATTCAAAAGGAGATGAAGCGCTCGGACCTCGTTGACGCAGCTTGCGAGGCCTTGGATGAAACCACAGTTCTGGAGACATATCAGCAGCGAATGAAGGGAAGTGGACCACACCAACACGCAATGGGTACATGTCGCTGACGATGATCCTTTGAAGTGGTGGGATCAGGGTTCGCATTGCGGAATAAATGAATAAAATAAACTACTGACGTCGAAGTGGTGAAAAATCCGCGAGCTCCTATATCCGCAATCTTTAGAGAATACGTAAGGTCCAGAGGCAAGAAGAAACAAAAGTGCAGCAACGCACGATTCGTGAGAAGTTGAGCGATTCCATATTTTGGGAGAGACCGCAGCCAATGGTACCGATAGCGGCGAAGACTATGGCGGTGTTGTTCGCTCATCGACGGCCCATCAAATTGCACAGACGGCCATACAAGGGCGTGGACGTGCAGGTAGCTAATAAATACCTGGGAAAAAATCAAACATCGCAAAGATTTTCAGATCCGTCTGCACTTACACGGTTCCCAGCCAACTGGCCCGGTGGAATTTCTGGAACTCGGAAGATATCGAGGACATCACTTGTAATAGTTCGTTTAAAAAGGACAATCACCCGAGATGCGGTGCTCACTTGTAGGCACGAGTGAAACTATGGACCTGGTATAAACATGAGAGAACGACGGGTTAATATATCGCTCTCACGATTCAACGACTGTGGTTATAAGCGCCAACAGAAAAGAGCAAGTACACACACCCCCAGAAAACTAGCCATCCATATTCCAGCCAGGATGCCGCGTATATTGCTTGCGGAGATTTCTAGCGGCCCAAGTTGGCCCTGCTTCACGTTGTCGTTACGGTCAGAATTTTCAGAAAAAGCGCTTTCCGCAGTGGCATTAACCTGGACCACTGCAAGAGGTTTCTTAATCAGGGGGTCGCGCTCCGTAGGCTCAGCCATGGGTGTGTGGATAAAGGAAGAAGGGTACCTACCCTAACATGCGTATACCTGGGCTTTTCGGGCCCGGCGTAGAATGCTCTGTAGATGGAATCAGATAAGACGCCTTGTTCCGACCGCATTTTAATTTTTTGATCAAGAGAGTAGACCAAACAAGCTTGTGGTTGATTTTCAATTATGGTAATTTAAAGAAATACTCATTCCGCCGCAGCAACGGCCAGTGCAAGGAAGATACCCATGGAGGGTTTGGTGGCAGATGTGAGTGATTTCGTATGCGAATTTTGCAACAAGTAGTCTCTGTGCTACCATGGGAGGGAGAACCTTGGGGAGGGAATAGATTTAAGCGCAACAGTCCATGGACCAGGGCTTCCTCAGTCACCGTCAGCGGCGGTCCTCTGAAAAAACCTCTCGAAGCAGAATGAGATCGGCCCCTTCAAGTTGCGTCGTACCATTCCGATAACGCATGTTCCAAAAGCCGTCGACAGTAATTGGAGTTGAATTGGAGGCAGCTTCCACGCTCGAAGATGCCTAAATGGATTCTGGAAAGAAAGGTATGGCACAGCCGCCAATCTGAATTGAATTGATCCCATCAGTCCCATCACTCTCCTCCGTCGTGCAACTTACGCAGGGCACGCTCTTCGCGGCGCTAGTGGCTACGCTTACTGCGTTCGTTTACGGACTTCAAGCTTCAAGCTTCAAGTCCTAACTTGCCTCGTTTCTCGGACTCCACTTCAAAATCTCTGCTACGCGTACGGTATGCAGTTCTCGAAATACAAAGACATACCTAAGAAATAGCAGCCTGGGGAAAGAGCGACTTTGTGAGGCTTGAAATCTCTGCCTCCCCAAGAACTCAGCACGAGGACCATAAAAAAACGCCGGGGAATCCAGGCAGCAGGCTTCCATCCCGTGCATTCGTTGGTGGCCCAACCAGCTCGCGATCGCCATTCCACTTGCTGCAATTTCCGGAAGGCCCGGGGCTGGGAACGGTGTGTCTGGCTGTCCTTTTACTTTCACAGTTCTGACTTCAGGCTATATTCGCACCCTCGTAACACCTCGCCGACCCTGCGTGTCGGCGCCCTCGCGGGAGGACCTCGGCCTCTGCAGCAATATGAATCGGACCAGAACCACCGTCCTGCGGTACCGCTTTGACTTTCTCGCATCCATCCAACACTTCACTTCCATTCATAGTCGACAATGTTACTGCATCTCCCCACCAAAGAGTCCTCCAACCAAATTATCAATGGCGCAAGTCGCCATGTCGAGACGCGTTTGGAGCGTCGCGCTTCCGATGCGGGGAACCATGACACATCTGAAGACGAACCAGAGTCAATCGTGGTTTCTGGAATGACACTTCGACGCAGGCCTGTAACAGTCGTCGGAGCGCAAACGAAAGAACGCTGTTGCAGAGACCGAACGACGAATAACATTGACAACGCACCGAGGCTCCTTTACCAACGGGTGATCTTTGGAAATTGCTGGCTCGTCCTCCACGACGTCAAGCCCCGCGCCCCAGATCTATTTCTCGTGAAGGGCGATCGCGAGCGCATCTGCCATCCGAGTCGACCACCGACCCACGACTGAATAACGGACCATCGGTTATTACCGAGGGATCGTTCGAACAAAGTGACACCACAGACCCCGTATCCACGAGCACGCTCGTTGGCTTCATCTTCCGCAAAAATATGGCGTCCACGAGATGGTGCGTTTCGTTTCCGCCCGGCCAAGCACAAAGAGGACGTCGCTATCGCGCGTGAGGCGGCTGAATTCCACGTGCTCGAGCGCCTTCAACTTGTGGATTGCCTGAAGGGCCGCGTCGCGCACCGTCGTGGTCTCTGGGCGGTAAGGTAGAGCTGTTCGTATAGTGCAGTGCGTGATGCCGAAGGCGACGAGGCCGGCAAGGGTTGCCTGCGCGATGCGGCCGAAGCCGAGGATTCCTACCGTCCGGGTGGGGGAAGAGGCGGTCGTACTCAGCTGGGGACCGCAGAACGTGACCGACTCTGATGTTCCGTTGGCCATGAGCGGGAGATCGATATGTTCTGCAGAGTTATAGGTGATATTTGATCATATAGCAAATACGCGATACACACCGTATCCCACAGACATGGTGGAAACTACACGCAGACTCGGACCTGCTGGGAATACTCGGTTAAACGTGGTCTAATTGGAAACAGGTAAGCGGCTGTACCTGCATCCAACAGCTCCTCATTTGCCTGAATAACTAGGTTTATGAACTGGAAGTTTTCCCGAGATTGCGACGTATCCTATCCGCAAGTACTAACTAACACTCCTGTCACACCCTTGATATTCTGGAGCACCCATGCGCGCCCGCACGGACGCTCTTCGGGCCATAGTACAATCTAATACATATCAACACCTTGGAATCGTCCACTGCTGACTCCTCTCGCCTCGATATTTTTCCTATCTTGGAGCAAAGGTATCGCCGGGCCAAGATGCCTCGATACCACGACTTTGGGTCGCACATCCGAGTCGCTGAGATGGGCAACATGTGATTCATCTGAAGTCAGACCGCTGTTTAGAGAAGAGGATAGGGAAGTCATTGACGCAGAAGAAATCCGGGGACTAGCAGCAGCTTTGTTAGGTAGTCCGTCTCTGGATTTGAGGCGCCTTTATAGGTACGAGCCCCCTTTCACTGACAACTCTATGCACACGCCGAGCTCCGCGGGTTTCACTGGGATATACGACCCCGAGGCTCCTCCCAAACCATTGACTGGCGGAGCTCTCGATCTCCCCGAACAGCTCCGAGAACGTTAGTCCCACCCGCAACCGAGTGGGCGGCAGCGGCCTCGCAGCCGAATTCGCTTTTTTGGGAACAAACCTGGGAATAAGACTCGTTGGCAAAGCGCAAAAGGGCGAGCTTCGAACGTTCCTCATCTGATTACAAAATCCGATATAAAATCCGATTCAAGGTCTCTGGCTGCTTCCCTGAACATCAACGGCAAGAACTCACTTGAATACTCGCATCGCATCACGATCCATTCCGAATACGTATTGTGTTTGGGTCATTTAGGCTTTGAAGTCGGATCCAATCTGAAACATATGTTGAATTCACGCCATTCTCCCCAATCCATCGAGTAGCTTTCCAGCGTTAGCCGATATCGGATCCGACTCGGTCGTCCCACACAGCGCATCGAGGCCCTCGTGCGAGTTTCAACTTCTGGTCTGAAATAAACCTAATTCTCGCGCGAGTGCAACTGCATTTGCTTCTTCGGCGTATC
Source organism: Mycena leptocephala (assembly GCA_029378395.1). NCBI lineage: Eukaryota > Fungi > Basidiomycota > Agaricomycetes > Agaricales > Mycenaceae > Mycena > Mycena leptocephala. Next base: position 52,227 of record JARJLF010000953.1, on the reverse strand, counting down.
CAATAGTGTCTCCACCATGAAGCCTATTCTCTGTTGCTGTGAAGAATCGGATGAGAACTCGGCGAGAAGTGAGGATGGCAATCTGCCCCATTAAATTGGCTCTTTATTCACAAAATGATCGGCAGTGCCATTAACTCTGCCAACAGGGTAGAGAGTTAGACTCGAACCAGTCGCTATTGCAAGGAAACCATGTAAGTTGATGACAGTCGATCAACACACCGGTAAAATAGCGACTGGAAGATAATCACGCATTTTAGTACAGTCGGAAGTTGCCGAGGATCATTACATAAAAAACTTAGAAAAATTTCGACAAAAGTCGGGCACCGACTTTCTTGTTTCGAAAATCGTAAGAGACAGTTTTGTACAGATCCTAATTCTAAGAAGTCCTATGTTCTTAGAATTTTTATTTTTTGAAAACTGCGTCCTCAATGAGTAAATCTTTTCGCCCATGTGAGATAGAGGCGGGAGCGACGTGCACGGCCATGAGTATAGCCACAAGACGCCGCACAGTAATCGCGTCGTAGAGGACTCGATTTTATCTGAATCAAAATTCTGAAAACATAGGAAGTCTTAGCATTTAGTTGTCTACAAAACTGCCTATTACGATTTCTGAAAAGAGGAGGTCAATGTCTGAGCTTTCGCGAAATTTTGTATAAGTTTTTTAATGATCCTCAGCAACTTCCGACTGTACTAAAACGCGTGATTATCTTCCAGTCCCTATCCATCACTGATCGAACGAGTGTCTTCGATCTCTTGAGGATTGGACTGGTTCGAGTCTAGTAGAGAGTCCACCTGAACTCAAACTATTCCAACGAGTAGGTGCTGAGAACACCGGCTGCTCCCAATTTCACCGTCACAAATTTCTCGGTTCTTGAAGGAGTACCCTGAAGCACCTGTTTCGCTGCCACGACGAGGGTGCCTAAATACATCATGGCCAGCGGCGACAGTTCGCGAAGTTCAATTAGTTCAATCTTGTGCAGGTTCTTCATGTGTTTGAGTTGTTTCACTATGTCCTGTTGGGAGTCAATATTGTCCAGGTAGGGAGTGCAATGCATGGACTGACCAGCGTCAGCGCAATTGTGCTTATGGGTGGGATCTCCGTTAAATTCGGAAACAAGCTGACAAGCTCTGGGGTCGAGATAGGATTAGAACATTAATACATACTGAATCACAACGCTACCTTTGACAGAACTCGCAGCGAGAGGTGCAGACGTGAGTGCACGGAGTTTGAGCGCGTTCTTGGCGATCCTCGACAGAGGGGGATGCGTCATGGAGTGATTCAACGTCAGGCTGTCGAGATTCGGGCAGCATTTGAGCATATTCAAAGCTGTTTCATGGAGAGCAAGGGTGCGGACACCAGGAAATGTATAACCTGAAAGTGCGTGGCCTAAAGGCTCCGGAGATTTCCTATTATAGCCGAAACGCGAAGCGAATATCTTCGGCGCTTTTACGATTTGGATTGTGTGAAGATTCGGTAGGAGAGAAAGGCATCTGAAGAATTCGGGAAATACGGTGGTAGCACAATACTCCGAGAGGATTACCGTGACAATTCTTAGTACGACAGTGAGTTTGTGGATATCCTCTCATCAGGGCACTCACCGGACTTCGGAAGCTAGCGCCGGACTACGCACGGTCACGATTTCCATTTGCCGTACAAGTTCCTGCGCAAAGTCCTTGGCTAGCTCGTTCGACCACAGGCTCGAGGAATTTTGCTGATAGCGACGGCCACGATATTCATAGCCGTCGGAAACTCTTCGGCTCGCGCAGACTTCGAGACGCTGCCATGCACGCACTAAAAACACATTACGCAAGCGCCTGCAAGTCTCCGACAAAGCCCGAAGAGTTTCAGTGTGTTCGAGATAGGTGCACGATAAGACGTGGGCCTCGAAAAGAGGGATAGGAACATCCGATAAATGAGAGACTATTTCGTCAAGGATTTCGCCAGGGACGGAAGGAAGGCCAGTTGTGTTTACGGGAATTCCGAGGGCCAGAATACGACCCCGTCCTGCGTTCCGAGTTCGAGGCGGCATGGGTGTAGAATGAAGCTAGGTGATGAATAGGAGCTGAATAGGGGTGGTGTGAATTCGTCTGGATGCCATCAATTCCGTTTGATACTGTCACAAAGTTTTGGAAGCTCAAATTAACGGAATACCGGGGGGCTGTGCTCACCGGCGGCAACGCGGCACATTGATCGGAGTTTGAATATCCCTTGCTCCTCTCCTCCCAATGGTATTCTCGTATTCTCCTGCGCGACATGCTTTCCACTGCCGCGGGTGAGACTCTTGCTTTGTTAGGATGTTTTATTAATTGATTTGAGTTGACTATGGCTATGTACCTCACTCATCATGCACATTGATGTTTCTCACATAGGGGCTAATATGTGTATGGATGTCAAGAGATGGCAGAACTAAAACTGGTTGATAAATAATTAGATGAGGACCTGCCATTGTTGCCTGGATGTAGATACATATAGCCACTCATGTTCGAGCCTCTATGTATGTAACCCCAGCCATCACTCGCAGCTATTGACAGGGGCATTCGGTGATTATACATGTCAGACGACATAAGATGGCTCTAAAACAAATCGCATTCAATTGGGCACTGTTATAGTATTCTAAATCTTCTAAATCAATAATTGCCCAAGATTCAGGCAAAATGTCCGCAAGGGAGCACTTTCGGCGGTGTGGACATGTGTTTGCCCATGTCGTGCCGTGGATCGGCATCTCCCAAATTGTGATCTCGATCAGCCGGTGTGGCCCGTTAATCTGAACTCCCAAATGCACTCGATACTGTGAGTTCTTCCGAGTTCTTCCGAGTTGATTCCATAGTCGCCGCATATGATAAGTAATAAGTAAAATGATCAGTGTTCAAGACTAACGGATGGACTGGTTCGGGCGAACACAATTCAACATATTCAGCCTGTTCACTTGTATAGCCAGATACCTCGCTAACTGGGGGCGATTCAAGCCATATGGCTTGGGCGCAATAAATACGCCTGGTGTTCATGCCCGCTTAGCATGCTCACACCACAGTGGGGCAGCCGCCAAAGCACTGTCGCTGCCATCAAAGATGGGCGGCAACGTCGCTTCCCGTGAGATATCCCATCACTCGCATCAAAACCACCCGACCCGCCCATCTCGCGTATTCGGCCTGCAGAATTCAACGTACATTTGCGAATAAATTAGGGTATACTCCCACATACTGGGGCTACAGAGTGGGGCTGGATACCTACTATATTTCATTCATGTAGCTTCAGTATTTTCAATAAATGCCTTTAAAGATAACTAAATACGTTGAGGGCAGCAACATAATTTCACTGTATATGGTACTTCCGGATCTTTGCGCAGGAGGAATCCCTGAATGACAAGCAGGTATAAAATATTTGGACAGAACACCAGATTAGATTATTTGTGCACGAACGTGTACTCCATCCGGGTGACAATAAAGGCCCGTAACTCACGTCCACCTAGCTGTCACCGCCCGAATCAAGGCACGTACAGATATGTGACGTAGAAGATGTGGATGCCAGTGATTGAGGCGTCGAGAAAGCCAACGCCTGTTCCTTTGAATGGTCCGGTCTGGCGACGGATTCCTTAAATTTACGCGTCATCGGACGGGCAATTATTTCGGAAGCATAATATATATTGGGATGATTTACAGTCGACCAACGAAGAAGTTTGGAAGAAATTACAACTATCAGAAAGTATCTGCCGAATATCTGCCGAATCCGCAATAGAATTAATCGTGACAGTTTGTCGGTGGTGGTGGGCAGCCATAGAGGTCTTCATAGCGAACAATTTTGCGCAGGTCTGTGGCTGGCGGTGGGCTGTCATGGAGGTCTTCATAGTGGACAATTTTGCGCAGTTCGTAACAGTTTTCCCCTGGGTTCTCATCGATAATTTCCACAGCTTGCTTCACGACTGCGAGAGCGAGGGATCGTTCGTTGAGAACAGGATGCATGTCTGGAGATTAAGTGCTTACGTTCTGCGCTAACTCGTGTTTCCGCCTCTTCTTGCTCTTGCGCGCGCTTCTCCTCCTCGGCCCTCTCTTCAGCCCTTCGGAGGGCGAGCAAGGCCATCTTCTGCTCATGGACGGCCAGCAGATAGTCCTCCATCGCCCGAGAGCCCGGGGGCTCGAAGCTTCCGGTCTGAATGGTCGTCAGCACTCTGCACAAGCCCTAAGATTCGGGAGGCAGCCGTACGTTCGACACACAGTTTCCCATATTGCTCAGAAACTGGAGGTGGAATACAAAGCCAGAAGGAAGATGGCAAGCTGTACGAAGCTTTGGCGTTTGGACACGGCCAGTCGATGGACTTTAAGATCCTGGTTATGAGTCACGGGAGCCTTGACACTACGAACAATCCATCTCTGAACAAGATCAAACATGTCTGTCCAAATCGCCACTGGGAAGGATACTGTACTATTTCGACTAAGGTTCCAAGAGGGTCGTAAACTGATGAACTCTTTTGGTGTAGCCTGTGATAACGAGATTTTGGACCTCAAAGTTGCCAATGGTCCAGCATTCGCCTCAGTGCCATTTATGTTTCTCACGATTTCCGAGGAATGAACACCTTAGGTGACGAGTGACATGCAGTGAAACTTGGTCGAAATAGTACAGTACATACCGCAATCCCAGTCTGTCGTCTCACACACAATCACTACTTCCATCACTTCTCCTTCAGATGTACTGGCAAATATCCTGGGAATGGCAGCCGTTCCCGTGTTCGTATCATTTCATAAGTGTTTCTTCTTCATCGTTATTTCGGGAGCGCTTACGGTTCTGTGGCATCAAACTACCGAATGAGTAACCGTACCAGATTGGGATAGGGGCTAATGGGCAACCATATAAGGGAATAACTCACGTGGGACATAGTGGATGTCCCCACGATTTATTTTATTGTTTCCTGCATGCTAGGGGCAATTTCGCCAGCGGCCGCGACCTTACAATAAGCCCACCCGAACTTTGTCATTACCTCTTTCCTCATTTTTGGGTCCTACACAAGTCCTACATTGGAGATAGTCTGTGAAGGTTTTCCCGAACCCTGAGGCTTGAGTCTGCTGAGGGCGGATCTAATCATCAACAGCTTAGTTTCCTTGCCGCGGTTTTACAGCGGGAGATTGCTCGAGTGTTTGCTGCTCAAGCTTTCAACGACATCCCCACACATCCTCACTATAATATTCCGGCTAGCGACCATCACTCGATCATCCGACCACTACATATGCATACTGCAGAATAAATTCATTCAGCCTTCAAATCTGGACGGGCATCGCATAAACACTTGCATGACTAGGCTGACGCCAATGAACTCACTTGAAAATCAAGGAATAGCGCAGCCGCAAGCCTTGGGATGGGCGGGGCACGAGCAATCAGCGCGAGGGGCAGTCTCGGCTCGCGCCGCAGCTGCGTTCGCGTGGACGGTGAGTCCGGCGAGGACGAGAGAGACCACAGAGAGAAGGTTGCGCAGCTGCATTTGAGCTGATTCTTTGTTTGTTGTACTGAACCTCAAGGCGGAGCTCGAGCTACTCTTATACGCGCCCGGTGCTCATTCTGAATCCGGTCAAGACTAAGGTATTGGAACGAAAGATGGAACTCAATAGCTTCGGCATTATCACCCCGGGATGGCGACCGCTGGCGACCGCATATTGAGGTTCAGAACCTCGCTGATTTACTGAATCACGTATCGAACGGGTCTGAAGGCAGTGGGATCAATTCACGAGGTCTTACGAATTAATTATTTGGGGGATCTCAGATCTCCGAGCCCCCAGGGGCCAGTCCTCATGGTTCCCCAGCGAATCCAGGCGAAGTCATTCTGCAGGATAGCAATATCGAGAGCATTACTCCGTTATAACAACAATCAGGAATTTTGTACACAATTTCGGTTTGTTGTCCATGATCTCCATTCTTTGAGGCTCTACAATATCATTCTCATCATTCAGAAAACCTCCCACTATTCTTTGACAATGACTCGGATCTACAAGGCCACACATCAACACCTGAAGTCCTCGTACGCCTAGGCCTGTCTCAATGGTTCAGCCTTCGAGCCTGGAGATGCATCATTCGTGCTCACATTGCTAGCTTCCCCCAAATGAATGCGCTCGCCGGCTTGTCTATATGCAGTCCGAGCAGATGTGGGCTCCGACAGGGCATGAGCAGTCAGCGCGAGGGGCAGTTTCCGCCCGCGCCGCAGCTGCGTTTGTGTGGATTGCGAGGAAGGCAAGGACGAAAGACACTGCAGAGAGAACGTTACGCAGCTGCATTTGAGATAGTTGTTTGATGTGTTCTAGGCCAAGACTCCCCGCTCTTATACAAAACGCGGGCGCTAATCAGTACTACAGAGTCCACCTTTGGTTGTACTTGATCCGGCTTGAATTGGCCGATAAAGAGCCTAATTCGCAGGTGAAAAAGCCAGCAACATGGCAGGCCCCATTTTTTTCACAGATGGCGGGTGGGGACTGGGGCGGACTCATTTTTATCCATTTTGACAAACTAAAGTTTTCAGATTTTTTGAGTCCAAGAGGAAATGCGATCCAAGTGCCCAAAAATTTGCCGAAAAGGCTGTACGATGGGATGCTATGAGATGAATAACAATATATTACAATACATTTCTTCAGGATGACGAGATCCCGTCGCTGGCAACCACTAGCCTATTCGTAGTCCGTTCGTCGGACTGTGCCGTGTAGTATCGTTATGGACGCTGTAAAGTGAATCAACGACGGAGAGGCACAAAGCTATTAGGGCTGACCAGTGACACCCTTTCAAAGGCGTGGGGAAGTCATCTTGTAAGGGAAATCCGCACAATTCTAGATTTTACGCGGAGCCACAAAACCTAGTGGTCGTGGGCCCATCAGATGCCTAACACCAGTATAACGACCATACATCCGGGATGCCTACCAATACATTGTTAAGACCTTTATGTCGAGCCTGGCTGGTTTTGCTCAAATTGAACCAAAATTGAACGCACATCAGGTGACCGTGACTTTGACAGATCCAAGATTGCGACTTCAACTGCCATCGACAACGTACAACAAATTACAATGCGAGGTACGAGCAGGTATTTTGCCGCGTCCGTTTAAGACTATTGATAACCAGTCTCTCAGGCTCCCGAACATCAGGGTTCATTTTTCTTGCCAACTTTCGCTCTCATCCGGACAACTTGAAAGAGCCATCTGGACTGAGCCTTCTGGCTCCCACCGGAATGTAACCGAGGGAAAATATCATTCGCGAGCACGCTGATAGTACCAAACTCAATCTGCGGCACATCGTTTTCGCGTTGTTGGGCTGCTATATGTATGCACTCTCACCCCCGTCACCCCAGTGCAGCTGTCACTTCAAGCTCAAAAGATGTACATGTCGCCAGTGCCTCAGAGCACGAACGTGCGCATATCCTTTTTTAGATCAAATTATGATGCTCCTGATCTTCCGTAGATCCCCACTTCTCTTTCTCAGATTCCTGAATCCGGTGTGCGCGATGTTCCCCGAACAATTCTCGCCAGACTAACTCATTCATTTTCTCTGCAGCGCAATCCACGCCCCCTCGTGACTTTGCCTGCTGGTATGTATGCATGAAAAGTGAATATTTGCCGCAACATCTCCGGCTTCGAGGCCATGATCTCGGCCCTTATTATCGACCTGTACCAACACGCCAAGGCGGGCATCATGAGCAAGCCCAGTCTCATTGGCTAGAATGACAATCAAAATTCTGTAGACTTCTCGATGATCATTATCATGACTCTGACGGAAGGTAATTATAGCTGATCATTCCTTGAACTCGTGATCGTATCCCGCTCACAGTATTGCTAGTTTAGGCGTTCCTGATCATGACTTTGACTGCCTTGACACACAGTCGGACGAACGTATTTCATTGACGCAGATGGCTAAAATAGTGAAGATGTAAAGCTCCTTTGCCTGAGGGGAGTCTTGGAGTTTAGGGTGCCGGTGCCGCATCTATCACAAATTCGGAGCGACAGAACCCTTTGTATCGACCTGATGTATGTACTGCACTAGTCGCAAACTTTTTTGTTTACATCTAATATTGCATGAATGTGTCGGGAAAGTAAATTTAGCAACAAAAGTATCACAATGTTGAAAATGGTTCCAAAAGTGTTTGAACGTTATGTGAAATGTGCTGTTTGCCTTGAGAGATTTTGATCGCTATTGGTTGATTTTCGTGGCCACAAGATATCGCTGCCAAACGAAGATCGGGGAGATAAGATTTTCTCTGTCAGCACTGGGCGGATGCATTTGTCGGGGACACACTCCCCCGGGGTCACGAAAAAAATCCCGCTCGATCGCAGCGTTGCAGTCCCCGGATTTCTGTTAATAATCGAATCAGTTTAAGTTTAGAGTTGGTCTCGGCCACATTCAATATTGGATGCTACACGGAAATATATATCCGCATTCTTATTATACTGTAAGTACACAGCCTTGCTGCCACCGCTCATTGATAGTCATCCCCACCATGTACCACTACATCAAGTCATCCTACCCCGCCGTAAATGTTGCAAAATCCTAATTTAGAGGTTAATATTCAGCCTTCAAGTCCGCCTGTGTGTGTACTTACATGACTAGTATGCCCCCAACACTTCCGGATCAATCAGTTCCAATGCAGTCGCAAGCGTGGGGTGGGGGTGCGTCGAGGCACGTGCAAAGACTGCGAGGGGTGTCGGTCCTGGCAGCAGCCGCGGCCGCGTTGGCCTGGAGGGTGAGAACGGCGAGGAAGAGAGACACCGCCGAGAGAAGGTTGCGCAGCTGCATTTCGAATTGGGTTTGTAAATGGTTGACGGGTGGGCGGGAGTCGAGCTGCTCTTATACAAAATGTGACGGCGCTAGTGTCGGTAACTTGAACGGGAAACGGCCCTAATGGAAACAATATTATACGTTTCGCAAGGTGAAACTTGACGTGACGCCGAGTGAACCATTAGGTCCATTCCATTATAATAAAAGACCGAACAACCGAGAGAGTAACAGAGTCTTTCTCTTGCTTCCAACATCAGAGTCAGGAATGTGGAAGGACAAGATTAAAGAGCGACAGTCTTGAAAAAACCCAATTCCAACTGATCAAAGATCCTCGCAGTCTGTCTACGGTTGGGGAGTCCAGGGAGTGCGAGATTTATGTCAGACTCGGTGATCTACATAGTGGCATCGCACTTCAGGCTACGCCTAGGGCTGTGCTTATCAGAATGCAGATTTGGCGGATCAGGCGAGGTACAGCGGTTGACGTCAACGGCGATTGAGGACGCAGATAAGGAAGGGATGGGACAACCTCTATAGACTAAAAACACCGCATAAATACAGTTGAACGCAACTTCGCTGATTTAACACACGGCTGAACCCGCGCCCCAAAAATGCAGAGATTTGTTGGCCGCGATTTATCATTTCGTACACCGGCCTTGACACCGGCGACGCCGGAAACGTCAATTTGCATCACGTGGACGCGCATCTCCGCACGTTCCCGACGCTGCCCCAACGCTGCCCAGGACGTCCTCGCGCCCGCCAGCTATGACACCAAAATAGCCGAATATCTGCGTGCCCTTCCTGTGATCGGTAATCGGTGCAACCGTGGCTTCGAGCTCCCCATGCAGGGCAGGCTGCAGTACTTTGACTCTAAGCAAACTTTGCCACCAAGTACCACCACGAGAACGAGTCATCCGTTACTGCGTTTTGCGTCAATATAATTCCGGCCCTTTCCCTTCTCTCTTGCGCAGTGATTTGGAGACACCTGCCCAGGGAGCTCGTGGGTGCGTGGGTGCGTCGTCTCGTTTTCTCTACCTCCCTTGTTTCCCCCGCTTCCCTGATACTTCATCCAATCGTCATATTTGCAGCATATCTCCTCCCCTTCTGCAATCTCACTATCTGGCTCGCCTACTCACTCCGCGAGCCGCTCGAACTCGTCGTCGGGTGGCGCATCACGCACGGCGCTGGGAGCAGGGTGAGCAAGATTTTTCTATTACGTGGCGGCGTTCTGTCTTTCTTATTATTACTAATCTCCCTGAAATTGTCACAGTGCAATCAGCGGACTGCGCGCTACTTGAGGACACGCTGCTGACCGCACAGCAGCTCGCGAGCAACGCATGCACGGCGGTCCGTCGTGAAGTTCTGTGTACGTGACTCTTGCATGTTTACTCCATTTCTGGCCTCCTGTTTCTCCTCTCTTATTTCATTTGATTCTTCCTACTTCACTTACCGACATAAATCTTGTCCAGTGGCAACCTCCCCCCTCCTAACGCTGCTTCCCATCTTGCAGACGGAGTCCGAGCTCAGACCCCTCCGTGCTCATCTCGGTCCCGCTACTGGCGTGGCACGGCCACACGGCCACACGGCCGCGTTAACGAGGGAAACGGTGCTCCTCCAGACTAAGAGGTGTGTGTTTTCTCTTCGATTTGACTTTAGTTTTCTGCTTGGCTTCCGTGTCCGTCTTTTTGTTCCTGTTTGGGGAGGATTTGCCTTCCTTCCCTTTCTGTGGTCCACCCTGGTCTCAGTATCTTTACCCTTTATCACATCCGTTGTACGGCGTCATTCTCGCGAGGGACCGCTTGCGCCCGTTGAACGCTTCCGTTCTCTCCGTTTCCAATCGGCGTACGCACACACTCGGACGCTTTCCCATGCACGAAAATCGGAAGCCTTTGCACGTCCGACCCAACTGTATTGTTATAAATACTCCTTGTCGCCGACGGTGCGTGCTGAATACAGTCCTTCACATCTCCTTATGACCCCAGAACACAACGGCTCCGATCCGCTCAAGTCTGCGCCACACTGGTGCAGTCAGATTTGCAAACGATTCTGTTCTCTTCGTATGTGAGGAACCGTAGGCCGTGTGGGTCATATGTTACAACCTTTATCTTGAGCGACATCAAGATAAAACACCATCACCCTCCTTGTAAAATTAAGCACTCGGTCTGTACTGATGCCGCACACCGCGGCAACTCGGTTTTGGAGTACTCTTTCCCGCCGGCACATCGCCAAGCAATGCATCCATTTGAAATCACCCCTCTAATAAGCTTTGCCCTGGCGCTAACATTGACAGATGGCTCCCACCACCCGAAACAAAGGCTACCAGGGCGAACAAGTAGGCGAACGTGAAAACAGTGCATACAATAGGAAGGGTCTCGGAATCTCGAAATATTTCATCAGAGGTGGAGTGAAAGGGAATCAAGTATTGACTAAACTCAGTTCAATTCAACAAAGTGCGTGATAATTTTGAATGTTAGCTTCCTCCCAATCACCCACCACCTCAACACCACCTTATTCAGTTCCAAAAAGAAAGGCCGCAAAGCGGCCGACCAGTCCCTTGTTACTTCTAAAATTAGGAATTGACAACCACAGAAACGGAATGGTAACCCCACGGCGGACGCAGGGATCCTGGTGAATCCCGGGTGCTGGTGCAGGTGAACTAACGAGATTCCTCCAGGGCAACGAAAAGCCCGGTTTGCAGTCTTTGCGACCACGACTCGAGACTCGAGAGCTTGGCGCTTATGTGCGGCCCTGGAGCAGTTCCGGCGGCGGACTTTCTGCCATCTCCGGTTGAGAAGGACTGGACAGTGGCGTAAGTCGGGTACAATGGTGACGTTGGGTATTTAATTGTTTGTACAACGACTACCATGATATCTTTCAGCTACAGCAGGAGCTCAAGGAAAGAGAGTTGGGTTGAATACCGTGAAGGTATCTCCTTATCTCCTCCCGCCACCTTCCGATAAACCTATGGTGCTTCAACAGAGAAAATCAAAAGGAATCTCCGTCGGTGCGCGTGCAACTGTCCGCCGCAATGCAAATGTGCTTGTCAGTGCCCTCACCAATGTGTGTGCATTTCCGACTGTCAAGGCACTTGCCACGAGTCGGCCAATACACGACCCAAGCCAAAGTCTCGCAATATAGTCGTGAGCATCGATGGAACTTCGAATTAGTTCGGGCCCAATGCACGTCTCAGCTGCTGTCTGCGCGTTCGCAGTTAATCTTTGTACAGAACACGAATGTTGTGGAGCTTCATAGCCGTATCCTCAAGGACTTGGAGGACCCGTCTAAGATCCAACTGACTTTCTATCTGAGTGGCATCGGCACCTATGTGCCTCCGTCGATACGCTCTCTGGGTTATTGGAAGCAGTGGACAGCCAATAAGATCGATTTGGCTATTGCCTGGTGGGTGCCGAAATAATACGCCATTATATCGTCTGAAGTCGCACAGGAACTTTAAGCAGCAAGTCCAGGACTCCTATCGTTGGCTCGCAGACCATTACCAGCCCGGCGATGTCATATTTCTTTTTGGTATTTTCTTGGCCTTGTTTTTCATTGCATACGACTCATGTTCATTTCAGGCTTTTCGCGTGGTGCGTATCAAGTGCGGACACTGGCTGGAATGATCAACAAGGTGAAAGTTGAAGATAAATTTGCATTTCGTTGCTACTGACCTTTGACATCAACAGATGGGGCTCGTATACTCAGGCAACCAGCGCCTGATTCCCTTGTGAGTTTTGAAGGTCAATTTGTCCACAAGTAGTCCTGATGAAGCACGAGTGCGTACGAACTCTACCGCAATCAACACAAAGGGAAGAGTACGTTTTTCTTACTGATTTCATGAGGATGGGACTAACCGGGGAATCTGAAGCCATCACTGATCGTGAAGAGGCCGGCGCGCTATGCAGCCATTTCAAGAAGACCTTTTCGAGGGAAGTCAGGGTTCATTTTGTCGGTGCATGGTATGTTCTTGATATGCCTTTGCCGATTTATTCTTTTCATGTTGGCGGGCCAGGGATACCGTGTCGTCCGTTGGCATTTTTCGAGGGAAGCCACTGCCTCTAACTACATCTGCCGACCACATTTGCCACTTTCGACATGCCCTTGCTCTTGATGAGCGCCGCGTCAGATTTCTCCCAGAGTATGTACATAGTGCTCCACAGGCGACTGTAAGCCGCCACGCTTGGTCCAAGTCCTCAGAAATATATTCGCATATGCATGTGTGAGTATGCTCCAATCTTCCCGGCATTTATCCTCATAAAATTCGTCACCAGTGGTTTATCTATACCGATCAGTATAAACTCGAAGCATGGTCCAAAGACTATCACGCTTGAGGACGTTGGTCATCTAGATGAGAAGGAAGGAGCGGATACAAACATGCGCGGTACAATCAAGGAGGTCTGGTTTGCTGGGACGCACGGGGACATGTTCGTACCCTTGCAATCGCACCAGAATTTATTCTCATAAAATACTTCAGCGGGGGCGGAAATCGAAAGAATATCACGCTCGATCTTGCCGGTGTCCCCCTGTTGTGGATGGAAAACGAAGCAACGTCCGCAGGCCTCCATCTTCAGCCCCGGACTGAAGTATGGAAGTGGGAGGAGCTGAAGCGCGACAAGCCCAATGAGTCACTGAAAGGACTCTGGTGGATGTTGGAGAAGATACGGCTCACAAGGTCGACATATAATGAGAAGGATCTCCATGAAACGATAAGGTATAACTTTCTCGCCCTTGTTTATGTTCGCTGTTAATCCTCTAACAGCTGGCCGCCGCACCATGGCCGAGGTCGTATCGTTGTGGCGGGACAGCTCATCCATGCTTCAGTCGCCTTCAAGGATAATTCTTACATGCCCCGAGCTTCATTTTCAAAAGCGTCCTCGAACCATGAATCACCTTGGCATTCACTCGTTGGTCAGGGAAAGGTCGATGACATTGGATGGGCCCAATCATGGCAAACACGGTTGGAGATGGATCTGTTTGATCCATCATTGGCTGGAGACATTGGTCGCAAGTTCGTTGACGCCATTGGCGAGCACCGGTGGCCTCTTCTCAAGCGAATCCCATTTCTGGCATTATCCGGTGAGATTGTACAAAGCCGCTGTGATAAAGAGGCTAATATCCTGAAAGACACTGCGGTTTCAAGCCTTGTCGATACTGGTGTTGTATCAAAACTCCTCTTGATCCTCGAAGAACCTGATGTGGACGGGGCACTCTAAGCAACCAGTTCTACATGTCTTTATCTTATCACAAAGTCAGCCCCTACAATACAAGACGAGCTCGTCGCCAAAATCCCGGTCATATTGACTGCGCTGTTGACAACGTCAAAGGCGAAGCAACAACTTGAGCACTTGACGCTGTTGGCTACACTACACGCGCGCATGACCTCCGATATCTGGTTGAATATACCCAGGGTTTTACTGGACATTGTATCAACCATCGGAATAGAGGAGGATGATCTGCGCCGAGCCGCAGCGTGCCTTGCCAGTTTTTCTTGTGCTGGTGAAAACATCCTCGGAGGGCTCTTCTTTAATTTGCACTAATAATTTCATCTGCAGACGGATTTTGCCAGGTGTTCGATGAAAGATACGCAGATTCACTTCCCAAACTCCTGCAAGTGTCTCCAGATTGTACAGTGGAGACCATTGGTGCCTTCTCCGCTGAGAGTAAGTGTTTTCTCTTTCAAATTATTCCGTACGGACAAGTTGGTTTCAGGTGCATTCGACGAGATAATCAACGGCATTGTCCCCGGAATATCTGATTTCTTCAAACACAACGACAAAATGTCCGACTTACTGCTGTAAAGACGATGGGAAAACTCTCTCATAGACGTAAAGGACAGTGCTTCTCGCAGTTGTAGAGACTCAGGCCTTTTACAGCCATATTCCACCCGTCAATCCAGCCTCTTGTGCCTCAAGTCATAATGTTACTCAAGGATACTCAACTGGACGTCTGCCTGGCTGCTACGGTTACGCTCGCCGAGGTTTCTGATCATGGTAAGACATATTGTGTTCTGTTTTCTCGGCCAAACTGAACTCGATCTGCAGCTGTCTTAATAAAAGGCTCCGTGCCTCAAGTTATCGCGTTGCTTGAGGACAGCAACTGGCTTATCCTATGTTCCGCTGCATTCGTAGTTGGCAAGCTTTCTGAGCACGGTATGTGACGCACCAGTATTTTTTCTTTGGCAGGACTCAGTCCTATTTTCAGCCATATTTTCTGAATCAGTTGCAAACTCTGTACCCTTGATTGTCCAATTATTGAGGGACAAATCCGCGAAAGTGCGATTGGCCAGCATCAATACGATCGACAAACTTGCAGACCAAGGCGAGCAAATTTCCTTCTCGGCACTTCGCCACTCATGTCTTTCATGCAGCTGGTATTCTCCCCGCAATCAAAACGGTCGATCCCAAATTACTGAATTGCTCCGGGACAAAAGCGAAGCTGTCTGCTCAGCTGCAAAGACGGTGCTTGATAAACTGGCTGCCCAGAAATCGGGACCTGAGCAGAAAGAAGAGCAGGCCGAGACGCCAGTCCCCGAGTTGGCTGGGGCTAGCACACAGGCGAAGGAGTTGGCTGTGTAGTTGGACTGCCGTACAAATTGTCTTGTGTACTGAATGTGGGCCAATCTACCGGTATGTAGATCATTGTCTGGGGAAATGTAAACGTAGGATACCATAATTTTATTGTCCCAGCAGGGTCGTTTTTTTTTAAGTCCGACGTTCTAGACATTTATGTTGAACTCTCTTTTCGAGTTCCAGCATTCAACTCGACGGAAAGCACGAAATGATTGGGACAATCAAGGCCTTTCCAGACCGCCCAGCCTTTGCGTCGTGTATGGCAGCATTTGAGGAACCACTCGGGCTTTCCACACCGACGAAATCTACGCCGTCGGCGGGATGGCAACGAGCGTCTTCAAATGCGACGCAGTCGCGGCGATCCGTCGTCTATGCATGCAGTACGATAGGGCTAGATGAACCTATTTTTATTTGAGGGAAAATGTCCAAAAGTCGTACTTCTTCCACCGAGTAGACTGCTCAACCCACCAATCTAAGCAGCGATCTGGAATCTCTTATGGAAGAAGAACGGAGGCCGATCACAACGTGATGAGGCAACGAGAATTCGCTATTCATTAGATAGGATGTGCAATGCTGCGGCTTTTTCTTCGCTGTTCTTCATTCTTGTGTTTCGCAGTAGCCTTCAATGCCTCCTCAATCTCATATTCCACTCTTGGGAGTGTTATGTTTTGGATGTGCAGCTGTGGGAGGCCGCATTTTTCGGGCATCACGAAGGCATCACTCACTTTTCCTACATTTTCACGTCTGCCATGCAGCAGAGGCAATGCCAAGGATCTTCCCTCTCCCCACAGCACCTCTCCTTCGCCTCAGGTAAGCTTATAATACAATAGTTAATTGGCACCTCTCAGATTTAAAATTTGCCGTGCGGCTTTGCACAATGCACAAAATGCCGTGTGATGCGATGTTCTAACGAGAGGCCTCGCCGACTGAAGTTAACCCACGCGGAAGAGGTCGCCTAGCGGCGCTCACTTCCGCGTGTCTCGAGAATGGTGAGAGCCGCCGACTCTGGCGCTCCCGACCTCTAACCCGGTATCTCGGGAGCTAATAGGACCCTGCTAGGGGGTGCGAGTATCCCTCGCACCGAGAGGAGCAGCCGTTGAGGCTGCGACGAGTGTCTTGCAGAACCGAGATGAGAGTTAAGAGGAAGAATAGTATGATTATGTAAAGTATTACAAAGATATTACAAAGATATTACAATTATAAACAATAGCCCAGACGCGGGCCGTGTAAGTAAGTCCGTCTCATTATATACATTTTATATGGGCGTCACAGTGCCCCCCACGGCCAGTGTCTTGCTAGTGAGAAGGACCAGCCATGGGCATGTCCTCGTCCGGGCCGTGGTCCCACCGAGGAATGTCCAAAAGTTCGTCCGCTTCTACGTCTGCGACCACGTCCATAGCTTCCACGAATCCCAACAACGAATCGTCCCCTGTCGCGTGCGCCGTCGCCATAACCGCCGCCTGTTCTGCACGCCAAGCTTCGCGGATCCTTTCTTGTTCCTTCACCAGGCGCCCCGATCTCTTGCCCCTCCTCGCTTTCTTTTTGACCGGCGATTCGGTGGCCGCTGCGTCATTGTTGTCACGACAAGGGAGTGTCGGATTCGTGGGGCTTCCTTGTTTTTTCTGGTGTCCGCGGCAGCCTTTCTTTTGCCCACGGGTCGATACGTGAGACCCCCGTTTGCGACCCCAATCCCTCGAGCGTGAATGGGAGTTCGGGCTCTGCAGCGTCCACAGCGATCGGCACCGACTTCCCTGCGTAAGACTTACGCTTGCGGTTTAACGCGTCGGGATCTGAGAGGCGATCCTCTAGAGCTGGTTTTGGATCCGACAGCCTCAGACCCAGCGGGATGAGGCTCTGGCCCGATCCGGCGACTTCCTTTCGCCCCCCAATACGCGCAGCAAGGCCTTCGCGCATGGCCCTAGGCGCGACAGGGGCGCGCGCGAGGGTACATGAGAGTCCGTCGTCGTCGTGCGGACCGGGGAGCGGGACGTAGTTGGAGCGTCAGGCGCGGCCTCTGTTTGTATCGCCGCGTCCGCACGCGTAACTCTCCTCACGTCGCAGGGGCTTGCTCCTCGCACCGCGGGTGTCAATACCAAAGGCATTTGGACGTCCTCGAACTGGGGAGGTCCTTCCTCCGGGCCCACTACCCGTTCGCTTTCTAAGCGCTCGGGCGTGGAGTCCGGAATGGAAGCTATCTCAACCTCACGACTCGGAGTGACGGCAATGGCGGCGCTGTCTGCGGGAGCCGGCAATTCATTCGGCGGAGACTCTTCTGCGGGCGCTTGTGGTTCGGTCGTTTCGGGCTCTATACCGGGCAACTCTACATTGGCAAGCAAGGGTGCGTCTTCAAGCAGCTCTGGAGACCAGAGATCCCTTGTGTACTGCGCCGCATCCTCGAAAGCACTGTTGGAAATAAAAGACCTAACCGATCCAGGATATAAGCCGGAAAGGGCCCCGAAAGCCCTCTGTCCCGCGGAGACATCAGCGAAACGCATCCACATGCGCCCCTGCGCATTGATGATACTCAAAGGACGCGTGTCTCGTGCCAAGCGGTCTCGACTGAACGCCTCGAACATGATGGCGCTGACTTCGTGGTCGAGCCCGTCCAGGACAACCACATTTGAAGGCACTTCTGCGTCGTCAGGCTCATCGACGGCCATACCTTCCCAATCGTCGTCGTCCTCCGACGATTCGTCCGGTTCAAAGCTTTCGTTGCCATGCCTCACCACCATCTTGCCTTTCGACCGCCCTGCACCAGCGGCAACATCCGAGAGCCTCATCAGTTCGTATGGATGCGGCGTAGAGGCGGTAACTCCAGCGTCGCCTCGCGTTTCCCTTTCGTTAGGGTACATCCAGTGCGACGCCCTTTGAGGCGTCGCACGAGTACCATCCCCTGGGTGGAAGAAAGGGAAGCGCGGGACTGGCGCTCCGAAACGGTGTGAATCAGTAACGCCTGGCGGCTCCATAAAAGGTCCGAAGCACAGTCGCCGTCCCAGTTTACGGTCGAACCATTGGTTCACGTACTCCTCTTTCCTCCCCTTCCCTTGGTACACCCAGGCTCTCGTACCGTCCAGATCAGTCAACGCCCATCGATCCAGTTTTCCCTTTCCCCTTGCTTCGATTGGGGGAGGAACGATCCAAGGAACCCTTTCCGAATCGATCACGCGCGTCACCACAGCGGGAGCAGCGTACTTGTCAATCGAGGCGTTCGGAGCGGAAGGTAAAGCTCGGGAATTACTAGGCAGACTGGGTTCCGCAGTGCGTGAGAGGGATACCGATGTCTCGACTACTCGTGGCGGATTCGGGTCCGGAGTCGGAGTCACGAGAGGCGCTAGAGGCGCAGGGGATGGAGTGGGAACGCGCGCTCGCTCGGGTCGACGCGCCTGCGCCAACGCCACTAGGCGAGACGAGGACGACCGCATCTCGTCTTCTGCGTTCGCGAGGGGATGCATCCCAAGACGACCATCGTCGGTGCCGGGTAGAGAGTCGAGGACCATTGCCTGCCTCCGTGCTATACTCTGGTAGGGGTTGTCGTCGCCAAGGAGGGTGTCCAGGAGAGTGCCCCGAAGGAAGTTCTCCTGTACGCAGACGTCCCTGTCCGCTATGCCGGTAACCAATCCCTTGAATTCGTGCACGATGAAGCAGGGAATGGAGGCCGCTAAGTAACGCAATACTGTTTCCTCGGGCGCCCCATTCACCCAGACGCCGATGTATTGATCATCGGCGTAAGGGAAATCCAGTTCCCGGAGTCGAGGAAGGAGAAACTCCGACGCCTTCTGACGAAGGCGTTCATGCCACCAGGCCACCCATGCTTCCTTCTCTCGCAAGTCGCGTTGGACGGCGACCCTCGATCAACCACGTCCTCCCAAGTTCTAAGATCTCTCAGCTTCTCAACTTGATCGCGAGTGGGGTTAGTCGGTCTGGAGGCCCAAGCTCCTGGGAAGGTATGAAGCAGTGGCCTCAACGCCAGCACTTCGGTCTCGAGGTCGCGACGAATCGCGCTCAATCGATCCACGAAGGTGGCTCTTAGCGGCCGTTAACCCCTTCATCCTTCCATTGAGAGGTGAGAGGGAGGTAGATCTCGCTCCTTAGGTCACCCGAGCGTACTTCCTCTCCTCGGCGCATCATGGGCCAGTGTGCGGTTTCCGCCAGCGCGTATTGAGGCACGTAGAGGTGATCATGCTTCCCGACGTGCCCGTCGTAACGACGTTCTCGTCTTTCCGCGGGGATGCTAGGGCGGAAGCTGCTCAAGCGGAGTCCCGGGAGAAAAGGAAGTTGCAGAGAGTTAGGGGACCATAGCTCGAATAGCCGGGTTCCAATGCGTATGAGGCGAGAGTTGACCCGGGGTAACTGCAGAAGATTAAAAGTCATGGTGGTATCCAGCACGGGCATGTCGTTGTACCCGGCGAGACAGGCGCGACGGCCAGTAGGGTAGTAAGGAGCAACCATGGCGCTACCGAAGAATCCGAGCGTCGGTCGCTGTAGATCTACTGCGCTCGACGCTGGAGCACTCGGAGACTTCGCGGGGAACCCTGCGCTGTCTCGTCGTGGTAGGAAGCAAGGAATGAAAAGTGACGTGTCACTTGTCAAGAGTGACACGATGGTCCAGACCGCTTAGGTAAGTGATGGACGCCGGTCTTCGACCCGAGTTCCTGAACCCCTAGTGTAAGTTGTGTAAACGCATATACTCACGCTTGAGGGCTGGAGCGTTGCGCAAGTCTAGCTCGGAAACCCAGGTATCGTCCGTTGGACCGTACCCTTCCCATCGAACTCGAAACATGCGCTGATTACCTTCCTTTCGAGGCGTAATCTTGTGTCCGATGATAGCTTCAACCACGTACTCCTCAGTGGCTTTGAGGTAGTCCCTAGTGTCCGGCAGTTTGACGCGCGCGCCGAACTTAGGGTCTGAGACTTGGTATTTACGAAGGTGCTCTAAGTTGAAGACGGGGTGCATCCGGTAAGTATCTGGTAATCGCAGTCGATACACCACGGGGTTGATTTTCTCCATGACTTCGAAAGGTCCTATGGTGCGTTGCACTAGCTTCTTCCCCGTGCCTTGCACGTCCACCAGTTCTAAGGAGTGAGGGTTAACCAGAACGTAGTCCCCTCTTCTATCCTTTCCACGGCGCGCCGCCCTTTGTTGTAAGCGCGCGCCTGCCTCTCCTGTGCTAATACAACAGCATCCCGCGCTGCTTTGCGATGTTTCTCAACCGCTTCGATAAATAACTCCCCCTTCTGACTGGGCAGAAAAGGGCGGACGACGGGGTCGCCCGAAGAAGTGAGTAGCCCGGCTGCTCCTCGAGGGTGATAACCGAGTAAAAGGAAGTTGGGGGAGTAGCCCGTGGATGCGTGTGTATTGGAATTATAGGCAAAGTTAATTTCGCCCAACCAACGCGCCCACGACGAGCGATCTGCAGCGACATAAGCGCGCAACATCGTCTCGATAGTGGCGTTCAGTATCTCCGTCTGCCCATCGGTCTGAGGGTGGTGAGCTGAAGAGAGAGCCATTACACTGCCGTATTGCGCGACGACCGATCTCCAGAAGGCCGTAGCCCATCTTTTGTCCCGGTCCGAGATTATACGCTCGGGCATGCCGTATACGTTGACAATACGATCCACGAAAAATTTGGCGAACCCTTCTTGTGATAGTTCGGTGTGCGTAGGTATCATGATCCCGAAGCGCGTTAATTTGTCGACTATAACGAGAATGGCGGTATATTTCTCCGGTCCCGAGGGTGGTAAACCCGTAATTAAATCCAGAGATACCGTTGCGAATGGGCGAGCTGGGACGTGAGAAGGCCTCAATCCTCCCATCCTACGTCGGTGGTCGGATTTAATCTTCTGACATACGTCGCATTGGGAGCCAAAAGCTTCGGCGTCCTTGCGCAGAGACGGCCAGAAGAAGAGCTCCCTCAATCGGAGCTCAAACTTATCCGGACCTGCATGCGCACTCTCATGTGGGGAATCGTGTATCCACCTCAGCACGAAATTCCGTTCGCTCTGAGGGACGCATAACCTGTAATTCCAGTCTGCGTCCACAAAGTACAGTAAACCGTCTCGCCCCCTTTGGAAGCGCGAAGGTGTCAGTACCGTGTCTGGATTAGGGGCTTCCTCGGCATAGCGGCTCTTGAAGTACGAGTCCGCTAAATATCCCTTGCGAAAGCGCTTCGTAATCTCAGGGGATACTGAGACCAAGAGGTGCGCCTTCTGTTCCCATTCGCCCGACTTTCCCGGTTTCACTCCCACTGGGTAAGTCCAATGGTCATTCTGCGGGAAAGGTAGGTCGTCCGGTATAGGGGGATCCGTCGCGGGCGTCGCGACTTTGTCGCGCTCAGCCACTGGATCTTCAGCTCGTGGTTCCGCCTCAGCTAACTTAGATTCCTCCTCCTGCGCTTTTGACGACGAGTCTGGATAGAGTAGGCGTATTTGTCTATCACGTCCTCCCACCACCATATAGCAAATGCCGCCTTCTTTGCTGGCGCAAAAGCTGCTCGATCCTCTGCTCTCTGAGCTTCCTCCCTCCTGTCAGCATCTTGTAAGATAGCGTCCAAATCATCCTGGACCGGTGACTCGCGCGGCGGTATTCGCGGCAATCTCGAAAGCGGGTCCACGTTGGAGTGTACTCGTCCCGGGCGATGCACAATTTTCAAACCCGGATATGCTGCGAACACTGCCCCCCACGCCGCAAGACGCCGGTTCGCGTTCTCATAAACGCGCGCCCATTGTAATGCAGCGTGGTCCGTGACTAAGATCACGGCTTCCCCCTCGATAAACGGCTGGAAACGTACCAGGGCTTCCTTGGCGCCCAGCGCCTCGCGCTCCGTCGCGCTGTAATTCCGCTCCGCAGACTTCAGACTACGGCTCCAGTAGGCGATCACTCGCTCAACGTGAACCGTAGTCTCGTCCAATGATGCCCCCCACACGTCCTCCGACGCTATCTCCGACACCTCCTTCGCCAGAGTAGTGAACAGCTTCGGGACCGGCGCACCCGCATCCCAAGCAGACTTCAGCCGATCGTAGGTGGAAGTACCCTTGAGATCGCCCACCAAAATCGGCTGAATCTGCTGTAAGCTGCTACCGATAGCGTAGTCGGATGCGTCCGTGTAGAGCCGATACGGTGTGCCTTGTATGGGATGCCCTAGCACCGGCGCGTCTGATAGCGCATCCTTCGCCTGGATAAATGCGATCTCGTGCTCAGCCTTCCAAGCCCACTTCACGCCTTTAGCCAGTAAAGAGAAGAGGGGCCGAGCTATGAAGGCGTAGAAAGGTATATAAGCTGAAAAATAGTTTATCATGCCCAAAAACTTTTGAAGGTCGTTCACGGAAGTTGGTCGTGCTAGCTCCTGTATCGCCGCAACTTTTCCTTGTGCGTAGAGAGCCCCAGACGCGAAACCTTCTGCCCTAGGAGTAGAATAGAAGCGAACCCGACGAAACACTTCCTGGGCTCGAGAGTAATCCCAGCAGCCGCGATGGCGCTCAGGACTTTGTCAAGATGCACCAGGTGCTCCTCCCAGGATTTCGAGTAAACGACGATATCATCTACGTACACCAGCGTGAACAACCATAGGAACGGCGCCAGCACGCCTTGCATGATGCGTTGGAATATTGAAGGCCCATTCCGAAGGCCGAAAGGCATTCGTCTGAACTGCCAGAGTCCCCTGTGTGAACGAAACGCTGTCTTCTCCTTTGCGTTGTCGTCCATGTCGACTTGGTTGAATCCAGCTAGAGCATCAAACGAAGACAGTACTTGGGCCCCTGATAGGGCCTGAATAATCTCGGATTGACGGGGAATGGGAAATTCGTCAGGGATGGTTTGGGCGTTGAGTTTGCGATAGTCTACCGCAAGTCGCGGTTTACCGTTGCGGAACACCACCACACAGGGAAAGCCCCACGGGCTGACCGAAGGTTCAATCACCCCACGCTCAAACCATAGATCCATTTGCTTGTCTATGACTTCCCTCTTCGCTGGCGACGCTGAGTACATGGGCACGGAAATGGGCTGCGTATCCTCCTTCAGCGGGATCTTCGCTTTCTCATGAACGTGCCCTAACCGCCCCTCGACGCTGAACGCAGCCGCATTGCGGCGCAGGACCTCGTCGAGTTGCGGCTTGATGTGCTCCGGTATGTCAGGGCCCAAATGCACTAGACGTGGGATATCTTCCGCGCGCCCCTGGGATTCGTACTCCCCGGCCAGCGCAGTGGTCTTAGGACCCCACTGATCGTCCTCGTCTAGCTTGTCCTCTGTCCCTTCTGGAGGCTGTGCGGGTAAGGAGTCGGGGTCCTCTGCTCGAAGCGTTTCCGCTATAACTCGCGCAAGAGACTCCGCGGAGGCTGCGAACTTCTCGCGCTCTTCGTCCTTTGGTTGGTCCGCGTAATTGTTGGGGTCATGCAGTTTTCCCACCACGTCGCCTGCTCTGATGAACCAAGGGCGGGTGCTTGTATTGGCGATAGGCAAGTATGGCGTCTCTGAAGAGATGAACGTCGTTGGCGCGGCTAATACGCTCTCGTCTTCGGTGGATATGATGACTTTTTCCACTAGCCATTCCTCGCGTCCCTCGAAGGGACCCGTAACACGGACGTTGTGTACGGATCCAGCCGCAATGAGTACGTCGTGTTCAGCAAGAACAGGGGGCGAATCTGTCTTGCCTTCTCTCCGTTTGCGCGCTTTCGATCGTTGGTACGTTTTCCTCCAGACTCCGGGTAGTAGGCGCTTCATGGTGCGAGCCATGCATGCTTGCCGTATCTTAAACCCCAGTTTGACGGAATGGGCTGAAGACGCAGGGATGATATGTCGGGATCTTCCCACCTTCACTTCGCAGTCGCCCGTCGCCCAGCGCTGAACTCCCAATTCATACGCCGTTTGGAAGTCTTCGCCCAGCAGCAGAGGGACACGCATATTACGAACCACGTACGCCTCCAATTCAAAGCTAATAATCTCTCCTCCTTTGGAGACCATGTATAGGGGCGTCTTAACATACCCTAGTACTTTGGCTTGACCAGTAAGGTGGTATAGCTTCATGCGTATCCCTTCTCTTGGCTTCGCAATTCCCGGGATGCTCGCCCAGAATTCCTCCGACATCAGCGTGATATCCGCACCGGAATCCAGACGTGCTAGTATTTCCGCTAATTCCAACGACCCTACTCTTGCCTTCACGTGTAGTGCTCGAGCCCCTAGAGATCCCAAGCCATCGGGGAGATGCCTAGCTCGTCGGGCGTCGTGTACTATTACGCTGTCGCTGAGAACTCTTGCAGGTAATTCCGCGGTCAACGCCGACCTCCTCCTATAATTTCGAGGGATGGCTACGGGCTCAGCAGCCTCCTCTGGTGGCGCTTTACCCTTCCCTTTCTGCTTCGCGGAGAGAGTCTTAACTTTATCGAAGGCCTCCCGCCTGCGTTGATTGCGATTCCATCCTTGAGGAACTAGATGGGCTGCATAGGCCCGTGTAGCGTGCGCGTCCATAGTGAACACTTCCTTTTCTACCGGGACGCTCTCAATAGTGTAAGCCTGGGAATAGGAGGAAGAAGTCTTGTTTCGCGTATCGACAAGAAGGGCTAAGTACTCTCGACCTTCCGCCGCCTCCACCTCCGGATCCACATCGACGTGAATCAAGTTAGCAGAGCGTAGAGTCTGCCATCTGCTACGGTGTGGACACTCCACGGCACGGTGTTTAGGACTAGTGCAGATATAGCATTCGCCGTTGGGTGGGCGCTCGCTGACTACAGAGTCGTCCCGTTTGAAGTGGAAACCGTCGACGACCTTCCCTCGTGGCCACGGAGGTTTCGCCCCTCCCCTTTTCCCCGCTTCTGCCGTATGAGCGTGCTTCTCCGAATTCTCCTCTCCTTCGCCTTCCTTGGCGCTGGAGGCACTGGACTCGTCGCCCTCGTCAGCGTCTACGTTCGCGACGTTCGCGCGGCGGCGAGGACGGAAGCCGCTACGCCGGGCGGGAGAACTCGTTTGTGAGTTAACCAACGAGTTAACTTTGCGCGAGAAGCTCCAAGTCGCTATAAGACTGTCGCACCCGTGCTCCGCTGCGTTCTGTAGGGCGTCGATGGTGGGGCAGATGAGTTCATTAATCTCCTTGGCCCATTCGGGCGGCTGGGTTCGCAGTATACGCGCTACCACCAGCGGACCGTCATCTTCTCCTTCAAAGATAAATGAATGGTATTTCTTCCGTCTCGCAAAAAAGTCGACTGGTTCCTCGCTCTCATGCCCCCGTTGACGAAACCTCATCTCCTCGAACTCCTTAGTGCGCTGGTTCAACCATTTCGAAGTGAGGAAATGTTTCCGAATGGCGTCCAAGAGATGAGGCCAGTCCTGCCGGTTCCAGTTCCGGACTGGCTCCGTGAGAGTCGTCCACCAGGAGAGAGCTCTTCCTGTAAACTTCGAGGGAGCCATCTGTGCAACTCCAGCGCGCATTAAAGGGCTCAGCGACGCTAGATACGCCATAACGATAACGTAGTCGATGACGGTCTCACCCTGACCGTCCCAAGCGGGGACGATGGATACATTGAGCTTGGGGTTGAGTTGCCACTGGTTGGCGCCGTCCGGATACATTCCTATCGCCACGTCGGAATCCGGAGCGCCTCCGCCTCCGCCTCCCCCGTGCCCCCCACCTCTACCACTATTTCCGCTCCCGTTTCCTCCGGGGCTGAACCCGCTTCCGTCTTCGCCGCCTCCGCCACCACCGCCCCCCATACCCGCCCCAAACGAGCATCCTCGAGGTAGAGGCGCTCCGTTGGGGGGAGGGGGAGGGTGCGTTCCCAAAGTGAGAGGCGCCGGGAAGGTGATTGTAGAGGTACCGCCCGGTCTCGGGTGAAGTCCGTCGAAATGATAGATCCTGGAGTTCCCATTCGCTCGCATCACCGATGGCCCCCCAATTCCTTGAGCGGGACCATTTGTCGTATCGCGAATCGGGCCTGCGCCTGGAAGAGAGCTGATAGTATGGGGACGGAAAGGGTTTAGCGATGAGAGTGGAAGGTTATGCCCCCCAGCAAACCTGACTCCTGCCGAAGGACCCAGGTATCCTCCCGCGTTCGCTATAGGGACAGCGCTCACGGGATGATTACCCGAATGGCCAGCGTTCGCCACAGACGCGGCGCTCGCATGGTCCGGGCGGTCCTGTAGTGGATCTTGCGTCGACGTAGATCGCTGCCGAGACTTGTAGGGGCGCTCATCCACATCTTCTTGCACCCTGATGGACTCCACCATCTGTCGATGAGCTTCCGCATCGATCATGGAAGGCTTACGCCCGTAGTCCTTCCTGGCGACCATTCGGTATAGTTCTTGGGTCGGGGTGCCTGTCCCATACTGTTCTCTAACTGCTGAAAGAGTGGACAGGGTGGAGTCGACGGATTCGGTGAAGGATCGGCCGGTGATAGTCAATCGTATCCTAGATAGGTACGTCCTTATATGAGCATCGGCTCTATCAAGGCGTAGTTGTAGGGTAGTAAGGGCGAAGCGTAGCTCCTTGTCGTCCGCGCGTTTTTCCAGCATCAGAAGGAAAGTGAACTTGGGATCCACTACGAAACGAGACGCCGGGCGACGTCCTAAGAAATCCCCCAGGGCGTCCAAGATTTGTTGAACGGCGACCACTGTCTGCGCCACCAATTCCAATTCGCCCAAATCCAAGCTATAGTAAGTGCGTTGATCGGTTTGGTCCACTCGCGATACCAGTTCCAGTTCTCCCGCACTCAGCGCGTAGACACGGCTGATAGCGTCAGATAGGTCATTCCACAGAAAGTTACGATGTGGGTACTGGTAGCGAACGACCGCGTCGCGCAGCGCTTGTGACTTCTCCTCATCCGCTCCAGGAAGTAGTCCGTCCTCAGCCCCAAAGTACAGCAACGGATCATCCTGCGAATGATCATCCGGCTCGAATACATCGTGATAGCGTTCGACTGAAGAGCTAAGAGGTTCGCGGTACAGATCTATAACCGCGCCCGTTCCCTTGAAGAATCTCGGGTAACGTTCTCTCTCCTCCATTTCACTCCTCGAACGCTGGCTAAGAGCTACTGTAACACTCTCGCTTTCAAAGTGAGGAGGAGGATCGCGCGGGGGCGCGCTCGTTCCTTCCTTCGTGCGTTCCGAGGTGAATGTTTCGAGGCTCGACTCCATAGACGAGGGATCGGACGGAGGCAGCGGCTTAGCGGGTGCCTTGGCGGGCGACGGTCGGATGGGAGACTCTGTTCCCGAAGAACGGCTCGTCGATCGGTTCGAGGGCCCTGCAACAGCGCTAGTGTTCGCTCTGAAAGCGCTCATCTGGCCTATCGCAGGAGCGGGATCCTCGACGTCGGGCACTTCTTCCATCGTGACTTTTCTCCCTTTCCCTTTCTCCGGAGCTGTCGGTTTCCGAGGAACTGCAGCCCCGAATGGCGCCTGAACCGGTGAAGGAGCATTAATATGCCGCGCTCTCGAGGCTGTAGTCGGCGCTAGTGGTGTGGAGGATGATTGAGCCGCGCTGGAGGACGGTCGCGACGATTGCGCGCTCGATCCTCCTCCGCGGTTCATCGTGCGGGAAGCGGCTCGGGTGACTATCGGGCGATTGGGGGGAATAGCGTCTCCGTCGGGCGACTTGTCGCGTCTCGGGGGCATATTAGAGACTATTTAGAGGGGTGAGTGGTGGAGTATAGCGAGAGAATGTGCGGCGACGTGGCACCCTTTTTTAAGGGTATCTGCCGAGCGCCATGGAAATATTCAGGTGTCCACTTGTTATTCGGCTAACCAGCGGATTTATCACTCAGGGAAACGAACGCCAGGGTCGGCCTCCGCTAGGGGGACGATAGAATAAGATAAATTGAGAAATTACGCCCGTAGTCGCAAGTCGGTGCGATGGAGGGCGCATCCAAAGAAGGACCCGATACTCTTTCCACTTCTAGTGGAGGGTTTGTAGCGGGGGGAACCCGATTCGGCCGTGAGCGCCTTCCACGGTAGCCGGTCATCGGTGCCCCTAATCCTTCTGAGCCTAGGATCGGCGCCGTCGCCTTCGCAAAGCGACGGGGGTTGGTTACTTGAGAAACTTGCGCCGTTCCTCCCATCTTCAGTCCTGGCGAAGCCCCCTCGCGGTGGACTCCATTGTGATGCGATGTTCTAACGAGAGGCCTCGCCGACTGAAGTTAACCCACGCGGAAGAGGTCGCCTAGCGGCGCTCACTTCCGCGTGTCTCGAGAATGGTGAGAGCCGCCGACTCTGGCGCTCCCGACCTCTAACCCGGTATCTCGGGAGCTAATAGGACCCTGCTAGGGGGTGCGAGTATCCCTCGCACCGAGAGGAGCAGCCGTTGAGGCTGCGACGAGTGTCTTGCAGAACCGAGATGAGAGTTAAGAGGAAGAATAGTATGATTATGTAAAGTATTACAAAGATATTACAAAGATATTACAATTATAAACAATAGCCCAGACGCGGGCCGTGTAAGTAAGTCCGTCTCATTATATACATTTTATATGGGCGTCACATGCCGCATGCGGCTCGTGCGGCTTTTGTACATCCTATCTATTGATGATTTTCGACTTGAACTTGAGGTAAAAAGCAAAAATGAGCATCCAAAAATTGTAAAGCGTGCCGCGTTCACCGGCCACGGCCCACCTTAGTCTCTCATAGACAGACGCTACAACAATATTAGTGATACTTATCACTGGCAGCTGATCATGACAGCGAATGGGAGAGTCTATACTTCCATTCATTTGGTCCCATCTCCTATATTTCGATTTTTTAAAGATTGTAACATGGGCTGAGCCGCCGTATGCGGATAGGTTACTTATTCACAATCTCGAGTCACCGACTCACGCTTCCCTTACGGACCGGAGACACCGCCGCCGTCATACGAGATTGCAACCAACCACCTGGCGCCTGTTTCCGGTTGCCATTCCCCCATAAGTTCCTATTCATCAGAAATCCTGTCAGATACTTCGATGCAAGAGCGTGGTGGGGATTCAGTACCGGGGAACCCTGCTCCAATCGCGCTTTCTCAGCCTCGACCGTTGCAGATATCATCTCCTTCTGACGAGGTAAATGCGCAAAGGACGATATCGACGAGGAATTCCCTGTTGTCTGTTCGTGTTTTACATCTATATTCGAGTACATTTGCTCATGTTTGATATAGACGAATGCTTCAACATCGTCCACCGCGAGGCAACAGCCATTCGAAGAACGCGTGGGTGTTTAAGCAAACTATCGGTGTTTGGTAGACTCGTCACCAGTCTGCCCAGAGACAGCAAAATCTTCGTGCAAGCACGTTGCCGTAGGCAGACTGGTAGTTCTCGGATGCTGTGCAAGGGCTGCGCGCGGAGTTTGAAATTTTTCCTTCTCTGCTGTTCCGAGCTCAATTTCAGTCATTTCTCAAAATTCAAAAGGGATGGGGTCTTTAGAATCCGGATATCTTCAAAACTGTCTCTTTAGATTTTTTTCAAATGCTGCTGTGCGCGAGCACAAAAAATCTCATTTATAGGGCGATGCACAGCCACAATGATGCCGACGATCGGCACCACCCAAAATTTCAAACTCCACGCGCACAGCATTGACATCTGACGAGAACTACCAGTCTGCCTACGGCACAGTGCTTGCACTAAGTTTTGCCGTCATTGGCAGACTGGTGACGAGTCTAGGTGTTTGGTTTCGATCTGATTTTTGGCTCAGCTCTGGCTCAGGCGTCGAATAGAGGTAATTTATCTTTGCCGACCACCTCTACCAAGCAGCGCGCGCCCAAACAGACTGCGTACAGCGCAGGTCAATCGTGCGCGATGCCAATTTATGCGGTAAGTTAACGCAACCGTTCGTCAACTGGAACTGAATATTGCTATCAGCGTACAATGACCTACCTAGAAGGGATCGCGTCAGCGCATGATAATCTAGGTGAGGGCCTAGTTACGGTAAGTATTTCTTTCTCGGCTAACGCTCGACAGAACATGGAGAAGTCTCGTCGGCTTCGGTCAAACATGGACAAACTCAGTGCAGTAGATATTTTGGTTAACGTAATGCAATACAGAGATACGCTGAAGCAGGTGGGCCCACGTTCATTTTCGCCCCCCTTCCCCCCTCCCCCACTCAATATCGTAGAGTTCCGTGGTCCTGGGAGTGGCTGGTCATCCAAAGTTCAAAGCGGCTCTTGCTGAAGATGAAGTCGGGCTTGCTAAGATCGTCACGACTGTGTTATACTCCCTAGTCTCTCGTAGACAGACGCTCCAACAAAATGAAGCTCGTACCTCGCTTGTTGGAGTGAGTGGGCCACATTGCAAGACTGTGCAGAAGTATAAGGATTTTCTTGCAGTAATTTTGTCGCGAGGCGCTCGTGTGGCAGCGCCTTCGCCATCCATATATCGTACCGTTGATCGGGATCGACACCGAGAGCTTTCCGTTGTCGCTCTGCATGGTTTCTCCGTGGATGAAAAATGGCACTTCGATCAAATACCTGTCGGGAATGGGGTCTCATGAAAGACAGACCACCGTGGATCGCCTGTTGTCGATAATAAGCGTGTCTCCATCTGTTTCAGATCCGAGAAATTGCGCAAGGCCTTGCTCTCCTACATGATCAGCACATCGTTCACGGGGATCTGAGGGGAGTCAGTTGGAATCATTTTAATTGATATTTAACCGTGCTGACCTCGTCTAGTCGAACATCTTGGTGGACGACGATGGACATGCGTGTCTGATCGAATTTGGGTTAACAGTTCTGTCAGATGAAACCATCAGTCAAACCAACCACGGTGTGCGGTGGATGGCCCCAGAGACGCTGGACCCTACCCTGACGGATCTTGCGCGCACACCGGCCGGCGACATCTATGCATTCGCGTGCGTATGTCTTGAGGTAACTGCAATCTCGTTGACCGTGTCTGCGGGGGAATGAGTATTAATTTTCCAGCTCTACACGGGATATCCCCCGTTTCACGCCCTTCATGATGCAGCGGTGATGTTCCAGGTTGTTGGCGGTATGCGCCCGGGCCGACCTGCTAGGGACGTGATCCCCGACCATATTTGGAATATCATGGAGCAGTGCTGGGCTCACAATTCCGCGGACCGCCCAACTATTCTGGGAATTGTGCTGGAGCTCGATAACCATGGACGGTGTGTTCTCATTTCTCGTTTCCTCCATATTTCTGACGGTTACTCCTTTCTTGTACTTGAACGAGCCATTGACGTCACAATTTGGCGGTAGTTTGCGCACGGTCCGAAAGCCACGAGGTGGCTCCAATGGCTCCTGCGCAAACTCGCTATTATTCATAGCACTTCAAATCTCATTTATACCTTGGAGTTTCAACCTCCTTTGTAAATTCCATTCCTTTTCAAAAGACATCACGGACTCCCGAGGATAATGATCGCATGCGATAAGTAGAAAAATCGAGTGGACGAAAATTCCGTTCCAGGCGCGGATGAGTTTGGTGTGACTTTGGTACCACCGAACTCTATGAAAACTGCTTGATGGTTGAAGAAACGAGTAAAATATTGAGGGGAAATATTATTAACAGTGACCTGTGCTCAAGATATTGACTTCCCACATTTAATTCAAGCAGGGTACAATTCCAAGCAGTCACTGGGTCCAATCACACGGATTCACACATGAAACAAATACGCCTATCTTTGGCCGTGCTTCTGGGCTAGTTTTTTCCTGAGTGACTTGATACGTAGACGCTAGTTCGGCCCTCAGCGCCAAGCCTTGACTGACCATCCTTCTCGATGACTACCAGCTATTTGCCACTCGTTCAGTCACTTACCCGTACGAGACCTAGGAATCCTGTTTTACATTCAATTCCAGAACCCTCTACAGCGCTCAAATCTGATAAACATTGTCCTTGCTGATTACTACCTGACATCTCTTCACCACTTCCGGCGTACCATAACCCACGAGAACTAAATTTGTCAGCTTTACATTCAATCCCAGCTTCGCCAAGCCGCCGCTCTGCAGCGCCGATGTCCAAAGGATGTACCCCTGACAATGTACATCCGACACAAATGTTGGACGGGCGCCATCCCACATACGAAGGAGATTTCAGCATAAAAACAGTGTCGTGCCGCTGGTAATAA
Source organism: Mycena leptocephala (assembly GCA_029378395.1). Lineage (NCBI taxonomy): Eukaryota > Fungi > Basidiomycota > Agaricomycetes > Agaricales > Mycenaceae > Mycena > Mycena leptocephala. The sequence continues at coordinate 19,913 of JARJLF010000953.1, read as the reverse complement.
GCTCAGAGTGCCTAGCAAGCAATTTTTCTCAATCTCTAACGATGTTCAACGCCAAATTCCCAGCATTCCTCGCCATGCTGTTCATCTCCTTCGTGGCTGCCGACCCAATCGTACGTCGTTCTTCGAATTATCATTGCCCGACGCACCCGCTAACAAATCAACGGCATCGATAGGACCCTGCGGGGGGATTGGTTAGCAGAAACGCGGGCAGAGATACCTTGGAGGCGAGGAGACTCGTGAGTTATTTAATGCATGGTGAATGTTCAGCGCTAACATCGGATTTGGATGGATAGATTTGCTGTGTCGATGGACAGGATCCGTTTACCTTTCCCTGCGTATTCTGCCCGTAAATGGGGATCCTACTGTTACTGCTCAATGTTCCGATCCGACTCTGTCATGGTTTGAGCGATTCTAAATGCTAGGTGTAATAGAAAAGGTTAACCAGAGCTATAAGACGCCAGTGTAAATACGAGGTGGCTAGTTGGATGACTCTTGACACGCACAGGAGTATAGTCGCAGATCATATGGAAGTATGCGCGTTGGACTATTCTCTAACGCAGACGCGCCTATGATGTGTGAGTCATCGATGTAGAAGAGGATTGAACGCCTATGGAGATAAGATAAGATATGAATTTACCGATGGGGTCCATGGACAACTGCAGAGCAGGAGGGCGTGCACATGGTGAGAAGTGAGAAGTATTGTGGGCAAAATATGCATGTCTTAGAATCGGAGATTGAAAAGAAACGAGGGCGCACCTGCGTCACTCCGCCACCGATCTTCCCCAGAACGTCGTTCACACCCAGCGCACGTTGGAGGCTTGGCGCCAAATCCAGCATTCAGTACGGGTATTGTCACCGCGCTTTCGCGAAAATATCAAGAACGCTTTCACCAGCAGGTGAGAGCAACGTACCGGCAGCTACTAGGTACGACACAGGAGGCTGCCTGCATGAACGAAAATATCCCAAGCAGCGGTGACTGCGCGGGGAGGGATTAATATTCAGTATGTGGAAGGAGAAGCTACGCACGTGCGGCAATATATGTATTAGGTCCGGAGTTTTGCCTCGCGTGCCGTGACGGTAGTTCTCATCAGACTGTGGCGGATCAAAAAGTGAGAGCTGGTGTTAAGTGGGTTAGGTACGAGAAACTACCAGCTCACCCTCGGCTTCCGGATCCCACGCATTCGATGAGGCATGAAGTGAGGCGTACGTGGCCTGAAGTGAAGCGAAAACAGGTTGGGTCAGTAAACGCCAACATCCCAGCTAGAAAAAAAAATCGTGTCTTGCAAATAGATTCGGACGCCGGGAGTTGAACCCGGGCTTCCGCTTAATGAGCCTGGAAGATATCGAGCAGACGTCCGAGACGATATTGGCAGAGTTCAGGCTCCATTGATCAGACCAGGGATTATCCAGACGCTCCTGGGAGTCGATGTCAAGTCCCTGCTGAGCCATAATAGCACTCGCAGAAACCTGATCTTTGTCTGCCATCGAGAATAGGTAGTCCACCAGATAATCGTTGTGAGTGATGGTGGAATGAGCCAGATATGTGTCCTCCATTTGCTTCAGCTGGTCAGGAGAAATCTGCATGTTATTCAGAGGGATGTCTGAGACGAGACTACGTAGTTGTCAGGGTCAGACCAAAAGGTCAAGAGGGGTCAAGAATTTTTGACCGGTCAAGCCATTAACCGGTCATTGACCCAGTCAAAGTTGCCATCAGGGTGATGACTTAGTCATGTACGTAATTTTTATTCTTTGAAAGAGTTTGTTGAAGACATGTCCTCACTCACTCGGGCATTTCGGGCTGTGTCTTGACCGGTCAAGGATGGTCAGATAAAACCTTGACCACTCTCCTAAACCCGGTCATAAACCCGTCAAAAACCGGTCAAGGACAACACTGCTGGCGTAGTTTCAGCAGCGCCTTGCAGCTTCCATTGGCCGTCTCTGGTTTGTAGTTAGACCACTTGAGCTTGGTGTCTGCGGCACTGCTGGGTGGCTTGGATTTTGAGCTCATGGAGGGAAGCAAAAATGCGTAGGGGGAGCGTATCTGGTGGCAGTAGTTAAAAGACTAGTTTTATGCGTCGAAAACGCGTCCACTGTGGCACGCAAAGGGAAATAGCGGTCGTTTCCCGTTCGGGGATATGTTTGCCGCATTAGGCAGTATCATCTTGAGTATCAATACTGTACGGGCTTATATTCCGGTTGAATGGCTAAATTACAAATGACTCGAAGTTAATTGTTTAATTACCACCGCTCATTAGACATCAAAATGGGGTCAGGAGCCGCATTTCTGGCTGGTACAAATCTACGCCACCGCATAGCGCCAAGACGAGATGGATGAACGCTTGGGTATAAAGGCAGCGATCCAGGTCAGTGGATTTGTCCGAGTCCATTCTCGAAATGTTCACCAAATTCCTCTCCACCGCATTCTTTGCAATCTTGATACTAGGCCAGGGAGCTGTATCCGTCCCTCATGAACATGCACGAGCCTGTACGTCTCCTCAGACATCGATCGCCAGAGCTTGCTGAAAGGAGATTCCTAGGCGGAAAGAAACATGTGCAGAATATTTTACAGTAGACTTTCGTTTCAAGCTGACAGCAATCCTTTCCTTAGGACCCGCCCTGTACGAGACCTCTTTTGTACTGCATATATCCAACTACTGACTAACTCATTCCCTCCAGGCCCAAAACACGAATTCTGTTGTATCCCCGGCCCAATACGTGTTGGCGAAGACCGAAGGCGGTGAGTCGTCCATTCTCCTTGCTTAGGATTATGCTTAACGTTTTCGGCAGCGGACACTGTACAAGTGGGGCCTGTCCCCTTTGAATTGGGGGGAGGGGGGAGAGAGAGAGAGACAGTTGACCATCTCATTGCATGCCTGCCAATCGAAAGCACGGCGTGATTTCAGGAGTTATCATTGTAGTCTATGAGTATGTTAGTTTATTAGGCAATAATTAATGGATGAAAAAGAAACTTGGTGTTTAAGTTCTCCGACAAGAGTTATACCTCGTGGGAAGGCCCGCGTACCACCCCTACTAACCATATAGGTGTGGATGGCGAGTGAAGTGATAATTGTCTTCTAATTACCTCGTGCTGGTACTTACTTCGCGGCGAGCTTCTCCGATGGTACTTAGGGAATCATTGAGCATTGTCACCAAATTGTTCATTATTACCGGATCCCACAGCAAATTTCATCCTAATTGGAGCGGTGAAATAGTTCCCTCATAATTCATTAACACCATTCCAGTCATGCTAGTTTGGTACGCATATGCGGCAGGACGATATCTGGTACACATCGAAATGAGGTACCCATCCAATCATGCCCGTATTACATTCATTGACTGCGCGATACAAACCTACTAATGTGTATCATGTATCGAAGAATGGATGTCCGTCTACTTCAAACAACCGACTTTCTGTTCAAGTTCGTGAATCGTGGCCGACGACTGGGTGTGAGCATTTGTATATGCCCTACAGAATCATGTGATTGCCTCACTCAAAGCGTCCTGTATGTAGAAGTGTACTGTGTACGCCGGATAATTTCTCGTCGATCAGAGAACGAAGACAACAGAGATGTTTGAGGACGCAGAAACACGACTTGGGTACGATGCAACGAACGAAATGAACATAATGCACTGATGGTCCTATGCTGTGGAAAGATGGAAGCAGGGTGTCGGCACAGTCACAATTAAACAATACTTATTCCCAGTCGTCTTATTGGCATCATACCATGCGCGAGAGGATGAATGGAAAAACAGAAAGAGAAATGGACTGCGCAAAACTTCGTCGGATGGAGCCGAAATAGCTATCGTTTAGTGCAAACAATAGGACAGGCATTGGACGGGTGGGTAGGTAATCTGGGTGAGGTCGGGAGCCGGTACGCCAGATCGCCCAAATACTGTTGCTCCGGTCCCGGAAGGGGAAGAAGATCTAGAAAGGAAATAGGACTCGGAATATAGTCAGCCACTTGAACATAGTTTGGTTCCCCAGAGTTTAGGTTGGGAAGGCTCAGACGAGAAGAGCGGTCCAGGCAAGTGACGAGAGAGCGAAAAAAAGTGGTGTCCAGTAGTGCTGTCAAGTGGTAGAGACGACTCACGAGATCGACACGAACAAGGTATTCCGCGAGGAGGTAGCCGGATTGGCAGGGAGTTCCGAGCGAATTCGACCCTATGAGAGGTGTTGATGGAGGAGTAAGATGCCGTGCAGAGGCCCAAGGGTGGGACGGACCGATTGTATCGACATGCGATACAAGTGGGAACTTGTGGTCACGGTTTGTCGGATGCGATCGCCAACTTTGGCGAGCGGCTATATATATATCTAATTCGACAACCTGGGGCACCTACTTTAAGGCCCAGGATTTCCTTTCCGAAAGCGGGGAGGGGATGGATGGGTAACGAGGAAGAGGGGAAGAAGGGGAGGAGCGGAGGATAGGAATGGGTGGTGTGTGGATTGAGTTTTGAGCCGAGGGCGTGGATGGGAGGCTATAGACGCGGATCCGAGCGTTCTTCAATCTTTACGGAGAAGGAGAGGAAGCAGAGTCTGAAGAGATTATCGTTATCAGGCGGAGGACGATGCGCGGAAGTCGAAGGTACGCGAGATCGGGAGCCCCATGCACCAATCCCGCCGTCGGCAGTGTACGAAGGAACTCTGCTCTATTGGGGAGTTCATGCCCGAATACGGTGCTAGTGAGTCGACGCCCGCGTCGAGCGCTCGCTACGGCGGCGGCAGCCCCGGGGAACATCCGGGCACGAAGGACGCTTCACTCCGTGAGGGTGTAGACGAGACGCAGCACCCATATCACTCAGGGTTTCGATTTTGCAGGCGACGCTACGCCAAGAGTGCAAGACGCAGCCCTGAATACCTCCGCGCGCGCCGAGCGGATGCACGCTAAGCCCAGCCGCCCGACTATGGAGCCGTTTTTGAACGGGGAGCGGTCCGCAGCGGCGGAGGGTGAGCGAAGACCCGGAGGCGTGCGTAGGGAGGCAGGACGCGCGACTACCTGCACTTGGGTATAATCATGAGTACGGGGAACGGATGCGGGGAGGAATGTCCACATCCACATATGACCAATCCTGAAACCTCACCTCGCTCTTTGCCCTTCGTAGTTCCCCAAGCCAGAGCGACCGCAGAACGCGGTGGTAGACGGCGGAGGTCGGACACTCGATAAGTCGGCTCCCCTGGGCGATGGGGAACAACAGGCAGGCGCTCAGTGAGGGAGGCGTGGAGACCGGGAGGAAGATCGAGGCCGGCGCGCATGGCCCTTCGGATACCAATGGCAAAGTAGCCTGGGCGGAAGTTAAACCGAAGGCGCACAACGCCCAGCTGGATATCGACTCGCGAAGCCTCGTGCAGCGGATGATCACCAATCCTAACATCGGAATACGCCGCCGTGCTCGAAGTCGGAGTGAAGTCCGCCAGGAGTAATCGATTCCAAAAAAAGGGAGAGGGAGAAGACGCCAGGGAACCTCTCCCGTGTCGCAGGGAGGGAAACGAGTCGCCTCGGATGCAAAGCATGGACGCCCGAGGGATGAGACGGTGGCGATGTACACCGGTGTCGCCCACTTGGGATGATTCACGAAGCCGGAATTACTGAGAAAACAGGGAGCGGGTGGGGCGTTCCAACGTAACAAGAAATCGTATGCGCGGGAGGCGCCGCGTGTGGAGATGGCATGCGGAGTGCGAGTTAGGGTTTGGGTGCGGGAAAGGCCAGGAAAAGGTGAGAGTAGATATCTATTTATCATACAGTTGCGCCTGATGCTGTATGCTTGAGTAACGTTACACCTGCAGAAATCCTCGTCAACGAGAGGGAATGGTGCGCCGGGAAACCGCTACGTACCCACAGGCCGCACTCTCCCACTCCGCTCCCATTCCTCCCGTCCAGCTTGCTCTCGCAAGTCCCAGTTGCTCCGCTCGGCGAACGCTACACCAGGAGAGGAAGCCACAGTGCGGGTCTTCGCAGTCGTGGAGGCCCCGCACGCGGCGCGTCAAGACGTGTCGTATGCGCAAAGACTCGGGACGATACTGGCGTGGATGAGTTAATGCCATCTATACGTGAGAGTCGAAGTCTGTATCACTGCCTCCGGGGAAAATAAGCGAAGCACAGCCTGGAGAGCCCGTGAACAGCAGGAGGATAAGGAGAGGATGCACGGAAACGCGTACGCAGAAGCCGAAGACGCCCCAACTTCGTCCTTTCCTGCAAGCTTCTTCCCGCGTCGCAGCGAGTCGATAATCTAGGACGCTGTGGCGACATCAAGATGTACTGGTGGATCGTCGCTGTAGACAGGACGGGCTCGCATCAGTGTCGCGCTTTTGAAAAGACCGAGCACCTGAGCGAAGCAGCCGCGATAACAGGATTCGTCGGCGGAAGTGACGTGCCAGAGATACCGCGAGGAGGGTGAGGCGGAAGATATCGATCTTGTCTTGCAGGTGTGCGGGACCACTGAATTCTTGAGCAGCGCTGCGCCCGGAGATATCTTCGTCGATGATTCGTAGATGCGCAGGCAAACCTTCGCGTACCCGCAAGCCGTATCCTATTCCTCCCTTCCCATTCCTACCCATCCGGCTTTCTCGTCGCAAACTGCAGTAACGAGTCGTCGCATGTGTCGGGACGATAGTGGTGCGAATGGGGAGGGTGCGCCACCCATGCGCGAGGACGTGAATCCAGGATGATGGTCGCTGGGTAGTCATTGTTAGGAGGAGCGCGAGGAGATGTAGGCACACACGCACGAGTCGCTCATTTCGTCACTTCCCCTTCGTTCTTGCGTCGAAGTCACCCATTCGGAGACACAAGCCGGACGCGGTGGCGACGACGACGGCGCTCAGCACTCCGGGATGCGTTAATATTGGAGGAGGGGCGGTGGCGGCGTCGCGCTTGGAATTATTCACGAGGCAGGCATGATTGAGATGAAAGGGAAGCGGGCGGGGCGCGGGAAGAAGTGATGAATCGTGTTGTGTTTGCAGTCGGAAGCGCACGGGGAGACGACGAACAGCGCAGGTGGGACATGGGAGGCAGAACAACACGCCGCGCAGCTACGAGTGAGTGGGCGAGTGGGCCGGAGGAAGTTGACACCAAAAGAGGTCGTATATCATAGTTGGGGGCATAGCGCACTGAGTGAGCTGAAGTCGAATGACTGTAGCATCTCATTCTATTTCTGGCTGGGATGTCAAATCAATATTCCCACGCTTAAGATGCCGAGTTGCCGAGACTTCGACTGACCCAAATCTCACTGCACGTTTTTCAAGCAAAACTGTTGATTGGTCAAGAGAGAAAAAATAACAAAATATAATCTCTTCAATATGGCCGGGGGGATGATTCCAGGAAATGAATGAGATCACTATTAATATATTTGCTTGGGCGGCCCAGTCAGGCCAATTCAACGTAAATTTCAAATTTGGACAATCCCCCCGAACATTTTGAAGAGAATATCTTTTTGAATTGTTTTGTCCGCGGAAACTATTTATGATCTCTGCTGTAGAGCTTTAAAAACTTGCAGCCAGTTTCGCCTCGAATCATCGGGATGTCACGTATGTGGGGCACCGTGACGGTCATGTCTACGCGCTCTTCAGTCCTCTTCTTCCAGCTGGCCCCTGGCTCTCTTATTTGGCTCCATTGATCGAACCCTACGTCCGTCTAATCACCCTAGAGCTCCTATTTCCATCTTACTAGTCCGTGTAAGTCCCTGCAATCACTGGGCGGATTTGACGATCCTCTCAAATGTGCTGTACAGCCGCTATTCATCTGAGACCTGAAATTCCAACGCATTTACATCCAACTTGACCTCTATAATGGCTCCGTGGATCCTCTCTCTGGCTCACTGTCACTCCTTGATGTCATCTCACTCATACTGTTATTCAAAAGCTCTCGCGCGCTTGTAAGCCTTGAAACTTGCAATATGTGCTATTTTACACTTGGTATCGTCAATTTCAGCTCCAGTTGGCTCAAAATGTGCTAGAACATCCGCCAACACCCTAATTTCCCATTCCTAAAGTCAAATCTATCATCTTCTGGCACTTGTCTTATCATGGGAAGCTCAGGACTCAATCCAACACGATGTCCAAAGAAGTGTTCAGCTCTCCAACAGGCACAGTTCAAAGAAGCTCAGGCCGCTAGAAGCCACACGAAGCACCAAAAAGAAAATTTACAACCCCCTAATGGCACAAAAGCGAAGCAAACGACGGTACACCAACTACGGAAAGCTACGGTAGAACTCAGCATTGCCCAGGAACTTCTACAGCAGTCTGGACGTGATGTGGTCGTCCTCACTGCTGCTCTCAATAAAACAGAAACTAAACTAATGCGCACACAAGTCCAGTTGGACAAATCTCGAGCCAATAACACCATTCTCTACCACGACCTTCGCATTGAACACCGCAAAACTCAAAGACTCCAGCGTGGAAAATTGCGCTCCAAAAAGAAATTCACTTCTATCGACTTCCCGTACCGCTGCCCGCCTCGCCATCACAGACCGGGATAACGCCCTCGCTGCAGAAGCGTCAACCTAGCTTGCCTTCCATCGCCTCTTGGATCGTTCTGACTCGGATCTCGCCAAATATAAACGCTTAATTGACGACTCCCGCCAAAAGATATGCACACTCCAGATGAAAAACCTTCGAACTCGGTGACTTCAGTGGCCAAGCCTCACCACTCCACCGTTTTATGTCGTTTGATCATGCACCCCTTCCCAATTCATTTAATTGAACGTAACTGCGCGATAATTTGGATTCACTGAATGCTGTGTCTGTCTTTAACCTCCTGCGCCAACTTGGATTTTGCGCCGGCGCATGCAACCAGTATCAACATTACAGGTTGTGATTAGGCACCGACGCATGACAGAACGCCAGATCTAGACGATTCCGTTACGTCCGAGACGCGGATAAGATAAAAAATACGGGTCCGATAACCGTAGGTATTTCCGGATTGAATAGGTGGGAAGTGGATTGTTCAACATTGTTGGCTGTCAAGTGTCAAACTGTACGACTCCATTTCGGCTGGGATTATAATTATCTGGGGCCGAGGAGATTATTAAATTATGAAAACGTTGCAGATGCCGCCGAGCTCAAGGGAATTGAACGTGAACCGCAGATGTTCAACCGGAGATAAGAAAATAGGCGCCCGACACGTCAATCAGTAATCATCTCACTGCCATGCCCTCTTCTCCCGTCGCTGATGTTGTCATGGACCTTACTATATGACTTGGGATTGGGCCTCTTCGAGGCGGGTGCTGAACCTTTAGGTAGGGGGTAAACACTAAGTCAACATTCTTACAAAATACACACTATACCAGCTTTTTAGCCTGAGGTTCAACAATCTATGTCTCAATTTGAAGAGCTTGAAACCATTACATTGGATATGCATAACGTGTAAATACTACCATTCTCTAATGCAATGAACATGTTATCTGTACAAGTGGATAAGCAATTGAGAAGTATACGGGTTCAGTGCCCGAAAATTGGCAGAATTCCCAATGGAACTTCAGATCTACAAAAGATGAGGGCTTCCACCTGGGGCATGATCCCTGCTTTACAACCATTTAATCTGTTGCACCGACCTATTTTCTAGAGGTCAAGCCATTGGCCTAGACTAGTGAAAGTCACAAACAAATGAGACATTTTCTTTTGTAAGCAGCCGTTGCATCCTAATTGATAAGGCAAAAGCTGTCTGTCTGAGTGAGAATTATGCAAAAAGTCTTGTCAAGTTGTCCTGTCCCCCTTCTAGGTATATGCATGACAGCACAAAGAGCACAAAGATCAAGTCAATTAATAGTAACCCTTGAGGGAAACCGGAGTTCTGAGCAGGTAAACCATTCAATGGATGCTAATGGTCCAGTTTTGCCAGAAAAATTGGGGGAGAGACTTGAAAAATCCCATTGACCTGTGCAACCCAGAGACCTGAATTGAATTGTTTTAACCCACTGTCAGAACCTCTACAAGTTCAGGTCACAAAGTTGAACCAGTAACCCAGTTACCAGTCCAAGGCAGACACCAGGTCAGAAGCCAGAGAAGCGGTCACAGAAAAATTGTTCAAGAACGAAGACACATGTTGCCAACATCGCATGAAACATCTGGAGCCCAGAGGCTTAGGGTTGTGTACGGATCTTAGAATCAATCACTCATTCCAGAGAAACACGGCAGGTTAAAGTTGTGCGGCATGGCCGTTGAACCTAGTGACAGCACATCACAGTAGCCAGGAGACATGGAGGAGGGAGCAATACAGCATGCGAGGTACTGTTCGACCACAAGTTCAAGTTCAAATTTTACCCGAGAAGGCTGAGGAATATTATTTCGATTTATGGTGCACATCACGAATCTTCCAGTGGTGTGACCTGTGACTGAACTTGTGGTTGAACTGGTACAGTACAATGCACACATATGTTGCCGCCTCTGTCAGACTAGAAGCAGAGTCGAAAGCAAGGAGTGTGGGCTGAGCCGGCTCGAAGTATCTACTCGGGCTCGAAGAGCCGGTTGTAATCGGTAAGCTTGATTGACTAATCGACGGATACTGTTCCGAACATAAGGCAGAATGACTAATCACAGAAAATCGAACTCGGAGAATCTCTTTGGTTCCAGGGGATGAAATAGGCTTGCACCGGGGTATCCAGGTGGGTAAGAAGTTGAAAAATGTATCCTGGCATTTTGATTTATTTCTACGTTTTAGCCCACTTTCTTTCGATTTATTTCGCGATGACCAATGTTGCATGACTAAATCTTTGTTTGTACATGTAGCAAAAGTGGCCGAAATCCATGTTCCCCTGGGTAGCCAAACCTAAAGGTTCAGCAATAACACACCCTGGGTATTGTAAACCACAACTCTCTATACCCCGATGTTGTCCAGTGTTGAAGAGGAAGTTTCCTTATCGGGAGTTGGGCGTTCAGAGTTTCCTTTTATTTATCTGTTTCACTACCGATCGTATCCGCGCCCTATAAAGAGGGCGCGCCCCTTACGACGGCCCTCAGTTCTGCACTACTACGTGCGACTGAGGGTACGTCTCTATCTTATTTATTTTATTACCTCTTACTTACTTACACCTGTAGATCATACTTATCGTCGTCTCTACAGGTTAATATACATGAGTTCTGCACTACTACGTGCGACTGAGGATCATACTTATCGTCGTCTCTACAGATTCGCAGTCAGAATAGCGAGCGGCGCCCTACAGTGTCCCTGAATCAGTTTTGTGCACGCTCGAGCGTTGAAGAACTCACCCCATAAACTCCCATAACCCCTATGTCGTTTCCCTCGTCCATTCCAATCCTAGCTGCCGACAGGCAGCTCGTCGACAAGTCGTGGGGCTCATGGAAGGATCTCGTTATCAGCCTCCTCCGCGGGCGCGGCCTCGATGGTTACCCCATGGGCAGGATTCTTCGCCCTACCCCTGTCTTTGGCCCTCCTCCCCCACCGGGTGTCGTCCCCGTCGCTCCAGCCCATACCGCTCCTAACTCGGTCTACCCCTCGGTGGAGGAATGGGACCTCCGTGATGCGACCGCTGGCGCAATCCTCTACCAGAACATTGTTGACCCTACGGCCCACGGTGTCAATGCGACCGATACGAGCCGTCAAATGTGGATCGCGCTTAATGCGAAATTCAATCGCACCTCCGAAGTTTTGAAGGGGCTCGCGATGGAAAACCTGCGCGCGTTGAAGCTCGCAAATGGTCGGGATCTCCCTGCACACCTCGAGGCCTTCGAGAAGCTCCGCAGCGAGGCAACTCGTGTTGGCTGTCGGCTCATGGACACCGACATCATCCCCATTATCTTGCAGTCCCTCCCCGCTACCGAGTTTGGCCAGTCGATCATCGCGCTCCAGAGTCTTACCATCACTGTCGAGGTTATTTCTAGCCTTCGCCAGTATTGGGACATCCTCTATAAGAAGGACGTCGAGGCGGGAGATACCGGTGTCGCCAGCGCGCTAGCTACCAATTTCAGCGGTGGATCCAAATGCGGGAACTGTGCGGTCAACGGTCATTCCAAGGACTCGTGCTGGTCGAGTGGTGGTGGACGCGAAGGACAGGCGCCGGACTGGTGGGTTGCTCCACCTGGAAAGGAACCGCGTCCCCACCTTGTCGAGGCTTTTCGCGCGAAACGTGCCGCCAAGCGCCAGGCGAGGCAGGCGGCGGCTGCCACTGCTGCCGCTGCTCAAGTCCCTGTGCCTGCTGCTCCTGTCGCACCCGCTGCAACTGCGGCGGCAGCGTTCACATCTCCCATGGCTGTCTACGCCCTCAGCACCACCATCGACGATCAGCCTGAGGACTTCGACGAGGGTGCGTCCCCATCTCGCTCTTCGGTGTCAGTCGATAACGTACTTCGCAGATTTGGATGTGGCGGAACATCTCCTCCCGTTCTGAACGAAGTCGTTAGTCGTACTGTACCCGTTGTTGTAGAGTCGTCACCTTCAATTTATGCCACAGACGCCACACATGGTGTGCCACAGACCCTTCGTACCTTCCTGGACAGCGCCGCGTCAGACAACTGCATCGTCAATCGAGGGCGTTTCGTGACTTACAAGGCGTTTGACATTGAGGGATCAACCGCGATGAAGTCCGGCGGTGGTTTCAAAGTCGCGGGCGGCGGATTAGCTGAGATTGTGGTGCGCGTAGCAGACGGATCAGTGCATAAGATCACTTTCGAGGCATTGCATACCCCCGGATTCGCGATGAACTTGATCAGTATCCCCACACTTGATACACGCGGCTTCAAGGGTGAATGGGGAAATGGGCAGATGTCCGTTCGGAATCGGGAAGGGGTGGTTATGGTGGATGGGCGGCTCGCCCGAACGACTGGTAGCAGACGGCTCTACCAGGTGGACGTCGTGGATGACAAAGATGGTCAGGACGACATTGTTGCCGCCATTGCTGGGCGCAACAGGAACCAACCGACAGACGCAGCGGGATGGCACAGACGGCTGGTGCATGCCGATGATAATCGCATTGATAGAATGGCGACACGGAAATTGGTCGAAGGGTTGGTGATTACGAAGAAAGAACTCCTCGGAAAGTGTGAAGATTGCATATATGGAAAGCACGACAAGACGCCGTTTGACGATACAGTTGTCCACGAGACGGAGCCGCTTGAGCGCGTGCATCTCGACCTGTGGGGGCGGGCGAGAACACCAAGCTGGTCGGGCGCTGTATACCTAATGTTGGTATCAGACGGGGGGACATCGATGAAATTTCCGTTGTTCTTGAATAACAAACGGGCGGAAACGTCGACGGCGGCGTTCGAGGCATGGGTGGTGGAAGCGGAAGTCCAGACGCAGAAGAAGCTCCGCTGTGTACGCGTCGACCAAGGGGGCGAGTTTGACAACGACACGTTCACGGCATTTTGCACGAAGCGGGGTATACGCGTCGAAATGATTCCTAAGGATTCATCGTCAGCAAACGGGCACGTCGAGTGAGGTAATAGGACAGTCGTGGAAGGGACACGTACCATGCTCATCGATGCTGGCATGGACGCGCGTTGGTGGGCTGAAGCTGCGGCAGCACATTGTTACGTGCGAGGTTTCATTCCCTCGTCTCGGCACCCTGACCAGATCCCTTGGTCGGCGTGGTTCCGTCAGAAGGACGCGTCGGGCGCCCTCGTCAAGCTCAACGTCTCGCACCTGCGCGCTTGGGGGAGTGTTTGCTGGGTGAAAGACTTGGACTACGTCGAGGGAAAACTCGGTCACCAGAGCTGGAAAGGGCGAATGGTGGGGTACATGGGTAGACGAGGATATCGCATCTATGATCCAGCCCGCCGCCGGACGTTCGGGGTACGTAACGTTATCTTTGAGGAGGGGGAGCCTCATCGTACGCGTGCGGAACCTGCAGAGGACTTTCAGCCACCAGCAGAGGTATTTGACCTCGACGTACCAACCCAACCCGTGACATTCGATGCACCGGCACCAGATCCTCCCGAAGCTGCTCCCGAAGAAACAACAATACCGGAAGCTCCACCTGTCCTGCTTCCCGAACCGCGTCCTGCTCGCACTCGGACTACTACGACTCGATTGGAGGAGTCGCGCGAGTCCGAGCAGCGCTTCGAGGAAGACAAGGCACGCGGACGTGCATGGACCAATCTGCGCCTTGCGAGAAACCTTCCGCCCGATGCTCTCGCTGTGCACCGGTATGTTAACGTACCAAAACCCACGCAAGCCATGCTGGAAGTCGAAATGTCGAGCCGTTTGGAGGAGCAGGCGCGAATTGCGCATGAGGACTGGAAGAGAGATTCACCGCATCCAACCGTGAATGCTGTTGACGTGGACTGGGACACGTTCGACGACGTGTTGCTTCGTTCTCCATGGGCATTTGCCAGCGTAGTCAAAGGGTCGATTCCGCGCTCTTACCGCGAGGCGATGCGTGAACCAGAGAAGTGGATGCCTGCGATGCGTGCGGAGTTTGAGCAACTCGAGCGGAAAGGTGTCTGGAAGCTTGTTGATCTTCCCGAGGGCGAGCACGCAATTGACGGGATGTGGGTGTATGATTTGAAGATGGATGGAGCAGGGGAGATGGTGAAATACAAAGGGCGGTACGTGGCGCGTGGGGATGAGATGGTGGAAGGCCGGGATTTCGAGGTGAAATGGGCGATGGTGGCCAGGATGGAGAGCGTCAGGATGGTGTTTGCGGTGGCAGCTGTAAAAGGGTTGGTCATTCGTCAGTGGGATTTCTCAGGAGCATACCTCAATGGCACGATGGATCGCCCGGTTTACATGAAGCAGCCGCAGGGCTTCGCGAAGCAGGGGGAAGAGAGCAAAGTGTGCTTGCTTCTGCGGCCGCTGTACGGGCTTGTCCAAGCGGGGCACATCTGGTACAAATTGCTCGCAGAAGGCTACCGCGACTTGGGCTTCAAGGAGAACCTAGCTGACCCATGCATCAGAACGCGCCAGCGAGGCGGCGCGTACACGCTTACCTCAACTCATACAGACGACGTTCTTGGCGTGTCGTCATCGGAGGCGGAGAGCAAGCGGGTGGTGGACGAATTCGCGGCGAAATGGGACCTGAAGGAGGTGGATGTCGAGCTGTTGCTGGGACTAACGGTCGAGAAGCTAGACGATGGCTCAGTCTCGCTTAGCCAAACAACTTACTTCATCAAGGTCCTTGATCATTTCGGATTTGCAGATCTTCCTCCGCTGTCGACGCCGCTTCCTCCCGGCTATCAAGTCCGCGCCGCCAAGTCACCGCTTTCCCCGGAAGACGCACTATTCATGCGCGACAAGCCCTTCCGACCGATCCTAGGGACTATCGTCTGGGGGAGCAGTGGTACCCGCCCAGACCTCGCGTACGCCTGCTGTGTCCTTGGCCATGTACAATCAAATCCCGCGCCCGAACATTGGGACCTTCTAATCGGTGTTCTTCGTTACATCAAAGGGACGTTGACCTACGGTATTCGCTACACACCAACTGCAGACGCTAGCCTCGTCGGAAATGGACTCAAACCCGAGGGCTTTGTCGACTCGGACTGGGCCGGATGCGTTGACACGCGTCGGTCTACGTCCGGTTACGTGTTCTTTATGGGCGCAGCGCCCGTGTGCTGGTCGTCAAAACGGCAAGCGGTCGTCGCGTTGTCATCAACCGAGGCGGAGTATATCTCGTTAGCGCGAGGAACCCAGCAGGCCATGTGGATGAAGAATTGGCTGGCTGGCGTGTTCCTCCCGCAGGAGCTCCCATTCGGTTTGCGCGGCGATAACCTTGGGTCCATTAGTCTCACGGAAACGACGAAGGGGCATGGGCTGTCAAAGCACATTGACACCCGTTGGCATTTCATACGTGAACGCGTTGCGGATGGAGAGATTGCCATTTCGTCGATACCTGGCAAGGACAATGTGGCCGACATCATGACGAAGGCACTTCCTCGTTCCGTCCACGAGAAGATCGTCGCTCAATTGGGTCTTGATTGGAGACACAGAGATGCTGAACGCCAGGGGGAGTGTTGAAGAGGAAGTTTCCTTATCGGGAGTTGGGCGTTCAGAGTTTCCTTTTATTTATCTGTTTCACTACCGATCGTATCCGCGCCCTATAAAGAGGGCGCGCCCCTTACGACGGCCCTCAGTTCTGCACTACTACGTGCGACTGAGGGTACGTCTCTATCTTATTTATTTTATTACCTCTTACTTACTTACACCTGTAGATCATACTTATCGTCGTCTCTACAGGTTAATATACATGAGTTCTGCACTACTACGTGCGACTGAGGATCATACTTATCGTCGTCTCTACATCCAGAACCGCATCCTTCATCGTTCTTACTCTCGCGATCGTCTTGGTACGTTTGCGTCAGACGCTCCGCTGACACTGGCTAATGCGGTTTCTTGGCGTAGATCTACCTCTCGCTGGATGGATGCAGCTACCCTGGGATGACGCGGGGCCCTGTAGAACCCATTGCCGCCACCTCGCATCTGTATCTGCCTGACGAAACGTGGGACGAGCCGCTGGACGCTACCCTGCCGCGCAAGGCAAACGCCACGTTCCTTATCCTCAGTGCGTGGTTTAATGCTGCAAACCCTCCCCATTCCTTACATATCTGATATCACGAACCCCAGCACGCAACAGCGATCTGGATGGCATCATGCAGAGCATGTCCGAGCTAGAGGCCAAGTTCAACGGCAAGTTCGATTACCCGTATGTGTTCCTCAACGAGGAGCCGTTCACGGAGCACTTTAAAAGCTCAGTCACTGCGCTCACGCGGAGTAAGATTGAGTTTGGCCTCATTCCCCATGAGCACTGGCACCAGTCGAGTTTTATCGACGAAGAGATGGCCACGGCTGCGCGTCAGCAGATGGTGGATGCTCATGTCATCTACGGCGGTGCGTATAGCTCTTACCGCGTTCCTTGTGCTTGGGCACTCAAGATTGTTGTTGTCACAGGCAGCGTCCCATTCCGCAACAGGATGCGCTTCCACTCCGGGTTCCTCCACCACCACGCGCTGATGCAGAAATATCGCTACTACTGGCGCGTCGAGTGTGTCCACCTCCGCGTCCTCGATCATATCTTTACCTCATACATATTCTTCCCACAGACCCGGCGTGCGGTTCTTCTGCACCCTCGACCACGACCCGTTTCTCTTGATGCAAGACAAGGACATGAAATACGGGTTCACGGTGGCGCTGCCAGAGTACATGCCAGCCATCTCGACCCTGTGGGATTCCGTCAAGGAATTTGTTGGGGCGAATCCGGAGTTGGTGGAGCCCGACAACGCGCTAGCATTTCTGAGCGACGACGGGGGAGTGAGTCATAATGGGTGTCTGTGTGCGTCGCTTCACTTTTGTAGTTCATTTGGAGCGAGATCTAGAGATACTAAGAGCGACCCAAAGTCTGGTCCAATTTCGAGATCGCGGACCTCGATTTCTGGCGGAGCGAGGCGTACACCAAACTCTTCGAACATTTAGACCGAGCGGGGGTGAGCATTTTTCTTCGGCAGCGTCGTGCTTTGCCGACACGCGGTCCTTGCTGACCACCTCTCCAGGGCTTTTACTACGAGCGGTGGGCCACCGCCTCTGTGCACTCCATCGGCGCAGCGCTCTTTGCTCGTAAAGACCAGATCGTATGTCCCCGTCCATGCTTCCGAGGCTCCCCACTGACCTGCATCCGCCCAGCATTTCTTCAACGAAATCGGTGCGTCTCGTGCTTCCTTCAAATCCTCACCCTCCCTAACGCTGCCTAACACTCGGCGCAGGCTACCGCCATGAGCCCTTCCAGCACTGCCCACAGGGGCCCGCGCACAGCCGGGGCAAGTGCGAGTGCGATATAACGAATAACTTCGGTGCGTGTCATTTGCGTTGAAATTACGGTAAGATTGCGAATTGACTGAGCTCGATAGACAACGAAAACTACTCGTGCCTTCCTCGGTTCAACCGCTTGTTCGCGTAGACGGGGTGTACTCGGATTTGTAAGTGCGTCTGCTCTCGTCTCTTCCTGTAGCCCGAGTTTCGAGGTTCCTGCAAATGACAACTTCAAATTGCGAGGAATTATTTGTAAGGTATACCGTGGTTTTGGTGTATCAATAGGGTCTCTTGCTGCGATTGACTTTTTGCCTCCCGTACTCTCGTCCTGATCGTCTCTCCCGCGCTTTGTCCCAGTCCAAGCCAAATCCCAGTGCGTATCAGTGCCCATAAATATCTTAACATTCATATGCATTGCAATCTCCCTCGGCGAGAATCCCAGCGTCAACGCGCTTACTACGCGTTTCGAGCAGGGGGGAATATTTTCGATGCTTGGACGCGAGTGACCAACATCGGCGACCAGGGAGGGTGCGAGGATCTCATACCTTGATTGCCGGGCGCGAGTTAGCCGATGCGCTGCAGCGCGCGTCGATGACTTGTCGAGGCGAATTTGCTGAACATCCTGGAGAGTAATTTTGAGGAGGGGCCAAGGAGGGGAACTCTGGTGGGAGAGGTGCGGGGTCGATAACACGTCATGGGATTTGTATTTTCGACGAAGAGAACCTCTTCATCGAGTCATTGCCCAGGAACCATCTGTTCTTGCCTAGGCGGGGCCGGTCCGAGTGGGTCCGAGGTACTCTTTCGTCCAGGCAACACCTTGCCGATTTGCCATCAACGACTCCTGCAGTACCTTCGTTCACTGTATCGAGTTCTAGATCGTGGTTCACACCCAAATTCCACATCATGCCAATTTCCGTTGCCATTCGACGCGATACTTCTCGAATGTAGTCCGTCCCACAAAATGTCAGGGCTGAGTTACGCGGCGAGAGTGCAGAACGCAGGCAGAACCTCAGAGGGGTTCATAACCAGGTGCCATTCTCTCGTTCGCATGGGGAGGTGGCTCTGGGGGGTCCGCCTCCTGCAAGAGTCGGCGACTTGAAACTGAAACCGATATGATGTGCAATTATTCCACGACGCAGCGTTTCCTCATGGTGCTGCCAAACGGTGCAGCTCCAGGCTAAGAGGTGTTTGTCCTCTCCTCGATTTGACTTGTTGACTTTCTGCTTGGCTTCCCTGTCCGTTTTATTATTATTCTTGTTTGGGGGGGATTCACCTTCCTTCCCCTCCTGTGCTCCACACTGGTCTCAGTGCCTTTACTCTTTACACTTTGCCACATCCGTGGTACGGTGTCATTCTCGCGAGGGACGGCTTGCTCCCGTTGAACGCTTCCGTTCTCTCCGTTTCCGATTAGCGTACAGACGCATGATAATTGTATGCTTATAAATACTCCTTGTCGCCGATGGTGCTGAATACAGTCCTTCACATCTCCCTATTGACACCTGAACACCGGCTTGAGTGGACTGATCCACTCAAGTATACTCGGGTAACCAGCGCCTGATTCCCTTGTGAGTTCTGAAGGTCAATCCAGCACTAATGAAGCACTAGCGCATACAAATTCTACCACAACCAACACAGAGGGAAGAGTATGTTTTGCTCACTGATTTCATGAGAATGGGACTAACTGGGGAGTCTGAAGCCATCACTGATCGTGAAGAGGCCGGCGCGCTATCGAGGGTAGTCAGGGTTCATTTTGTCGGTACATGGTATGTTCTTGATATGTCTTTGCGGCCAGGGATACCGTGCTGTCTGTTGGCATTTTTTCAAGGGATGCCACTGAAAAACCTGAAAAGCCCAATTTGTATATAACATTAAATACTGGATCGGAGATGCAACAGTATCAAAAGAAAAGGCAAAGGAAAAATGAAAAGCATACATAGCACTATGTAGATGAGGGAGAGTGGGAAAGGTCAAGTAATTAATTAATATGGATATCAGACTCCGATGTGAATGAATGGTATCCATCGTTCATGAGGAACCTCTCTATGTTTTAACTTTTTGACTGCGAGCTGCAAGGCCTCGGCTGCATCTGTATGTTTGGGCTGCTGGCCTTCACGGAAAAGGTGGGAGTATACACTCTCTGCAACAGTTGAGCCATCATTGTCATTCATGGACCACATAGTTCCAATTGCACTTTGGAACCCAGCAGTAATGAATCCACCACCAAGGTGA
>JARJLF010000952.1:0-114853 GCA_029378395.1 Mycena leptocephala | reverse complement strand
TTTTTAAAAAAAGAGAGAGCGAAATGCTTGAGCGGATGGAAGCCCACTACTAGATGCCCCCATGACTCGTACATGTGAGCCATCACCGCTCGAGATTCAACGCACACCTATGCCCGAGGTGGCGATGGCCATAACTCGAGGCACGCCCGCGTAAGGGAGGGTCAGTAACCCGAGGACAAAGTGTGTTTAGGGATGGACATGGGTACGGGTTCGGGTATAAAACAGTCGACCCGGACCTGAACACGGAAAACCTGAACCCGAACTCGCGGTTTACAGGTTGTTTACGGGTGCTCGCAGGTCGTCGGCTAGACCATGCCAACTGTGATGTGAGCCTTGGCACCTTGCAGCATGGGATTTCAAGTAAGAACATTGATGTTCCAGGCAAGTTCTGACTCCATAGGGTGTCCCATGCGCAGTTTTCTGCCCAGAAAACCCGCTTTATTCATGTTTTACAGCTGATTTGTACCGTGTGCCTGTATTGTCAATGGTACCCATGGGTTCGGGTCTGGAAAACTGCTGACCCGCGACCTGGATCTGCCCAACCCGACCCGAAAGCCCGACGGGTTCACCCGAACCTGTTTCCTTCCCTACAGGCTTGAAGCGACCGAAACAACGGATTTCGGACAAATTCGGATGTGGGAGCCAAGTGGACGGAACAAAGGCAACAAATTAGGGAGCACGCCAACATGTGCATACGAAACCAGGGCATCGGCTTAAGATACGAGTAATTTACCCTAGCGCTCATGGTATTGAAATTGATAATGGCCATCTGGTACACCGAATTTAATCATTGATCACCCAGGTGCCCTTGCCCTTGATCATAACCGCTGTGGATTTCCATCTGTCTCCCATTTTGCTAAATTAATTGAATCCTCCGGCCCGCTTGATAATAAATGAAATATGTCAATGTGAAAGTTCACTGTCTACTTGCTTCCTGCTAGATGTCTCAGGTTTACTGAATTCCCCACGAAGAACCTTTCAGTCGAATCCGATAGATTCATGAGTTCCAACACACTCCAACGAGAACATGAACAAAATATACGACAAAAAAAAAAAAACTGTCTCTGCTGAAGAATTCACGGTATCTACACGTCGTGGTATGCAACAAGTCTTTTCAACTCTTCTGCCTCTGTCACTTTATCCAGGCTGCGGTATGTGACTGCAAGATTGCGCATAATCCGAATGGTTTTCGGATGATCTTCACCAAAGAGCTTCCGATACTTCTCGAGCGCCACAGCCTCAAGCCTTTCTGCTTGCGTGAACTGGCCTAGTATGTTGTATGTCACTGCCAAATTGCCCATTGCCCGTAGAGTGTTGGGATGGTCTTCACCCAGTAGTCCCTTCCGCTTCTCAAACACTACAACCTCCAGAGCCTCTGCCTTGTGTAGTTGGCCTAAGCCGTGATATAATGATGCTAAATTGCCCATGGTCAATAAGGTTTCTTGGTGATATTCACCCAGAATTTTCCTCTGCCTATCCAAAACAGAAACCAAGAGCGTCTGTGCCTCTTCAGATCGGCCCAGGTTGCGATATGTTAATGCCAGACGAGCGGAGGCACGTAGAGTGTCTGCACTATGTTCACCCAGAAGGTGCCTCCGGGTTTCAAGCACTTCAAGCTCGAGTGCCTCTGCCTGTGTGAAGTGGCTAGTTTTATGTGCGTCGCTGCTAGATTGCTCATGGTCCTCAGAGTGTTTGGATGATTTTCACCCAGACTTTTCCTCTGCTTTTCCAATGCTGACATTGCAAGCTGTGCTGCCTTCTGAAACTGGCCTAGTTGGTGGTTTGTCAATGCCAGACTACTCATGATCCACAGAGTGTCTGGATGATCATCTCCCAGAACTGTTTTTCGCTTCTCAAATAGTAAAACTCGTAGAACCTTTGCCTGCCTAAATTGGCCTAGTTCATGATATGTCGACGACAGCCAATCCATAGCATTGAGGGTCTCTGAATGATTTTCACCCAGTTCCCTCTCCTTTTCATGGAATGCAAGTTGACGTGCTTTAAGCTGCTTCAGCAGTGTTTCCGTAGGGGTGGTGATTTTGTGTGTACCAGTATTCCACTTGTCTGTAAATTCCCGTGAAGTTCGGCAATCCCGAATAATGTGTGCACTCACTGGGTCTTTGTATAGATGTGAACTTTGATCCCCAGGATGGACACTCTCGGCATCATGAACATCATGATCCTAGCCATGCTCAGTCTGGCACATTTTTTTTAAAAGACAAAATACTCTCACAACTTGTCCCACACACTCCTGACTCTCATCTCCTGAGTTCAATGAAATAGTGTCTTCAACAGAGTCCAGACCAGAACTCTGGCTCTGTGCATCATTATCGTCCTCTTGTAGTGAATCTAGGTCTTCCGACTCATCGAATTGCGATTGATCCCAGTGGAGACTACTTGTGGAATTGTTTTCACAGTTCAACGCTGCCAGGTGATTGTAAGGTGCATCTTCATTGTCTGACATTTTTGTGTCCCTGTTTCCGGCCCAAGCCAATCATCAGTCCATCTGCATCACATTTTGAACTGTCCTCACCCATCAACAATGACATTCAACTCTGCATTGTGATAGCTAGTTGGCAGGATATCCTTGAAGGTGCTGGCTGCAAATGCAGAGGAATTTGGAACGAACTCTTCAGCACGGGGCCTGGAGAACATTCATCCATAATGGTTATGGCGAAATGTAATTGTACACACCTGCGTAATAACTGAACAAATTCACAACAATATTCAAACCAAGATTGTAAGGGCCAATCCTCGTGATCAAGCTTGCCCAACCAGCTCAAAAGGCCAGTGAGAATCGTCGTGGCAAGGAAGTCAACACCATCATAGTCGAATGGTGGTTCCGATTCCTCAGCGGGGCCCAGTGCTAGGATGTCAACTCCGATGTCCCTCAGTACTCGGCTCATCAGACAACACAGCTTGCTCGCAACATCGGAGTGTACGCTTCCTGTCCCGGACCAGAATCCGGGTAGGTCAAGAATCCCGCCGAGGTATCGGATGCAGAGTGCTCTCGAGTATGTTGAAGATCCGCTTGAATGCTGGAATGAGCATGGATCAAAAGATAAAAATGGCACTCACGAGCATTCATGTTCAACCACTAACCGCTCAATAACACTGAGTCCGCCTACATCACAGGTGGTGAGCAGTGGGAAGGTACTGTCCCCCAAGATTGCTGAAATACAGGTATTAGCCAAGCAGGTTGCAGCCAGCATATGCCAGAACATCCAATCATCATCAAGGGGACCATTAGCCCGACTCCACAGAGACGAAATATCGTTAGCCGATGTTGCACTTTCTATATATTTTGCATGCAGCAGCAGAGCACGGAGCCCAGGAAAAAGAGTAACAATGTCCACCATGTCCTTGAAGGCCTGACACTGGGTTTCAGCTGATTCGGCTCTAGGACCATCATCATTACATGCAGTTTTCACATCATATCGACCACGCACGGAAGAGCATATCTCATCAACTTGTCGCACCGTTTCTCGAGTTTCGGTGGGATGGAGCTATGCAGAGATTCCAGCTGCGCAACCCGTTCTTCACCATTTCCGAAGTAGGACTTGATTTTCTGGGCCATGATGTGTGGTCCCAGGCCAAAACTGTATGCAGCACGGTTGGCCTGTGTCTCGAGGACCTTGCCCAAGGAGGTGTACACTCGATCCAAGGTGCGACCTGGGGAGGGAGACAAGAAGCCGTTAATCATTAACGCCCATCTTCCACCATCAGGACGAGTGCCCTCTGTCTTCGTGACTGTCCCTTGGCATGGGGATTCCAGGGTACGAGTGCATCAGAGATATCGGTGGTGGCCATTCGCGAGTAGGAGGAGGAGTGTAGGACGGTGGCGGGAGCGGGGAACGAGTAGCAAAGAGCTGGCGCTTAAAGACACAGCCTACGTACACAGCCTGTCTTATCATACAGCTTCTTGCCGGTTTACTCGTCCCGTTGATCCGAACGTATCAGCTGTGAGGCGGGCTGTTGAATGTGTTCTCTGAGTACATCCTACTCAATGCATAGCCCTGACTTTCTATCCACTCCCATCATCGATCCCGCTTCTTTTTTATTTTTATTTTCTTTTCTTTGACCCCACCAACGACCGTGACATACTTTTATAAATCGTTTGCCAGACCCCGCCTGAGATTCAACGTCAGCCTTGGTTTAATTCATCTTGCCATGTGTCGCAGAACCGGATGGGATCGCTCAACGGGATAGAATTATCATCCAGTCCCGCCCTGCGCCCGTCAAAAAAGGTTGAAGAGAACAAAAAATTTCGTCGTTTCCCATGTCCGCGGAACGGATCGAACCCCCGTCTCTCCGATACACCTATCGAAGGGATCCATTTTGATCTATGGGGAATCTGTATGGACTCTTCATATGTTGAGCTGACTTGAGTGGCTGGTTGGATTTTCATCGTTCTAATACAAACCTTCTCAAATTATCTCCGTTTTACGTCCCGAGTCTTGCCGATTTCTTGTGCGGGCGATGGGCCGAAGTGATCACGCCCGATAGGGTCAACTGTGACTCAATGCAGGAGCACAAAAAAATCCCAAGGTCAACCGCTAATACCCTCGGGCGGAGGTGAACCCTGAATCCCCGAGGCAGGATGAAGATCAATGTCTTGAATCGGCTCAAATTGCAGAAGGCTCAAAAGGGATTGAGTCACATGTAGTCTTTTGGCGATGGATTGCAATTCCGACCCGCTAATTTTCAGCAAAAATTAGACAGGCCTGAGCCGTGTCGCTACGTGCAGGGTGCACCCCGGATCGAGGTCGATCAACCTAGGAATGGGGAAAAGAACCCCCCAAAAAAGGAGGATGGCGCAATGGCACTCAGTAATTTATGACCCAATCATGAATCCAACCGGAGTTCTGCATACGAAATGAACGAGGGGCCGACTTCAGAAGCGCCCCATGCGCTATTGGGCCCTGCGATTCCATATCATTAAAAAACTTCGACTGTCTTAAAATCTTATTTTTTAAGGTCTGGCTACGGGAGACTATTCTGTGATGGCGAATGAATCAAAATTACACCAATGGCTTTAAAGAAAGGGCTTGGAAAGTGAATGAGAATGGGGACGAACGGACCATCGGGATTACAGAGTTGAACTCCACAACGGCAGAAAAATTAATCGCAAAAACTTGAAAAAGAGACATACCAAAGAGTCACGACCGGATCCACAGTTGAACGTGTGGCCTGCCGATACGCCGGATATCGGATGGATATACGGGCCAGCCGTGCTCTGTGCGCAATCAAGGCTATGGGATACAGCGTATGAAAGAATGAGGGACGCAAGACACCGCGAGACTGAATTGGTTGGGGGGTAAGCAATTGGGCGATGAAGGGATGTGGGATGCAGTGAATGTGGATGGCGGAGGACAGAAATGGGAATACCTTCATGTGTTGCGATATACAAGCGAGGATATATGTGGCGCAGACAATGAGGTGAAGAGAGCAGGAAAGGAGTGTGGGTGAGAACACGATAGATTGATGGGGGTGGTTTGTCGAGTCTATTGAGTCTAATATTACAGGCGTAAACTACCCTGCTTTTATACCTTTTCTACATCAATGATGCACAGCCTTGTTCCACATGGTACAAGCTGTTTCCACTGAACGTATGTATTGTCCGTTCCAGTTCTGGGGTGCAAACGCTGAACGTAAGTCTCGTCCGTTCCAACATGTGACGGCATAATTTCCTTTTGGGGATGGTCCATCAATCGGACACCATGTCCGTTCCGCCAATTATGAACGTACGTCAGGTACGTCCAAATGTTTGTTCAATGAACGCAATGTACATACGATGACTTCTCATCGTATGCCACATCCGTTCCTTCATCAAGCCGGTACCGGGTTCGCACCGCTTGATATTCCAACATCATGACCCGGTTCAAAACCAAACCTAAACGAATTTCATCGAGCGCATAAAAATAAAGGTCTTTGACAGAAAAAAACTCCTCTTTGCGCGGACTCGAAGTCCAACAAATTGGGCGTGGATCAGTGTAACAGCTTTATCTTCCATATCGTCATGAGGACTTGTATTGTTGAAACCCAGCCGATAACGTGCGTACCGATTTTCTGTAGAGGGATCAGGGAGTCATCTGCGAATAAATGCAGCGAAGCCTAGAAGGCAAACCCTGGAAGCGATTTTGAAAAACGGACATCGCAAAATCCTTGCGCGGACTCAAACCGCTCACTCTCCAAATAAAATGCCAGTGCAATTGGTTATATTCCGCATGGTCAACGAGGACTTGCATGCATTGCCTTTCTGCAGTAGAATTAAAGAACTTGCCCGTGAGCAACCCTGAGGATTTGAATCCGTCATCAGCCGGTCTTCGGGACAGGGACTCTACGGAGGGAAGAGGAGCATTCCAGGATTGCAAGCCCTCCAGCGGATCCGGGCTAGTGACCCTCCCAAGCCCCGGGGAGGCGTAGGATAATGAGATTGCGCGATGCAGTATAATGTACCGAGCATCAGTACCGGACACTGCTTCGGGACCCAGAAGTGTCCCGAAGTCACCGCTGGCAAGTTCCAAGTTCTCCATATTGGATATGATCGGAGGGGTTTTTTATGGCAGGAAATATGGAAGTCATACAGGCAGCAGAGGACAGGATACTATCCACGACGATCGCATTGCCACAACCGTAGAGGAGCACGAGACGGAATGCAATGGAACACCTTGGTTTGCAGATATGGAATGTGCGATATGAGTCAAAGATCCTCCTAGAAAGATGTCGTTTGGGTACCTAGTTTGTGCGCTGACCAGGAACAGAGTGTGTCCGTGGCCGCCTCTGGTGGAGATGATATCCGGCAAAGTGTCTCTGAGCAGCGGAAGGAGCAGCGGGAGGCGGTATACCAGTGGAGGGTCAGATCCCCGCTATGCAGATAGCGGAGGTATAGGTGTTCTGAATGAAGCCATGACCTCGAAGTTCGCGGTAGAACACCGGTGGCGGGCGATGCAAACGGGAAGAGTTGTCACATCGAGAGGAAAAAATCTGGACGGCCAGGGAATGAGAAGACATACGATAAAAAGAGCCGCAACGCAGAGGGCCGTATAGGCACATAATGCCGCACATTCGCCGAGCCGAAAACAGCGTGTACTTCGGTTGAAGCAAGGTTCAGGCTTGAAAGAGATTCCAGTCAAGAGGAAGGAAGGTCGAGCCCAGAATTACCGGAGAGAATTGGGAGAGATGTAAGGCGGCGATCGAACAGCCGGGCCGGGTTTGGACGCCCGATGACGCCGTGATGACGCCGGGTGATCCGGCGTCCTGCTTCTCTCTTCTTCCTCTCATCACCGTCTTCAATTTTCTTGCCGCGCACGCACTCACTTGAACCCCTGGATATACCCCCGGATGCATGAGCAAACTTTGAAGCCCTTCGCTCCAACTGTCCTCTTTCCAATGCGAGCTCGTCAGGCGGGTGGAATGCCGCGATGCTCGTGGTGGGTTAGCAGATGAGAATTGGGTTGGCGAACGGGTGCGCAACCATCCAATTCTGCCCTTGCTTCAAGTACTTACAACATACTGGACGATGTGTGGCACATGGACACGGCGCTCCGAGTCACCTTGGTCCACGCCTCGCCTATCGTCTGCTTCTCGTCGGCACCACTCCTTTCCCCCCTTCCCACTCGCCTGTGGGTCTTGTTGCCCCCATTACCGACTTGATTCCCTCCGGAGTTATCGCTTCCCAATTGTACGCCGATCTATCCAGGCTCGGGCTCACTGCTGTTATCCTTTCTGGCCCGCCAATCCACCACTCGACGCCCGATACCAACGCCCCACCCTCGGGGCGGTCCTAACTCCACAACCGCACTCCACCCACCGCACCTCTCACCGCTCTACTGCGCACTTGTACATGTACTCCACACTCCGCTTCAGGTTCTCCCGGTGCTCATGCCACGCTCTTGCGGGGCACTTGCATCGGGCTCTTGATCTCACATCTCGCGCTCCGCACCGCACCCCTCTTGCTGTCCCACCACCGTATCTATCTCGCACCCCGCACTTGGCTCTTCGCGCACACCATCGGCCCCAGTCGCTCCCTCGCGCTTTGTCGCTCCTACATTCGTTTCGCTGAGCCGCCCGGTCTCCCACCACTCTCGATATCGTGCCTCTTCCAAGTCTTGCTCTTGCTCTTGGTCTGGCCTCCCGCACGGCGTTCCACTCGCCGGACTCTGTCTGCTCTCGAAGATGAAGCATGCATAGAACTCTCCTCCTCCCTGTTTTCTGCCCCTCTGAGCCGCCTTAAGCCTGGCTTAAGAGCACGACGAGGCCCACTGGAACTGGGGCGAGGATGGACTCAGACTTCTCACGAGCGAGCAGGGGAGCAAGTCGATATGACTTGGGAACGACTTGAGAGATAGACATTTCTTGCATGGAGATGGAGTTCGTGCCCCGGCGCCTCGCGAGTGCGTTCGTTCTTTCTTTCCAGTCCTGTTTCTTCATTCCGTTCTCTAGTTGGATCTCTGATTCTAATTGTAATTCTAATACCTTATATATTCGTGTTTCAAGCGCAATTCGACCGCCGACGCTGAATCTAAAAGGAACGAGTCTGGAAAGGTGACTGTAGGCGTCCCGGTGCTGGTGCATGGTGACTGGCCATGGATGTATATCTTTCGCTTTCATACCTTTTGGAAGTTGGGTCGTGGTTCGGCTTTCATCCTTTTTTTCCCCCCTTCGGCTTTGATGCTTTTTGGGAGGTCTATCTGCTCCAGCGTTCCTGCGTCACAGAGCTACGCATGGTCCCCGCGTCTCAGGGATCAACGGATCCTCGCCAACAACCGCGCCACGAATACAAGTTACCTTTGAGATTACAACTGCCGCAGCTCGGATGATTGCCTCGTCGAGCGAGTTGATAACACGCTACCCATGAGCTGGAATCGGCGGTTCGACTCCGCCTGCGGACGGAGCTAGGAAGTTGCGAGTCACCTTTTTTGGCCTGTGCGGGCGATTCTGGTCTGGGCTGAAGGTTGGTTTTGGTTTTGAACAAGTACTCGCACGAGGTGCATTATAAGTCGGGACCGAGTTCGTGTTGGAGTTTACATCGAGCCTCCGTCCTGAGAAGCACCTGTGTAGCTGAATGATTGTACGTGTTCAGGTGCAGACTGCGGACTATTTCGAATCCAGTCTATTCTATTGTGCATCCTAGCGTGTATAACTTGGCTCTGATCATGAATGGCCGACTGAATCTATTCGATAAATTATTCATTCTGCAGCATCTTCGGCTCTGCATCAGTTCAGCTGAGTGAGGAATCTGATGAGTCAAAAACAGTTATTCTCAGCCAAGGACTAGGCTCGAGGCGGGCAGACGAGAGCCCCGCATGAACTGGAAGAGCACATTCAACAGCTTCTATATTCGGACCACGAGGAAAAGGGAACCGACGCAACGCTATATGACCCGCGGTGTATGTTGCCTGTGTCGGTCGGCAACTGCCGGCTCTCGCGATTCCTCTGCTCCTAGTGCCTTCTCAGCCCGATCCAAGGTAACCTCAGACCTCAGATCGAATCCTGCACTCCCTGCAGCGGTGGATGAATGGACGGCCAGTAGTACTGGGCAGAGTTCTTACCACGCCTCTCGCAAATATTATATTGTTTAAGAATCATTGCGTCTGGGTGAGCGCGGGCCCCACCAAGCTTGCGCATCGACTTTGAGTATGAGGTTAATTTCAAGGGAGGGAACATCGTACTTGGACCGGAGGGTAGAAGCGAAGGCAAGTACTAGTGGAGTGAAGGAATATTAAGCTGCGGCAGGCTCTATATTCGGCCTGAAAATTGGGTTTGTGGTGAGTGAAGACGGGCTAACCTGCGGTTAGCGTAGCTGGGGCTCAGTTGCGGGTAGCTCTATCGAGAGCTGAGTGCCAACACACAGGTGGAAGAAATTGCGGCCAGCTGATTTTCAACAGGAAATTCCGGGTGGCTCGGCTCAAAAAACGTTTTGCGAATCGGACGAGTCCACTTTCGGAGTTCGTTGTATTTTGGACGATGAGAATGGGTGGTCCAAATTAAAGACCGAGGATGAATCGCGATAAACCTAGCGCCGAGATCATGCAGGATATGATTGAGCGACTAATATTGATGGGCCAACGCGGTGCGATACGGAAGATGCAGGAGTCAATACACTGTACCGTCGGAGTGCAGGAAGATATTGTTGCCCAACAAGGTGATCTCAGAATCGCAGCAAGATCAAGTAATTTCTTAGTCTGGAGTAGCACCGAAAGCCAAAAAACCGAGAACTGAGCAGAAAGAAGAAACGGTCAATTGGAGGAGGAGAGTGAAATCACGGCGGAACACTGGCATGGAGTGAGATTCAGGGAACTTGATGATCGAGCAGGAAAGAAAGGCTGCAAAGTCAACAAGATATATAGGGTTCCGTGGCGCCAGATATTTGCGAACAGTGCGCGCAGTGAAAGGTGCTAGTGGGCGATTCCTGAATGTGCGGTAGCTGCAGAGATGTATGGACGTGGACGGAAGATGGAAAGCAGAGTCTGTAAGATATTAGCATCAGCATCCGGAGTTCGGATGAGGAATGGAAGCGGGTTGAGCGACGGCGGGAAGGGGGTCCGCATGCGGTGCGATAAAGGTGGAGGTGTATGTGGGATAAATATATAAAGACGAGAACGAGAGGACAGATACACGCCCAGGTACGGCAAAACGCACCCATGGGCGCAGGGATTAATATTCTTAGATTCTTGATTTTACATGTTAGAACGAAGGCCGGAGGGCGAGGCGGGGCAGATAGGAATAATTACCAGGCAGGAACTTGAAGCAGCAGAGAGAGCAGGAAGAAGGAAGGATCTGGATTTGAATGCGAATTTGGAGAGGCAAGGTATCGGGAGGCGGGAATCGGGAGATACTGCAAGAGGACGATTCCGAAAATTGGTATAACGCGGAGGCACGAAGGTAGGGGCGCACCGGAGCGGGGACTTGATCGGCAGGGCCCCACGGCGGCGAGTCTGCAACCGGGGGTATTGACTGACAGAGCACGCAGGAAAGGCAAAGGCAGCGAGATGGTGTATTGAAACGCGATAGCAGAACAGAACAGATTCGATTGGGAAACAGATTAGCGGGGTTTGTCCTGCAGGCACGACATTTATTGTGGCTGGTGTAAGTTGAGTCACTCCATAAGTGTGTCGGTGTCAGCATCGGAACAGGCGGGGCGAGCGGAACTTGGAGAAGAGAATACGGGAAGCAGGAGCGTTGTGCACGTGGAGGAGACAGTAGAAAACGATAAGTGGAGATTAGACATAAAAAGATAAGACTCGGAGGTGGAGGACATTGTTCAATGCAGATATTGAGCCATACACGTAGTGACGTACGGAGGCGGATTAGATTGCATCAACTCGGATTACTCGGAAAACATAAGCAACAGTCAGAAAAGGTCTCCAGTTAGATTCGATGGAGTGCCGTGCCAGCTACGTTGGGTGTGCGTTGGCGGGAGAGAAGATGTGACATCATGTGGCGATGCATGACGAGTCAGGCCGGATGATCCCGTGTTTGCCTTCGTCCCGTCACCGCCTATTTTTCTTTCCGCAGAACGTGCGCACCGACTGGGACACTCGTACACCGCTAGAGCAGAAGCTATGAAAGAAGATTGCTCTACAGTGCCTTCCAGTCCAAGCTCCTCGTCAGGCAGGTGCTGCTGCCGGGTGGAATGAATGAGCCGCAGGTTCGGGACGATGCCCGTTGTGGATTAGCAGATGGGAATGGGCTTGGTGAACGGGTGTGCAACCATCTAGACATGCCTTCCTTCCTTCACGCGGTTCACATGCTCTGAGTTGACAGACTGGGACTATGTATGCCACACACACACCACTCGCGACTCCGAGTCCTTCCTTCTCGTTGATACCAAACCCTTCCCGATTCTCCTTCTTTGTTATCCACCAGCCAGTTCTCGATTCTCAATCGCAACAGGGCCACTTGCTGTTTCCTACCTGCCTGCCAATGTGCACACCGACACTCGGCGTCCGCATACCGCAATTCTGCTCTACTGCTTGCCTCTAGTGTGCACCCTCGCTTTCGCTCTTGTGCCGCCGCCCCGTACACGCTTCACCCTAGATCTTCTACTGACACTCCACCAGACACCGATCTTCGGCGTCGTCGGCACTCTTACTCCCTCGACCTTGCAGCCTCGCAGCCTCGTACTCCTCGCACGGTCCCTGCGCCGCGCCTCCGCTGGACCGTGACTTCGGCGCCTGCCTGCATGCGCACTACCTCCACATACTAGACACGGGCTTGTACTCAAGTCGTCGACCCTTGATTTTTCGCCCGCATCCGGTCTGTTGATCTCGCACCACACGTGAGCTCGCACTTCCGCCTCCCGCTCCTCACTGTGCACCTCGCGCGCACCGCCCCCACTTCCGTGCTGCACGCATCCCCTCCCTCGTCCCTCCACTTGAGTCGGTCCAATGTATCGATCTAGCTATCCAGCGCTTCACTGACGCTCTTTTGATCTCTTTTCACTCGCCGATCCAGCCATGTGTCCACAGATATCGCACATCCATTCCTGCCTCCCCCCTCTCGGACACTGTCTCCTTTGCTACTCCTCAAGCTTGATGGAAGACTAGGGCTTGTTGCTCTTACTTTCTCGCTCGTATGTATTACTATAAGGGCCTGAGTTGGGAGCGGCTTAAGAAGTACAACCACCATTGTTTAATCAATATGCGTTGAGACGGAATTTGGTGTTTAAACGAGACATTAATCTAATCAGGTTTAAGGACCCTGTGGGTGTCCGCGTCTGTGCTTGTGCAGGGTGTTAACAATAGTGTCCGTTTAATCACGTTTAAACAACCCTGTTTAACAACGTTAAACCAAGCGAGATTAATCCGGTTAAACAGTGTTGAAAGGGTGCAAGAAAATACCAAAAAGGGGGAGTCAGGGGAATCGAACATAAGATCTTCCAGTGATGGTACTTTGCACTTGGGAGTAAGGATTACAAGTACACCACACAACCACTTAGCAAGCATGTATTCCGGTCAAAGGAATCACACAGTAATAAATAAATTGTATTCCTTGGATAACCACTGTAAGCAAGACTGCAAGTTCCATTATTTATTCATTGGAGTCATCAGAGTCCATATTTACTGCCTGGATAGCTTTGTCCTCCTTGCCTGCTCAGCTTCAACAAATCTAATGAGATTTGCTCCCTCAGCGAGCAGCGATCTGTGACCAGTGGCGATCACGAGTTTCTGTCCAGCCTCCATGATTACAATTGATTAAGCCCTGGTCTGCCACACTCACTAAGCAAACAGCCGAACTTTTGTACTTATCACCATTCAGATTTAATCGGACTTTATTCTATGTTTAATCAAGGTTTAATCGATGTACATGACACTCGGAAATTTTCTCCAAGTCCGAATTGCCTTGAGTTGGACTACTGATATTGTGTGACTAGGCATGTTCCTCCAGCAGATGTCCCATCATAGCCTGTTTAGTCTATCCGCAAAGGCCTTTGATCCTTCACTTTTCTTCTTATTAGAAGGTCATGAGTTCGATCCTCGATGCAGTCCTTTTTGTGTAAATATGCCTCCCCAGTAACTTTAATCACGTTTAGATTAACCCCCTGTTTAATCCGCACTGCCCCCTCCAGCCGTGAGAACGGTTATGGTGCCTTTTCCACTTTAAACATGATTAGATTATCACTCTGATTAAACATGAAATTCCGTCTCAATGGACATTGTTTAAACAAACGTGCTAGGGTTACAGGCGGCTTGTCTTCTAGTAGAAATGGAATCTCAGATATCTTTCTATCGCTCTCGCCATCGTTTGTACGCCCCTTCTCGGGTTTTCTTTCGCTCTCGCTTATACGTGCACGTTCTAAATTCGCCCTCTTTCTCGTTCGATATTCATTTTTCAAGTCCTGTTGAGGTTGTGTGCATGCACCATTCGACTGTCGATGCCGGCGATGTTGAATCCACTGTAATCGCTGTAGAGCACCTGATTTCTTGCCTTCTCCCTCCTCTCTCTTCATCTCCGCTGACGCCCCTCAGCTGCCACCTTCAGGATCCGCATCCACACTCCGCCCCTGTACCCCTTGCTTCAAATTCCAAGTGGTGCTCAATCTGGTCCTCGCACCCTGCGTGCTGCTTGTCTCGCACCTTTCCTCGCGCCCCATAGTGTACCCATTTTTACCCATCCCTGTACTGATCCAGTCCAAGTGAAGCTACATAGCCAACTAGCTGTCTAGAGTGTCCTGCTGGTGCTAGCCTGCCAACCGCTTGTACTCCTGGCCCTTTTGCTTTCGTTTCGATTATATATCTCCCACTGACATCGGGTAACTGTTACATGGCTATTCGTTCTTGTTCGCAACTCTTCCGTGATTCATCATTTATTCTTGCCTCCTCCATGCACTGCGCTCATGCTTTAGCGTGGACTCGGCCTGGGACTCTGTCTGCTCCGTCTGCCTAACAGGGAAGGACTCGAACCAGCCCTTTGCCGGTGAGCAAGCAAACAAATGAGAGTCGAGGTGGTCTTCACATTTCCTTGCGCTCTTCCTTGTTATCGCTCTCCCTCATACATAGCAGTCGAGATTGGGGTTCTTGCGCCTCGCACCTCACGTGTTCTGAGTCTGTCCCTCTGTCCCATCTTTCTGCTGCTACCTATACTTCTAGATGTACAATGTACTTCTAATAAATTCTATATTTTAAGTTCGAATTCTGCTCTTTGAGGTTGCGCACATGTGCAATTTGACCGTCCATGCGGATGCCAACGCTGCCGAATCTAGTATCAACACTACTTAGCTAGAATCCAGCCTCCGACTCTGCGACTCGAGGAAAACTGTATGCACGCTGATGACTGGTTATATTTCCGGGCCCACATAGTCTGATATGGTTTCGTTGGTTAGGATTCACGCTAGTGCTAGCACTCGTGCTATTGAAATTTTATATCTGGCTCTACAGTTCCATTACCCCGGATTTAATCTTCTATCACCCAGGTGCCCTTTCCCTTGTCCTTGATCATACCCACTCTGGGTTTCCATCCCTCTCCCATTTTCCTACATTAATTGAATCCTCTGGCCCGCTTGCTAATGAATGAAATATGTTGATGTGAATGTTCAGCGTCTACTGGCTTTTTGCTAGATCTCTCAGGCTCTGCGGATTACCCGCAAACAACTTTTCAGTCAAATCTGATAGACTTCATGAATTGCAACAAACTCAAACCTGAACAGGAACGAAATATTTAACAAAATGATGTCCATTTCTGCAGCAGAATACATGGTATCTACACTTCGTGATATGCAACAAGTCTTTCCAGCTCTTCTGCCTCGGGCACTTTATCGAGGGCGCGGTATGTCAATGCAAGAATGCGCATAATCCAGATGGTTTCTGGATTATCTTCTCCCAGAAGCTTCCTATGCTTCTCGAGGGCCCCGGTCCCAAGCTGTTCTGCTTTCACGAACTGGCCTAGACTGTAGTATGTCACTACCAAATTGCCCATGGCTAGTAGAGTGTCGGGATGGTCTTCACCCAGTAGTTCCCTCCGCTTCTCCAGCACTACAACCTCCAGTGCCTCTGCCTTGTGCAATTGGCCTAGTTTTTGGTATGTTGATGCTAAAATACCTATGGTCCATAAAGTCTCTTGGTGATCTTCACCAAGAATTTTCCTCTGCCTATCCAACACCCAAACCAAGAGTGTTTGTGCCCCCTCGAACCGACCCCGGTCATGACATATTGCTGCCAGACGACCCATGGCATCTAGAGTGTCTAGACTATCTTCACCCAGAAGGTGCCTCCGCTTTTCGAGCACTTCAAGCCCGAGTGCCTCTGCCTGTGTGAATTGCCCTAGTTCTACGCATGTCCCTGCGAGGTTTCTCATAGTAACTAGAGTGTCTGGATGATCTTCACCCAGAAGGTGCCTCTGCTTTTCCAGTGCTGATGTTTGGATTTCTGCTGCCTTCTCATACTGGCCCAGTTGGTAGTATGTAGCTGCTAGAATTGACATGGACTGCAGAGTGTCTGGATGATCTTCTCCCAGAATAGTTCTTCGTTTCTCCAACACTGCAACCCTTAGAACTTTTGCCTGCCTAAGTTGGCCGACTTCATGATATGTCCATGCTAGATCCTCCATAGCATCCAGGGTGTCTGGATGATCGTCACCAAGCTCCTTCTCCTTCTCACGCAGTGCAAATTTATGCTCCTTCAGCTGCTTCAGGAGTGTTTCTGTAAAAGGAGGTGAGACCGCATGTGCTGAAATCACTGCTCCACCGGTCTGTAAATCTTGGGATTAACGAGGTTCAACCACGTTGAATAAGTCATCCACTTACAAGATCTCCATATAAATTTGAGGTCCGAGTAGCACATTCCCCGGCATCGTGAATATTATGATCCTAGCTATGCTCAATTGGGCAAATTTTTTAAAAGACAGAATACCCTCACAATTTGTCCAATGCACTCAGTCTCATCTCCAGAGTTGCATGAAGTATCATCCTCAACAGAGTCCAGACCAGAATCATAACTCTGTGCATCACTATCATCCCCTTGTAGTGAATCTGGGTGTTCTGACCCATCGAATTGCGAGTGATCCGAGTGGAGACTACTTGTGGAATTGTTTTCACAACTCATTTCCGCCAAGTGATTTTCAGGTGTATCTTGATCGGCTGAGGTTGTATGTTCCCTACGTTGATTATCAATACCTTCTGCACCAAATAATCAACTGTCTCACCCATCGACCATGACATTCAACTCTCCTCTTTGATAACTACTTGGCAGGATATCCTCAAAGTTGGCAGCTGCAAATGCGCAAGAATTGGGAAGGAGCTCTTCAGCGCGAGGTCTGGAGAATATTGATTTGTAAATGGCTATGAAGAGAATTTGATTATACACACCTTCGTAATAGCTGAACAAATTCACGGCAATGTTCAAACCAAGGTTGCAATGGCCAATCCTCGCAATCAAGTTTGACCAACCAGCTCAAAAGACCAGTGAGAATAGTCATCGCAAGAAAGTCAACACCATCATAGTCGAATGCTGGTTCTGATTCGTTGGCAGGGCCCAGCGCTAGGATGTCGACCCTGATGTCCTTGAGTACCTGGGTCATTAGACCACATAACTTTTTCGCAACATCAGAGTGTACGCTCCCTGTCTCTGACCAAAACCCTGGTAAGTCAAGAATTCCCCCAAGGTATCTGATGCAGAGTGCCCAGGAAAATATTGAAGCTCCACTGAAGTGCTGAGGTCAGAATTGATTCAACCTATGAAAATGTCACTCACGAGCAATCATGTTCAACTATTAACCGCTCAATCACACCGAGTCCCCGTGCATCACAGGTGGTGAGCAGGGGGACAGTACTGTCCTCCAATGTTGTCGAGACTGCGGTATCAGCCAAGCAGGTTGCCGCCAACATTTGCCAAAATGTCCACTTGTCATCTGGTGGACCATGGACACGATTCCATAACACCGAAATGGCTTCCATTGTCGTTGAGCCTTCCATATATTTTTCATGGAGAAAATGAACCCTGAGCCCCGGAAAGAGAGTCACAATATCCACAATGTCCTTGAAAGACTGACACTGAGTATCAGCAGATTCAGTTCTGAGGACCATCATTAAATGCAGTTTTCACATCATACAGAACACGCACGGAAGAGCATATCTCATCAGCTTGCGGCACCCTTTCTCGAGTTTTGGTGGGATGGTGGTGCACAAAGATTCCAGCTGTAGAACCCTTTCTTCGCCATTTCCGAAGTAAAGCTTAATTTTCTGGGCCACAATGTGAGGTCCCAGGCCAAAACTATACGCAGCGCGGTTGGCCTGTGTCTCGAGGACCTTTCCCAAGGAGGTGTACACTCTATCCAAAGTGCGCCCAGGGGAGGGAGACAAGAAGGCGTTAAGCATAAGGGCCCATCTTCCTCCGTGAGGACGACTCTCCTCCATCTTCGCGACTGCGCTGTTCGAATTGGGATCCCAAGGGACAAGTGCATCAGAGACATGGGTGGAAGCCATTCACGAGAGGAGGGGGTGGTGGGATGGTAGTGGGAGCAGAGGAAGAGTAACGGCGCTTAATGACACAGCCCAAGTACACAGCCTGCCATACCTGTCATACAGCTTCTTGCCGGTTCACTCGTCCCGATGATCCGAATACACAAGCTGTGAAGCAGGCTGTTGAATGGGTTCTTTGAGTACATTCTACCCAATGCCTAGCCCAGATCTTCTATTCTCACTCCCATCTTCAACACCGCTATTCTTTTTTCAGTCTTCGACCCCACCAACGACCGGAAAACATCTTTTTAAAAAATCACCCTCGTGTGAGATTCAACATTAGCCTTGGTTTCATTACTCTTGCCGCGGCAAAACTGTGCCACAGAAGGTCATGGGAGAGGTTCCCTCAAACGCGACACTACGACACATCTGTCAATGCCCACAATACCCGACACTCGTCAGAATACCCAGCACCCACGATAATTCCGACACAATTCCCCAGATTTGAGATCTAAGATTTCTCCACGCCATTAATATTGTCCAACGCGGTTGGCAATCCATTACTAGTGTACGTACAATTCATTTTCGCTTTGCAGCAGTGCCTGCATCCACACTTGTAAGTTGTCCGTCACATTCCACTGGAGATGTGCTCCAAAAATCGACTCATTGCAAGAACTATAATGATTTTCATGATACACTTTTTGTTGAAGTAAGACTGAGAGAGGGATTGTTCACAGCAAAGAACCGAGTAAATTCAGCGTAGACTACGATTTTAAATCCAAACGAAACAGTCAAGTAACTAAATGGGGACAAAGAAACACGAAACAGGGCAGAAGAGTCCGTATGAGTTCGTACAAGTAAATACGAGTAATATAAATAAGTGACTGGTGCAGCGCACCAATGAGTAAAGTTGAGTTGCGCAATCGCTACAATTAAGTTGCGCACCCAGGGCCGGCCGTGGTGTAGTATGCGGTGCGAGAAACCGCGCGGAGCCTGTGGTGAGGGAAACGGCGCGCTGACGGCGGATTGTTGAATGCGCCGCCGGTTCGCCGAATCTACGGTGGTAATCAAGGTAGACAACAGAGAACCGAACCAGAGAGCAGAAACTCACCAGGAGTTTCCTCCAATATCGGTCGATAGTGATGGTTGAAAGTAAAGCCAGATTGTCACAGTGTCACGAAAGCGCTAGCGAGTTCACACGAGAAGAATGTGCCGGGCTTTCTGATGTGTGTCGTATTCTCTGAACAAAGGTTGAAATGTGCTGGATTTTGAGAAAAAGACTCAAAATGTGTCGGATCTCGCGGAATGTGTCGGATATTCTCACTTTTGACATATGTGTCGTAGTGTCGCGTTTCCTATATCCTCTCATGGGACGGTGCTGCAAAATGGAATGTCTTAGGGCTATAAAAACACATATCAGGCATATGGACTGGGCGTGGGTTGAATGCGCGAGGGCTGCATAGCACCAAGATGGCGCAAATACCCACATATTAATATCCAGTGCAACTGCGAACCATTCGCATCCAATGGTTCTTGATGAGTCAAGGAAAACAGTAGTTGATCAGCGGGATAGAGTTAGGAAGTCCTAGCCCTAGTCATTGACTCAAAAAATAAAAATAAAAAATAAAAATGACAAGTGTAGCTGTAGTACGCTGCAACGGGGAAATAATCGGATTAAAATTCATTACTGGTCGCTGGTGAACTCTGTACTTTATAAATGTACATGTGCCTCCAACTCGAGTTGATACACTTCGGGGCTGCACACGGGCTTCTCAAACCACGTCTTCCTCCCAGGATAATCGACTACGCAGAGGCGGATGGGCCTGCTCCTCCTAAATCCAAAAGACAATTTTATTGATCACATCAGATACATCGTCTGGTCCCGGCTTGTTCTCGCAAACATAGGGAAAACAAGTAGACCAAAAAAATCTTGTGGTTCTGCCCCATGTCCTCCGAGCGGATCGAACACTCGCCTCTCCAATACTTCTCGTCACACAACGAAGAGACCTACTTTGATGTCAATATTGTGGGCCAGAGGTTGACTCGATGGACAGCCTAGCCAGCGTTCAATATCCAATCCTTGATAGTTCAGCACTCGTTTCGCACTCGCATTGCCCTCTGTACCATCAAAACCTCACTCGTACTTGCCCTCGGTGGCTTCTGTGTTGATTGATTTCGGTTTCAACCGATTTCTTTTCCACCAGGATTCTCGCATATCAACTATCAAAATATCACCACAGATATCTGGAAGACTGGTTCCTCTCTTTCTAGCTGGATCTTGCTCCGCTGGGTTCATAAAAAATCTGTCAATATTCAAATGAATACATCATACGTATAACTTGCTTCCCTAAAGAAATTCGAGCCAATTGAGCACAAATGCTCCAACGGCAGTCGCATCGAAACCTTTTTGCAAAGTCGGGCAATCAATAATACTATACATGCAAAGGATGATGGAGGAATCAGAATGTCGATTATGAGGTGGAAAAACGATAAAAACAATGTGATCGGGGTATCCATTGATCAACGTGAATTACCGCGGGGGAAGAAAGCAGCCTCAGGATTGCAGAGTTAGACTTGCTAGCGGCGTCCAAAATAAACCTGAAAAAGAGACGCCAAAGTCCCGAGTCGAACGCGTGGCCTGCCAATACACCAGAGATCGGATGGATATCTGAGCCAGGTGCGCACTGCACGCAATCAGGTGTGTGGAATATATAATGGGGCACGATGGAAGGTGCCGGACAGCGGAAGGCCGGGACCGGTTGGGGGGTGAGCAATGGGCCATGAATGGGGTCCGAAAAATGGAGGGGTGCGAGGACATAAATAGGAATAATGTTCGTAAGTTGGTTCAAACCCGAGGTAGACCCGCAAAGACTCGGAGTCCGCCGGCTCTCCAAAAAATTGCGCAGGGCGGATCAACACGACGGGTTTATTTTCAATTTGGTCAACGAGGACTTGCACGCACTCTTTTTCTGCAGTGAATCAGAGAACTTCCTCTCGGTGAATACGGCCCAGCCCAGAGCAAGGAGAACCGAATTGTATCTCAAGCTCACCGCCCACAGACCTAGCCAACGGCGTTGTAATTTTACAGCAGCCGTAGTGGGTGTAGTCGGCGAGAGAACACTTGGGGGTGGGCAGTGCGAGGGACAGGAACATGGACGGAGCTGGAGCGCGCGGGAGTGGTGGGATCAGGATGCGGAGCGCAGGAGGACAGGGATGGTATATACGCAGGAGACGCGAGAAGTGAGAGAAGCCAGAGATAAAGAACCACCAGAACGTCAACACACCAACAAAACTTTATTTACAAGCTACGCGTGCTGTATGTAGAGCCAGCGCCGGACACACGCGGCATTGGGTGATGGTCAAAAGCGGATTGCCGATGTGTGTGCTGTAGAGACAAAAGGGGACGAATGTAAGTGACAGGAAGGGAAGATCGCACACGGGGACTGCGTACTTCGTGGGTGGACGGGCAGGGAGGGGGATAGATCATACGCATATGCAAGCGAGTGCCGCCACATGTAATAATAATGTGTAGACGAATGCATCGGGGAGGCATAGGCTTTAGGTGCGACGAAGACATAGGTGGAGGCGGGCTGTAGCCCTGAACGCGGATCTGGGTGTGGGTGGGCTGTGCTTTATCATTCGCAACAGAGATAGACCGAACGAGGTGGGAGAGACAGGGCCAAGGATTGGACCGAGGGTCTAGCGAACTGCGATGGCGGGAGAGAAGAGGAAAATGCAAGAGGTAATGCGGCATGCTGATGCTTCAAAGAGTCCGGCCGGGGTGGTAGTGAAACACGGTAGAGGAAAAGATCTACAGGATCGGGCCACAGATGAGCCGAGAGGCGCACGGGAGGTACGACGCACGAGATTAATTGTGGGCTGGCGTAATCTGTAATGGGAGTTGTATCCTGTATCAGTCTTTCGAGAAGCGCATCTGCTTCAGCGGTGGAAGCAAGCACGGGAGATGTTGGATTCGGCCCACAGTTGAAAAGTCCTGGGAAGGAGCACCAGGCAGAATAAAGAGGAGTGTGCGTCAGGATCGAAGAGAGGAGCCCAAGCAGATGAAGAGAAAGGACATGTCCGACCATGTGGATAGCCCATCCCCATGCGCAGGCGACATCGTGAACGCGTTGTATGAGGTTCGAAAGACAGATGCTAAAGGTAGAAGGCGGACTCCGTAATGGGTTTGACGGGGATTGGATCGAGGGCTGCGATGGCAGGAGAGCAGGAAGCTGCATCAGGTAGCGATGCAAACAGTCGGCCGGGGCCGTGTGATTGATCCGGTGATTGCGTTCTCCCTTTTCCTCTCATCGGCGTCTTCAATTTTCTTCCCGCAGAACGTACGTGCCAACTTGGAAGCCCCACCACCGCCAGTGCGAGAGCCAGAAGGGCAGAAGGAGGATTGGTCTTATCTCTGAGTGGCCCCAGTGCGAGCTCGTCGTGGCAACGTCGTGGGGCGGTTGTGGGCGGGTGGAAAGAAGAGCAGGGTTAGAGACGATGCCGGTGGTGGGTTAATGGATTGGGATGGGCTTGGTTTCCGGGTGCGTATCCATCTACGGCACTCCTCCCTTCGACTGTGAAGTGTACACGCATCCTAGCTCACAAACTACACCGCTCCGAGACGCCTTCCTCCACGCCTCACCTATCCTGGCCTCGACTCCGTGGCGACGATGTCCCCTTCTCGTTAGCGCCACTCCCTTCCTAGTTCTCGCTCGCCTTGGTCTTGGCCGGTCTCCTTATGTTCTGGATGGATCTGCCATCACCAATCACCCTTCCTTGCTTCCTAGTTCTTCCCCAGTCAACGCCCGAAGCTGCCGACGTCAGAAGCCCGACACCGCTGCGTGCCAATGGTTGTTCCCACCGCCGACCGAAGTCACGGGTATCCTCAATCGAATTCGTCTCGCTCCCTGCACCTACGCCTCCGCACCCGACCTCAGCTGCGCATCCTCGCTCCTCGACCGTCACACGCACCCCCGCTCGTCGCCCCGCCCCTCCTTCAGCTGCACCTCTGCCTCGCTCGTGGCCCTCCATCAGGGTCGATCCAATGTAACAGCTACCCAGCGCTTTTTGCTTCCGGGGCCTGCGACACCACCAGCTGGCCCTCTCCCTGAGCTCCTCCGCTCGGCTCCTTTCCTTTCGTCTCGCAT
The DNA here is from genome assembly GCA_029378395.1 of Mycena leptocephala. NCBI lineage: Eukaryota > Fungi > Basidiomycota > Agaricomycetes > Agaricales > Mycenaceae > Mycena > Mycena leptocephala. The sequence goes on along the minus strand of JARJLF010000952.1, from coordinate 91,807 downwards.
AGCCGGTATCCCTTCACGCATGTATCCTATCTCGAGGGCCATCTGTCCCATCTCGAAGGCCAGGTCCATTCATTCTTGGCCTCAATTTTCCGCGGTCTGGAATTGGTCTCCTCTGCTGACTTAGGGAGGACTCTGACCCTCACGACGAGCGAGCAAGATTTAGAGACGGCGCCTTGAGCTCACCTTCGTCCGCCTCCCATCCACCTTGCCCATTCCGCTTCCTCTATTCTCACTTCTCCATCCTTACGTTCCAATTTCAATTCCAGGCTGGCCGCCACCCACGCTCTGCTTTTGTTGCTCGCCTGTTTCCTGGCTACCCCGCCCTCCCGCTAAATCACTATCAAGCTTTTCAACGCAGTTAGAATTCGAAAATCTACTTCTTTCATTCACAATTCGTCCAAACCTCTGACTTCATCTAAATTCGGGCCATCCACACGTCCCTGTTTGATCTCATCTTGCGGGCTACAAAAAACCGATTTCTTCGATGCACTGCGGGTGGTGTCTCAGCTTTCTCATCTCGTTCTCGTCCTGTTAAATGCATGCCCTTTGCGCTCCGCATCTCACGTAGATCCCATCGATCGAATACTTGGACTCAGCTTGCTATGTCCATAGATAGAGTTCTCTGTTCCGCTACGACGGGGTAAACCTGCGTGCACGTAATCTCGATGGCGAATAGCTTTGGCTTTGGCTATATTTCATAATACTGTACATTATGAACACCGCTGTCCCATTCGATACCTGCACCCCCACAGCGACAGCCGCAGCCGGTAAAACACAAATTTCATCAGCCGCAGCTGGTGAAAGATTAAATCGGCCGCAAGACGTATTGACCGAATCTGAGATGCATGGACCGACCTCGAGTCGAACGGGCGAAGGTTAGTGATACTGATGTTTTCGCAGATTCAATATATAACGGATGGACGCCAGCCGCGATCCAGTCCGGCGGTCATGAAATAGGCAAGTTTGAGGGTAATGCATGTACACGTGTCAGAAAACAGCGCAGAAAATCGGGGGAAAAATAAACCACAGGGTGCCTGTGCCCAAGTCTAACTGGCACTTATCATACTGAAATTCTTCGTTGATCGAAAGACCTGCTTAGGCTGCGAGGCAAGTCATACCCCATGGAACACTTGTGAATTAATATCAAGTCAGCATCATTCCATGGGGTTGAATCAATGGACCTATGAAACCGGATGATTGAAAAGTCAGCAGGGAGGAATATTGGGCAGAGCTGTCATTGGCGCGCCGAGGATGTGAATTCCTGCTGCATTAAACTTGGGACACAGGATAACTTGCGGACCTCCGTCTTGAATTCCGCCCTCTTTTGCCTCGTCCACGCTTGTAAAGAAAGGAGACAAAAAGGGAATGAAATGCTTGAATGGAAAGCAGCCTACTTACTAGATGTTCCATTCCTTACCTTGTACACATGAGCCATGACAGTGGGGAAATCAACGTACACTTGCGCCCGGTTTGGCGATGAGTGGAGCCGAAGACGCGCCTGCGAAAAGTAACACACCCTAACGGAACATAGCACCCGAAAAGCGTGCAGTAAATTACTAGTGAGTAAGATGATCTCCATCTGGTCAAAGATCAGTGGGGCCTTAGATAACGAGACAAAGTCGCGACCCAGATGTACATCTAACTCGAGGCGATGACATGCAATGCAGTTCGAGTTGGAACTGCGAGAGTTATAGTGTGATGGTAAATCTGGAACAGGGTCAGTCAGCGCATGTATTCAATGTCATACGAGTTGGCTTGCATGGGTTGAAATACATGCGTGCCCGCAATCCCTCTCAAACAGGCGACCATTGCTCTTCAAGGCGCAACGCGATTCAGGACAATGAAACCCTCAAATCAAAGGAAATTCAGCCCGGATAAGTGCATACCTCTTTAGCATGTCCCGAACTGAGAACACTCGCACCAATGTGTTGGTATGGTAGGACTTCTACCGGAGGGTAGCCGTAGCGTAGTAAATTATAGGAGAGGAAAAGGGTCGGGAAACTAGACCAACGGAGACGTAGCCACCTCGGACTGGATTCGATGGTTGACGGGCTTGCGATGGATGCGGGGCGAAAAATCACTACCAAAGAAAGTCTGTGAGTGAAAGGTACGTCGAGGGAGATCCGGGGGCAAGTTACATTGATTTAAAGTGGTAACCAAGGTAGACCCAGGAGATCTGACAGTCAAGGTGAGATTCCGGGCAGACGGCTGGAATGAAGCCACCCCACATGCGCTGCCACCAAAGTAGAGTCAACTTGACGATGGGGCAGACTTACCTACAGTGCATGAGTCAAGTCAGTCAAACGTCTGGTACAACTCTACCCACACAAGACCACTTACCCGGAATTTCTGAACACGGATTGAGTTGGAGCCAAGTGTGCTGGGAGGACCGAGAACCCAATGAGCTACAGAACCAGCGAGCTGACTGAGACATAGAGGAAGAAATGAAATGAACCCACCGTATGGAGTTAGTCTTTGTATCTAGGTGGCGGCTTGCGATGAAACCAGTGAAGTCTGTGGTCGAGTGAAAATAAGAACGGAATCACCAGTCTTCTACCCAGCCGCAGTTTCGAGGTTCATCAGACACAGTAGTAGTATTTTTAATCTAATACAGAAAATGAGTCGACGGAAAGATCGGACCGAATGTGATATGACAAATGATGTGACCTAAGTTGGGGATGAACCTCTCCACAGCGGCTGGAAGAAAATATTGGTAAACAGCATAGCCACAATTTCACGAAATACCTTAGAAATACCTCAACTGCCCTTCCGTTGCTCGAGAGGTGTGTCGGCGTCAGCGTTGGAACTGGCAGTGCCAGGAAATTGGAGGAGAAAATACGAGGGAAGCAGGAGTGATTGAGCATTGAGGAAGGGACCGGATGAAGCAATGGGTAGACGCTGAGGATACCAAGAGAAGACGCGAAGCCTGAGGTAGGACGCCGTCCTGGTGCATCGCATTTGTATCAAGCCGGATTACTACCAGTAGTAATATTCGTTGCGACAAGTAGATGGAAGAAGCAGTAAAGGTCTTCAATTAGATTCGATGGAGGGACCAGTGAGCTGCGTTGGGTATGCGTTGGCGGAAGAAAATGACATCATGTGGTGATGCAGCACGGAACACAAATCCTAGTCGGGCCGGATGGGCCCGTCTTTCCTTCTTTCCGTCACCACGCATTTTGCTCTCCTTGGAACGCATGCGCCGACTTGGACACGCGTCCACCGCTGGAGACAGAGCTAGAAAGAAGATTGGCCCTTCCAGTGCAAGCTCCATCAGTAACATTGAGCCTTGAAACCGTAACACAGCGCCAATCGTTCGAAGTTGAGACGGGTTCTACACAAAAGAGCAGGGCAAGTCAGTGCGAGGATGAGAACAGTATACGGATACGCACTTTGCGCTACAGACAGCGTCGTTGGGACATCCGAGAACACGAGATTGGCTACTTGAGGATTTCTGGAAGCGTTGATGGGGAGCCTGAGGTATAGCATTGCACAACGCACGTTGACGGGATACAGTAGTGGCTTGAAGCTTGAAGGTTTGATCTTGAATGGTTTTGCCGTTAAAGCTTATTTGAAGAGAGACCTTGAAGGGCTTCGAGCTTGAGGGGTCTTCAAACTTGAAGGTTTGAGGTCAGAGGTCTTCAGGTTCATCTTGGAGCAGCCGACACTGGGCAGTAAACCCGATTGGCAGGCACGTCGTCCCGATGCCATCCAAGAGGTAGGAACCACCAATAAGACACCAGAAAGTTGAACAGGCCCGGTGGCCAAGAGCAGGGAGAGCAGGGCGTGGGATATAGAGCGGGAGAGCGGGGGGATGGATGAGGGGAAAGGACAAGGTACGAGTGATCGTTGATCAACATCCATCAAAACATCACATGGTTACGCACGGGCCAGCGGAGTTTGAATGACTCCACAGATTTCGTCGCATCTTGATTTTGACCTTGAAGCCGCTGCCACATTGGATGTTTTCTTGCACGGCAGACAGTTGCAATAGGTCTGAAAATGTTCATCATACCCGGGCCCTTTCAGGTTGCTTTCAGGCCTCCTCTACTCGGTAACAGATGCCAATCAACACCTCTCTGCCCTGGCCAAAGTTATCCTTGCATATGGTCAAATCCTTGAGTAACTTAAATTACGTCCAGTATGAAACAACAATTTTCTATCCGTACATAGCACAATTTCAAAAAAAATCCCGGCTGAGTGGTCAAGACTTAAGATGAGGAGTTAAAGACACAAGACGTCCAAAGACGCATTTTCCAAGATGCAAGATGCCTTTTCAAAGACAAAGATGCTGAAAGATGGCGGCCAAAAATGTAAGATGTCAAAGACGAAATTACAGTTTTACTGATGAGTCCTCGTCGGGCGAGCGGGTAGAATGAGCCCCGAGTTTGGCGCGATGCCCATGGTCAGCTCGGAGGGTGGGGATGCGGATAGTGAACAGGTGCGCAACCATCCAGAAATGCCATCGCCTTTTCACAGGGTTCACACGCTCTGAGTTAACAGACTGGGACTGTGTATGCCACACACTGCGCGCAACTCCGAGTCCTTTCCCTCTCATTGATACCAAGCCCTGTCCGACTCTCCCGCTTTGTTATTCACCCATTAGTTCTCCATTCTCAATCACAGCAGGGCCACTTACTGTTTGCCCACCTGCCCGCCGACACCGACACCGACCCTCGGCATCCCAATTCCTCATTCCTGCTCCACTGCAAATTGCACGTTCTACCTGGCGCGTGCGCACCCTCGCTTTCGCTCTTGCACCGCCGCCCTGCACGTGCATCATCCATCCACTGACACTCTGCCAGACGCCGACCTTCGGCGATGTCGGCAGTTTTGTTCTCTCGGCCTTGGAGCCTCGCCCTCGTACTCCTCGCACGGCCCCTGCGCTGCCCCTCCGACAAACCGTGACTTCGGTGCCCGCCCGCATGTACACTGCTTCTACATACTGGACACGGACCTGCAGTTGACCCTTAATTTTGCGCCCGCATCCGCAGTCTGTTGATCTTGCACTTGTGCCTCCCGCTCTTCGCTGTACACCTCGCGCGCACCGCCCCACCTCCATACTACACGCACCCCCTCCCCTCCCCTCACTCATCCCTCCATCTGAGTTGGTCTAGTCCATCGATTTGGCTATCCACCGCTTCCGCTTCCGGTCCTAGAATCAGGCTCCTCATGCTCATCCACTAGTGCACTCTTGCTGGTGTTTCGCTTGCTTATTCTGGCATGTATCCCGTCTATATTGCACCCATTCCTTCTTGCCTCCTCCTCCATGCTCAGAGCTCACCAGACTCGGTCGCTGTCTCTTTTTCTACGCCTTGAGCTGGACTCTGAAGTAGTACTTCTTGCGCGTACTCCCACATATAAAATCCGAGTCACAAATGGGCTTGTCTACCTATATTTTATTTCTATTTATTCTCTTGCGCTCGTTCGGGTGCACGTCTCGCGAGTGGTCATGCCCCCTGCGGTCCTTCTTTCGCTCTTGCTTGTCGATGTGCGTTCTGATGTCGTGCTTTTTTTTCTTCTCTTTCCCATTATATCCATATCCAAGTCCTATTTGAGGTTGTGCGTGTGTGTTGAACCAACTGTAATCGCTGCGGAGCGTTGATTCCTTCCCTCCTGACCTTTGTTCTTCCTCCTCTCTCCATCTCCACCGATGCCCCGCAACTCCCACCTCCATGGTCCGCATCCCCATTCCATATTTGTACTGATTGCTTCAAGTTACAAGTGATCCTCGATCCACTCCGGGGCGCTACTCATCTCAATCTTGACCTCGCACTTTCCCGCGCTCCATAATGTATCTACTTCCTGGTCCCTGGATCCATCCAGTACGAGTTCAGCTATCCACCTAACTGTCTAAGCTGACCTCTTGTGCTCGCCTCCCAACCGCTCATGCTCCTGGCTACTTCGCTTTTGTTTCGATTATATATATATCTCCCACTGACATCGGGTAACTGGTACATGGCTATCCGTTCTTGTTCTCAACTCCTCCACGATTCGTTCTTGCCTCCTCTGTGCACCACGCTCAGGTTCGAGCACGGACTTGGCCTGAGGTTCTGTCTCCTCTTATTCCTAACTCGGGAAGGACTTGAATTAGACATCTTGCAAACGAGCGAGCGAGCAAAAAATAATGATCGAACTGGCCTTTGAAGTTCCTTGCGCTCTTCTGAGTTTTCGCTCTCTCACACATAGCAGTCGAGTTCGGAGTTCTTGCACCTAGCCTCCGACACGAGGAAAACTATACGAGTGCTGATGACTGTGTATATCGACGCCGGAGTCTGGGATGGTTTCATTGACATTCATTGAAATTGATATTTGGCTGTCTACAGGTCCATTACACTGAATTTAATAGTCAATCACCCAGGTGCCATTGCCCTTGATCATAACCACTCTAGTTTCGATCCCTCACTGCGTTCCGCTGTCGCCTGGGCTAAGCGTAGGTGACTGCGGAACGCAGTGCCTCTCCCGTTTTGCTACATCAATCGAATCCTCCGGCCTGCTTGCTAATAAACGAAATATGCCGATGTGAATGTTCAACTTCTGCTTGCTTCCTGTTAGATCTCTCAGGTAACAGGATTATCCGTGAACAGTCTTTCAGTCGAATCTGATAGACGTCATGAATTCCAACAAACCCTGACCAGAACATGAATGAGAATTTTAACAAAATGATGTCTATTTCTACAGTAACTCGAGGTCTGAATTCACGCTAGCGCCTTATCTGGCTATCCACAGTTCCAGCACACCGAATTCAATCAGTTATCACCCAGGTGCCCTTGCCCTTGATCATAACCACTCTGGCTTTCTATCCCTCTCCCGTGTTCCTACATTAATTGAATGCTCTGGCCCGCTTTCTAATCAATAAATATGTCGATGTGAATGTCTACTTTGTTTTTGCGAGATCTCTCAGGTTACCAGATTACCCGCGAAGAACTTTCCAATTGAATCTGATAGACTTTGTGAATTCCAACAAACCCCAACCTGAACATGACAAGATCGGGGACAAAAGGATATCTATCTCTGCTGCACAATACATGTTATCTACACTTCGTGATATGCAAGAAGTCTTCCCAACTCTTCTGCCTCCGATACTTTATCCAGCCTGCGGTATGTCAATGCAAGATTGCGCATAATCCGAATGGTTTCTGGATGATCTTCACCGAGAAGCTTCCTATACTTCTCGAGGGCCCCAGCACAAAGCTCTTCTGCTTGCAGAAACCGTCCTAGTTTGTAGTATGTCCATGCCAAATCGTCCATGGCCCGTAGAGTGTCAGGATGGTCTTCACCCAGCACCTCAGTTCGCTTCTCTAGCACTAGAACCTCCAGTGCCTCTGCCTTGTGCAATCCACCTGGTTTGCGGTATGTTGATGCTAGATCACCCATGGTCTGTAAAGTGTCTTGATGATCTTCACCTAGAAGTTCCCTCTGCCTATCCAACACCGAAACCAAGAGTGTCTGTGCCTCCTCGAACCGACCCTTGGTGCGATATGTTGCTGCCAGACAATGCATGGCCTGTACAGTGTCTGCACTATCTTCACCCAGAAGGTGCCTTCGCCTTTCGAGCACCTCAAGGTTGAGTGCCTCTGCCTGTGTGAATTGGCCAATTTCTGTGTATGTCCATGCCAGATTGCTCATGGTAAGCAGAGTGTCTGGATGATCTTCACCGAGATGTTCCCTCTGCTTTTCCTGGGCTGAAATCAGGAGGTCCGCTGCCTTCTCATACTGGCCTAAGTAGTAGTATGTTGTTGCAAGAGAAGACATAGTTCGCAGGGTGTCTGGATGATCTTCTCCCTGAATGGTTTTTCGTTTCTGAAGCACCGCAACTCTTAGAACCTTTGCCTGCCTAAATTGGCCTAGTTTGTGATATGTCCATGACAGCCAATCCATAGCATTCAGGGTTTCTGAATGATTATCACCGAGCTCCCCCTCCATTTCGCATAGTGCCACTTTTTTGCTCCTTCAGCTCCTTCAGAAGTGTTTCTGTAAGAGGAACTGAGCTTCGATGTTGTGCAATCACCATTACACCGGTCTGTAAATTTCCCGATTTTTGGAATTAATAAAGTTCAGCCACTTGGAACATATTTATGCACTCACTGAATCTCGATATAAATGTGAACTTTGACCAGCATCTGGGCCAGACTGAAAATTCCCGGCGTCATGAATATCATGATCCTAGCTATGGTCAGTCTGACACATTTTCCAAAAGAAGAAATACTCTTACAACTTGTCCGACGCAATCCTGACTCTCATCTCCTGAGTTGTTTGAAATATCGTCTTCAACTGAGTCAAGATCAGAATTCTGGCTCCGTGCATCACTATCATCCTCTTGTAGTGAATCACGGTCTTCTGACTCATCGAGTTGCGAGTGATCCGAGTGGAGACTACTTGTGGAATTGTTTTCACAGCTCATTTCTGCCAAGTGATTGTCAGGTATATCTTGGTTGGCTGGGGTTGTGTGTTCCCTATTCATGCTGCCATCAATATTGTCCGCACCACATTTTCAACTGTCTCACCCGTCAACCAGGATATTCAATGCTGCATTGTGATAGCTAGTTGGCAGGATATGTTCGAAGTTAACAGCTGCAAATGCCGAACAATTTGGAAGAAGCTCTTCAGCACGAGGTCTGTAAAGTCTGTAGTCATGACACATATTGAAGGAATTCAATTATACATACCTTCGTAGCAACTGAACAAATTCGCGACAACATTGGAACCAAGGTTGTAAGGGCCAATCCTCGCGATCAAGTTTGACCAACCAGCTCAAAAGACCAGTGAGGATAGCCGTGGCAAGTAACTCAACACCGTCATAGTCAAATGGTAGTTCCGACTCCTCTGCTGGGCCCGGTTCCAGGATGTCGACCCCCGATGTCCTTGAGCACTTGGCTCATTAGACGACATAACTTGTTCGCCACATCGGAGTGTACGCTGCCTGTCTCAGACCAAAATCCAGGTAGGTCAAGAATCCCGCCGAGGTATCAGATGCAGAGTACCCTGGAAAATGTTGAAGCTCCACTGAAAAGCTGGCATCAGAAGGGATTCAGCTGATGGATCTATCACTCACGAGCAGTCATGTTCAACTAATAAAAGCTCAATCACACTGAGTCTCTCCGCATCGCAGGAGGTGAGCAGTGGGACAGTACTGTCTTCCAAGATTCCCGAGATTGTGGTATGAGCCAAGCAGGTTGCCGCCAACATTTGCCAAAATGTCCACTTGTCATCTGGTGGACCATGGACACGATTCCATAACACCGAAATGGCCTCCGTTGTCGTTGAGCCTTTCATATATTTTGCATGGAGCAAATGAGCCCTGAGCCCGGGAAAGAGAGTCACAATATCCACAATGTCCTTGAAGGCCTGACACTGCGTATCAGGAGATTCGGTTCTGAGGAGCATCATTACATGTAGTTTCCACATTATATAAAATACGCACGCAAGAGCATATTTCATCAACTTGTGACACCATTTCTTGAGTTTTGGTGGGATGGAAGCGAGCAGGAGTTCCAGCTGCATAACCCTTTCTTCGCCATTTCCGAAACAGGACTTGATTTTTTGGGCCACGACATGTGGGCCTAGGCCAATACTGTATGCAGCGCGGTTGGCCTGTGTCTCAAGGACCTTGCCTAAGGAGGTGTACACTCGATCCAAGGTGCGACCCGGGGAGGGAGACAACCCGTTAAGCATTAGCGCCCATCTTCCTCCCTCAGGAGGAGTGTCCTCTATCTTCGCCACCGCTCGGTTGGGATGAGGATCCCAAGGGACAAGTTCGTCAGAGATATGTGTTGAGGTCATTTACAAGTAGGAGGATGAGGATGGGATGGTGGTGGGAGCAAAGGAAGAGTACATCAGCAAACCCTGAGGGTCGTTATAGTGCGGGTCCATAGCCCTGTAGCACTCCATAGCACTCCATAGTGGATGCTCAACTATGGAGGGCTACAAAGTACTACATAGCACTACAGGAAAAATCAGGGTTTGCTGATGGCCTAGCAGGATCCAGTGCTTAAAGACACAGCCCACCTGCACAGCCTGTCATACAGCTTCTCACCGGTTCAATCGGATCTAAATGTGGGAGCTGTGAGGCTGTTGAATGTGTTCTTCGAACTACTCAATGCATAGCCCAGTATCTTCCACCGTCAAAACCGCTCCTTTTTCTTTTTCTTTCTGTTCCTCGACCCAACCAGCGACTGTGACAAGTATTTATTTATTTTGGCAGAAAGTTGCCTCGATAGACTGGGCAGCATCGACCCAGCATTCAATATTCAAGGGTGCAGCACTAGTTCTGCAGTAGCTCCGCAGTCTGGAACATCAAAACCGCACTTGGTGACTTCTGTATTGAATAACTTCAATTTCCACCAAATTATTTTTCACCAGCCGTCATCAACACGCTCCTTTTATTTTATTTTAATTTAGCCCTCGACCGCACCAACGACCGTGACAGGTCTTTTCTTTTGGCAGAAAGTTGACGCGATGGACTGGTTCAGCATTGGCCCAACATTCAATCTCTGATAGTGTAGCACCCGTTTTGAATTCGCTCGGCCATCAAAACCGCACTCGGTGACTTCTGTATCGAATCATCTCACTTTCTACCAATTTATTTGTTTTTCACCGAGAATCTCGCCCGTCAACTGTCAAAATATTACCGAAGATGTCAAAACGAGGTCCTCCATGTCGAATTGCATCTTCCTTCATAGGGTTCATAGAAATCTGACATTATTCCAGCGCGTAAATCATATGTATAACTTCCCTCCATAAATTCGAGCCAATCCAGGCCAAATGCTGCAACGGCAGTCCCATCGAAAAACTTTTTGCCAAGGTGGGCTATCGATGGTACTGCACGATATAACGGATGGCAGGTGAATCAATATTCAATGAGAGTTTGGACAAAGAAATGACTTGAATCGGGATATCTGTAGGTCCAGGTGAATGGAGAAAAGAAGGAACTTGGGGAATGCAGAGCTGGACTTCCCAGCTACAAAGAAATTAACCACCAAACAAAGAAGAAGAAGAAAAGACACTTGAAAAAGAGACACCTCAAAGGGACCAAATCCAACGGGTGGCCTGGTGATACACCGGAGATCGGATGGATATTCGGACCAGGTGCGCCGTGTGCACTCAGGTCTGTGGGATATGATTGGGAATGTTTCTCGAGACACAGGTCAAAACTGAGGGCAAAAGGAACGGAACCCGAACCTCCAAAAAAAACAAAATCTGTGTGGAGCACATGCCCTTGGACTGGATTGATGTATGCTCCACTTTTCTGTAAAATCACAGAATTAAATGCGGCCAAACCCAGAGCAAGAGGAATCCAATGATTCCAGTACTTTACACCGCGCTCAGTGCTCACAGCATTCACAGGTCGAGGGAAATTGCATACACCATGTACGTAAATTAACACCAGGGTACACAGATCGCCACCACTCGCTCATTACCACCATCAAAATCAGCCTTACCTCGTACGCACATCGCTCTACCGCAACCCATTCCCCCTTGGCTTACTCACCGATCACATGGCCTTGTCTCAACCTTGCATCGCAACACGCAAGTCCATCGTGCCTTCGCTCCCACCGCTCGCTCAAACCCAGAGGGCAAACCCGCGCGATAGTATTTGAGTGGAATCAGACGCAGACTCAGACTCGGATGAGAGTTATCAACAATATTGGGTACAGGGGGTTGCTTCCCGAGTACAGTCCGCGTTTGTGTGCGAAGTGCACGCCAGCCCTCTCCCGTCCCGCGTGCGAACCAACCTGTACGCGTGCAGCGTACACTCGATCACACCAAGGGCAAAAGGGTGAAAGGTATGGGAGTAGTCACACGTATCGTAGAACGGTCCCAGGGCCCTAGGGAACTATCATTGCATCGAAATGGAGTGCGAAGCGCGGAAGTGGATGGAAAACCACAGGCAGACTCGAGGAGGGACCAAAGCGTAGAGCAGTACCGGACCCAATGGTGGACGTCTCAGAACGGCGAGGAAAGGCGTCGCCCGCCTTCGAATTCGAGGACAAGAACATCACAGAGTGCAAGAGTCAAGGATATACGCGGAGTGCGGAATGTCACAGCGAGGAGGACGTCAAGACAAGCGTGAAGATGAACACAAGTTGGGGACACGGGACCTATGGAGGACGGTGCCTGCCTGGATAGAGATGTGGAACGAAAGACCAAAGACGAAAGTTGGCATTAGGACTTCGCAGTGGGAGAGGGGGATGGAAGCGGTGTGAAGGGAAAGACGGTATGTGCTGGTTTTTAAAAACATATCAGGACAACCGCAGGACAGATCCAGACAGATACCGATGGGCCACCGCGCTGCAATTCAGGTGCGGGGATTCTTAGATGTTGGATGTTGAATGTTGGAAGACGAGGCGAGCTGGATAAGAATAATTACAGTTCAAGCAGGGCAGGAGCTTGGAGCAGCAAAGAGAGCATGAGTCAGGGAGGAAGATAGACGTGGACTTGAATGCGAATAGAAAAGGGTAAGGTATCGGGAAGCAGGATATAACGCTAAGGCACGAAGGCAGAGAGGGTGAGACGCAAGGGAGCGGAGACCTGAACGAGCGGTAGCATCGCATGGCGGTAAGTCTGCAATTGAGCTATATTGAATAATAGAGCACGAAGTAAAGGCGGGGATGGGCAAAAGTACAGGGGAAACAGACGAAATAGGATCGGGCTACAGATGCACGCGGGGTTGGTCTGGGATTCATTGTTGGCCGGTGTGAATTCAAATCGGAGTGGCATGCAGTATCAGTCTTTCGAGAAGGGCCTCGGTTTCAGTGCTCGAAACAAAGCCTGGAGCGAGTCCCAGCGAGATAGATGGCACGAGAGATGTTGGATTCGGCGCCTGGCTGAGGGGAGCTCCCAGCGCTGAGAAAAAAACGAGCCAAAATAAAGGGAAGGGGGCGATACGTCGAGAGAGACGAGCCCGAGATGAACAGGGAGGATTTTGTCACATTATTGATCATGACGATGCGGCATCCGGGGCCCGCGTATCGTGAATGCGTCGTATTAACCCAGGTGAGTATTACTAGCATTCGCAAAACAGATGCTGGGGTTTCAGTGGATTGGAGGAGGGTCGAGCGAACTGCGATGGCGGGAGAGAAAGGGGATGCAAGAGGTGGCGATGCAGCCCTCGGGCCGTGTGATCCGGCGTCTTCTCTTCTCCCTTCTTCCTCTCATCGTCATTTTCGATTTCTTCCCGCAGAATGCACGCACTCGCTTGAAGGACAAAACTTGAAGCCGCTAGCTCTGTCCTCCTTCCACTCCGAGGATGCGAGGCTGCGAGCTCGTCGTCGGCAGGGGGAAAGAGGCGCGAGCTTTGGGAAGATGCCGGTGGTGGGTTAACAGATGGGAATGGCGTTGGTCTTCTGGCGCGTACCTATCCAGATTTGCCCTCGCTTAGTGTACAGTGTACACGCGTCCTAGCTAACAGACCCCAAATGCACACACGCCGCTCCGAGTTGCCTTGCCCTGCCCCTCACCTATCCTCGCCTCGACTCCGTGCCGACAGCGTCTCTTTCTCGTCAGCGCCACTCCCTAGTTCTCGCTCGCCTTGGTGTCGGTCGGACTCTTCTTGTTCTGGAGGGACCCGATCACCCATCTACTATCGCACATCCCGCACTTCCTTGCTTCCTTCCTCCCCAACTTAGCCCGGTCGACGCCCGACGCCCTGCCTATGGATAATCTGGCCACCCACACTCGGCGAGCACTTTCGCTCTCGCGCATGCGTCTGCACCCCCTCGATCGATCTCGATCTCGCTCCTTGTGCCATACGCCTCCCCTCCGCCGCCCGCCTCCGTCGCCCGCCCCTGCCCTCCTCCGTATCGATCCCGGTCTCGATGTGGTGCGGCTCGCTCTCTACCACTTTTGCTTCCGATATGATGCGAGACCGCCAGCCAGCCCTCTCTGGGCTCCTCAGTTCGGCTCTTTTGCTTTCGTTTCGCATGTCCAGTATTCCATGTCAGTATCATATCTCGAGGGCTATCTATCCCATCTCGAGGCCTATATCGCTATGGGGTATTGGCTTCGGTTCTCCCCGTTCCGCCTCACGCTCACTGGTGTCCCTCTCCTCTGCCGACTTGGGACTATTAAAATGGGGAGTCTTATCCGCACCCCGACCGAGCAAGAGTTCGATGATCTTCTTTCTTTCGTTTTTTCTTTCGCTTTTGTACCTCGGCTGCGACGCAACAAATGAGCGCTCTCCTTGTCCGCCTCACTGATCCCAGCTTCCTCCGCTCTCACTTCTCGATCCTCAAGTTCTCATTTCGATATCCAGCCTCCGCTTCTGATGCTTCTCCTCTCCCCTGGCTGCCCTGCCGCGCCGCGTCTAACAACGGTACCAAGCATTTCAACGCAGTTATAATCCGAATACCGAATTTCCTTCCTGCACAGCTCCTGCAAACTTCATGCTTCAGACTTCCTCGAATTCGGGCACTCGGAGTCGGTGTCCGCACGCTTCTATCATCTCCTCTTGTAGGCTCGAAACACCGATGTCCTCGAATGTTGTCCCAGCTTCTCTTATCCTGTTGATGCATGCGCTCCGCATCTTACACGAGATCGAGTACTCTCCTTGCTGTGCATGGCAGCCTCTCAACCATTCGCAGTACGACGAAGTAGACCTGCATGCACGTACCTTCGATGGCAGATGGCGTAAGCTTTGGTTACACTATTAATATTGTACATCGTGAAGATACTACTTCTGAAATACTCTCCAATCAGTGTACGAATGCAGCTGCACCAGTCCGTACTGTATCACTCCGCCCACAGTCGCAGGCGAAGGCGGAAGAACAAAAATTCAATCAAGCGTGAGGGAGGCATGGACCAAATTTAAATTCAGATCAGGTAAAACGCAAATTTATGTTAAGCGAAGCTTGCCCAAATCGAACGGGCGGAGGCTGATGGTGTCTTCACCCTTTCGACATATCCATGTTCCATTTCGCTGCCTGTCCTGTACACGTGCATGGGATCGGTCTACCTTACAAGGCTACTACGGCGGTAGTGTTCCAGGCGCCTGGTGATATCCATTTCTCGGGACCCCGGAAACAATTATGACAGAGAGTTTTGTTTGGGGATAATACACATTTGGGTAAACAGAGCAGGAAATCGGCGAAAAATAAATTACAGCAGTGCCTGGCAACACCCTGTCCCCAAATCCGAATCGAACAGGTACTTATCACACTGAAATTCTTGCTGGGTACCGGCAGGCCTTTAGATCCGTGTTTGCGCCGTGCGATAGATGAGCCACAAAACACAGAGGGAGGTCTATGGACCGGAAGATTCACACGATTTTTCTGTGAACTACAGTAGGTCAGCATCAGCCATGGGGTCCAATCAAATTACAGCCGATGTCAGTACCGAAGGCGCGAATCAGAAAATTACCGTTTTGGGAATTTTCTGATGTTCGCGACCGATTTGCCTATATCTCGGTGGGTTCTGCACGTATTGCCTTGGAAATTAGCTAGATAATTCGGGCTAATTCAGCCGCTATTAGTGATAGAGAGAAGGTTGCAAAAATATCCTATACTCAGTGAAATGGGTCTTGGGGTCATTTTGGGAGTCAATTCGGTCTACCGGCATCTAGGCATGTTGAAATGACCTAGATTTTTGGGAGGGAGGATTTCTATGCATTATAAAGGGAGTGATAGATTCAGAATCTTCAAGATATTAGTTTATTGTGCTTGTAATGACATCCAATACCCTGAAATCAGAAAATATAGTAGTATTTGAATCTATCCCCAAGTTCTCGGCAAATGTGACTCTATCACAACATTCATAACACATATAAATCCTCCCTCCCAAAAATCTAAGTCATTTCAACATGCCTAGATGCCGGTAGACCGAATTGACTCCCAAAATGACCCCAAGACCCATTTCACTGAGTATAGGATATTTTTGCAACTTGCTCTCTATCACTAATAGCGGCTGAATTAGCCCGAATTATCTAGCTAATTTTCAAGGCAATACGTGCAGAACCCACCGAGATATAGGCAAATCGGTCGCGAACATCAGAAAATTCCCAAAACGGTAATTTTCTGATTCGCGCCTTCGGTACTGACATCGGCTGTAATATATAAAACTGCAGGGTTGAAACGTAACCGGGGAGGAATATTGGATTTGGATAGATCTCCTTATTCGGTGTCGTTAGCGTGCCGAGGATGTAAGTCAGTGCTGCATTGAACCCGGCACACCGGAAAAAATCGTGCTGCGAACTTCCACCCTCTTTTGTCCTGTCCACGCTTGCAAAGAAAAAAAGAAAAAAATGACAGAGAATGATGCTTGAGTGGAGGGCAGGCTACTTACTAGATGTTCCGTTCCATGAGTCATGAGCTGGAGAATCAATGTACACCTACACCCGGCTTGGCGATGAGTGTAGCTGGACGCCCCACAAGGGAGGGTCAGTAACCCGAGGACGAAGCATGACATATATACCCTGATTGAACATGCCGCCTGAAAAGCAGGTAGGACTCCCGGCAAATTATTGGCGATTAAGATGTGTATTGTGCTCCAGGATTTACTGCATCTGCTGCAACATCGAAGAAGCCTAGATAGCGAGACGGAGTCACAACCCACATGTGCGATGAGATAAATATTTACGCATTTGCGGGTCCATGAATGGACCCAGTTCGAGTTGGAACTGCGAGGGTTATAACACATTTAGAAATCAGTCAGCGAATGCATTGAATGTGTGCATACGATGGCCCACTTGCCCATGAATAAAATATGTTGATGTGAATGTTCAGCGCCTACTTGCTTCCTGCTGGATCTCTCAGGTTACTGGATTACCCCGCAAACAACCTTCAGTTGAATCTGATAGAATCCCCGAATTCCAAAACCCCAACCTAAACATGAACAAAATCTGTAACAAAATGATGTCCATTTCACAGCAGAATACATGTTATCTATCCTTCGTGATATGCAACAAGTCTTTCCAGTTCTTCTGCCTCTGGTACTTTATCCAGGTTGCAGTATGTGAATGCGAGATTGCGCATAATCCAAATGGTATTTGGATGATCTTCTCCCAGAAGCTTCCTATACTTCTCGAGCGCCCCCGCCCCAAGCCTTTCCGCTTGAATGAACTGTCCTAGTCTGTCACATGTTACCGCCAAATTGCCCATGGCCTGCAAAGTGTCGGGATGGTCTTCACCCAGCAGTTCCCTCCGCTTCTCCAACACTACAACGTCCAGGGCCTCTGCCTTGTGTAATTGGCCTAGGTCATGGTATGTCGATGCTAAATCACCCATGGTCGATAAAGTATCTTGGTGATCTTCACCCAGAAGTTTCCTCTGCCTATCCAACACCGAAACCAAGAGTGTCTGTGCCTCCTCGAGCCGAGCCTGGTTGCGATATGCTATTGCCAGATGATACATGGTCTTTAGAGTGTCCGGAATATCTTCACCCAGAAGGTGCCTCTGTGTTCCGAGCACTTCAAGCTCGAGTGCCTCTGCCTGTGTGAATTGGCCTAGTGCTGTGTATGTCCCTGCGAGATTGCTCATGGTAAGCAGAGTGTCTGGATGATCTTCACCCAGATGCTTCCTCTGCTTTTCCAGCGCTGAAATTTTGAGGTCTGCTGACTTCTCATACTGGCCTAGTTGGTGGTATGTCGAAGCCAGACTAGTTATGGCCAGCAGAGTGTGTGGATGATCTTCTCCCAGAATGGTTCTTCGTTTATGAAGCAGTGCAACTTTTAGAACTTTTGCCTGCCTAAATTGGCCTACTTCATGGTATGTCCATGCCAGACTTTCCATAGCATTCAGAGTTTCTGAATGATCTTCACCAAGTTCCCTCTCCTTTTCATGGAAAGCAAGTTGATGTGCTTTAAGCTGCTTCAGCAGTGTTTCCGTAAGGGGTGGTGATTTTGTGTGTACCATCATTCCACTTATCTGTAAGTTGCCGTGAAGTTCAGCAATCCTGAATAATTTGTGCACTCACTGGGTCTTGGTATAAATGTGGACTTTGATCTGTGTCTGGCCCAAGATGGACAGTCTCGGCATCATCAAGATCATGATCCTACCTATGTTAAGTCGGACACATTTTTTAAAAGATGAAATACTCTCACAACTTGTCCCATGGACTCCTGACTCTCATCTCCCGAGTTGCATGATGTATCGTCTTCTATTGAGTCCAGACTAGAATTATAGCTCTGTGCATCACTATCATCCTCTTTCAGTGAATCTGGGTCTTCTGACTCATCGAGTTGCGAATGATCCGAGTTGAGACTACTTCTGGAATTGTTTTCACAGCTCATTTCCGCCAAGTGATTGTCAGGTATATCTTCATTGTCTGAGATTTTGTTGTCCCTGGCCCAAGGGAAATATCAATACCATCCACAACACATTTTCAACTGTCTCACCCATCGACCACGACATTTAACT
Source organism: Mycena leptocephala (assembly GCA_029378395.1). NCBI lineage: Eukaryota > Fungi > Basidiomycota > Agaricomycetes > Agaricales > Mycenaceae > Mycena > Mycena leptocephala. The sequence continues at coordinate 73,460 of JARJLF010000952.1, read as the reverse complement.
CTGCATTGTGATAGCTAGTCGGCAGGATCTCTTCAAATTTTGCAGCTGCAAATGCATAAGAATTGGGAAGAAGCTCTTCAGCACGAGGTCTGGAGAATATTCATTTGTAAGAATTATGAAGAGAATGCAATTATACACACACCTTCGTAATAACTGAACGAATTCACAGCAACATTCAAACCAAGGTTGTAGGAGCCAATCCTCACGATTGAGTTTGTCAAACCAGTTTGAAAGACCAGTGAGAATTGTTGTCGCAAGAAAGTCAACACCCTGATAGTCAAATGGTTGTTCCGAGTCCTCGGCAGGGCCGAGTGCCAGAATGTCGACCCCAATGTCCTTCAGTACTCGGTTCACCAGACAGCACAGCTTGTTTGCGACAGCACAGCTTGTTTGCGACATCAGAGTGTATGTTCCCTGTGTCAGACCAAAATCCGGGGAGGTCAAGAATCCCGCCGAGGTATCGGATGCAGATTGCCCTAGAAAATGTTGAAGTTCTTGGATGGTGAATCAGAATGGATCCAACAGATAAAAATGTCACTCATGAGCAATCATGTTCAACTAATAAAAGCTCAATCACACTGAGTCCCCTGCATCGCAGGAGGTGAGCTGTGGGATAGTACTGCCCTCCAGGATCGTCGAGATTGTGGTATCGGCTAGGCAAGTTGCAGCTAACATTTGCCAAAATGTCCATTTGTCATCTGGAGGACCATGCGCACGGTGTGACGGTTCCACAACCCAGAAATGGCCTCTGTTGTTGTTATGCCTTCTATATATATTGCATGGAGACACAGAGCACGGAGCCCAGGATAGAGAGTAACAATTTCCGCAATGTCCTTGAAGGCCTGAAACTGGGTATCAGCAGATTCGGTTCTGAGGACCATCATTAGATACAGTTTTTATATAATATAGAACACACACTGAAGAGCATATCTCATAACCTTGCAGCACCATTTTTCGAGTTTCGGTGGGATGGAGGTGTGCAGAGATTCCAGCTGTAGAACCCGTTCTTCACCATTTCCGAAGTAGGATTGAATTTTCTGGGCCACGACGTGTGGTCCTAGGCCAAAGCTGTATGCAGCGCGATTGGTCTGTGTCTCGAGGGCCTTGCCCAAGGAGGTGTATACACGATCCAAGGTGCGACCGGGGGAGGGAGATAAGAAGCCGTTAAGCATTAGCACCCATCTTCCTCCCTCAGGACGAGTATCCTCCATCTTCACAACTGCTCGGTTGGCATGGGGTTCCCAAGGGACAAGTGCATCAGAAACACGGATTGAGCCCATTCACGAGTAGGAGGGGGCTGGATGGTGGTGGAAGCAGAGGAAGAGTAGCGGGAGGCGGCGCTTAAAGACACAGCCCACATGCACAGCCTGTCATACAGCTTCTTGTTAGTTCACTCGGCCCGATGATCCGCATGTACAAGCTGTGAGGCGCGCTGTTGCAAAGTCCGCTGAATGTGTTCCTCAAGTAGCCCTGACTTTCTGCAAATTAAAGCTAAGGGCGGCAGCAAATACCCTGCGCCTTCTTTCAATCTGTTGGCGTCGGGGGGACACCGGTTCGACTCTGCCAACGAGCGCATAACACATCTTGTTTGACACAGAGCCAGCATTCACTCTTCGATGGAACAGCTCTCGTTTCGCACTCACTCTGCACCATGAAAACCTCACTCGTACTTGCCCTCAGTGACTTTTGTATTAATTAATTTCAATTTCAGCCACTTTATTTTTCTCCACCCGTCAACTGTGAAAATATCACTACAGATGTCGGGAACATGAAGTCCTCTGCCGAACTGCATCTTCCAGCCCTCTCCAAAAGATGTGTTAATATTCATACGAGGGCATCATATGTATAACTTGCTTCCCACTAAAAATTCGAGCGCACCGAGCACAAATACTGCTACGGCACTACTATCGGAGACTTTTATTCAAATGTGGGCCATCAATACTACTGCGCGATACGAAGTATGGTGGTTGAATGAATTTTTAATGATGAATTTGGAGAAAAAACTCTTAGATCGGGATATCTATTGGGCACACTGAATGGCCGGGAGGGAAGGAAGGAACCTCAGGGTTGCGGAGTTGGACTTCCCAACGACAGAGGAATTAAACACAAAAAAGGCGAAATATGGAATAAAATAAAGAAAAGAGAAGCACACCAAAAGGATCGCCTGGTCTCCCCATACGTTGGAGATCGGATGGAAATTCAGGTCTGTGGGATACAGTATATGAGGAGGGGCCAATGAAGGCGCAAGGCACCGCAGCACTGAATCGGCAGGGATCCTGAGGCTCGTAGACCCGCAATTGGCCGATGGATGGTCTGAAAATGGAGGGATGTGAGATGCACTGCATGATCACGAGGACGGCACAGGACAGAAATATGAATATCTTTCGTGACATGGTTCAAAACCGAGGGAAAAAGAAACCAAAACCAAAGGCAAAAGATCCGCATGGAGCTCATGCCACCGGACGAGTTAATTCCGCCACCTTCTCGATGCCGGCCAGGGGAGGTCCAAATTAGGGTGGGAGTAGCCTTGATCCGACAGGGCGGTTCTGTGGGGATAGCTCAATGCTTTTCTGCAGTAAATTCAAAGATTGTAGAGTGCCGTTGGGTTGGACTTCCCAACATCGAAAATGAACCCAATCAACTTGGAGATTAACACAAAAACTGGACAATAAACACAAACACCAAGCGGATCCCGGGTCAAACGTGTGGCCCGCAGATACGCCGGAGATCGGACGGATATTCGCCAGGTGCGCACCGAGTGCCATGAGATCCGGGGTATAAAGTTTTGAAAGGGATAGAATGAACTTTGAAGTACCGCCAGACTACCATGTTGGGACCAGTGCTCGGCAATTGCGCGATGGAGGGATGTTAGATGAAATGCATAAATGCTAGAGCACAGAAATGGGAATATCTTTCGAGACACGGTTGATAACCGCGGGAAAAAGATACCAAACTTGACCCCTGAAAAGGTCCAAATGAGTGTAGAATATTGAGCTTTGATCCGAGAGGGCTGCGGGGATATGTAACAGCGTCGCTGTGGAAATGGCCAAACCCTCGAAACAAGACATTGTGAATTGCAGGAATATTTCGAAAAAATGGGACCAGCATGAGATATCGTCCCGAAAGAGCCGTGCACCTGAACAAAAGCGAAACGACTTTTAAAATCAAGATCAGGGCAAAGAGCTTGAGTCCTCGCAGGGACTCTAACTGCGAGCTCTCCAAATAAAAACGGACGAGGTACGTACCCAATTTAAAGCACTTCCATATGAGTTGCAGCTGACACTAGAGGAGAGGAATCAAACCAAGCCTCAGGCAGCCTTTGTCACGGGACCCCACAGAGAGAAGAGGAGCATTGCCGGATCGCAAGCCATAGAGCGGGTCCGCGCTATTCACGATTCCAAGCCCAAGTGCGGCCCTAGTGAAGTGCGAGGATGATATTAATGAGAGTTTGGCGGGGATACGGTATCTATTTCACTGAGAGATGCACTGCGCATCAGGTAACGGATGATACTTTGCGTCACAGAAGTGTCCCGAAATCACCAGTGGCGAGGGCTCCATGTTCCCAAAATCGGACAGAGAGCGCCGTGGATGGGCCGGTCTCGACTCTCGAAGTGGATTTCAATCTATTCCAATCTGCGCAGGAAATGCGGAGTCATACAGGCGGCAGAGGAGGATATACCGGCTGACCAAGAAAATAGACGGGATGCCGTGAGTAAGGCGTGTCATCCGATTCGCTGGGCGTCAATGATCGCATCTTGATTCTTCAGAATCCAGACCTGTGGATGGGAATGGAATGGCTTGGTTTGCAGGGAGGGAATGAGCGTTATGATGCAAGGGACCTACTAGAAACATGTCGTTGAGGGTACATAGCTTGTGCAGTTACCAGGAAAAAACATTCCGTCCGCGTGGGTGGAGACGATTTCAGGGGAAGTGTTACCCGTGGGAGCAGAACTCTGAGCAGCGGAGGGAATAAACAGTGGGAGGCGGGATAATAGTGAAGGGTACAATCCACGCAAAGTAGAGGTGTAACCACAATGCCAAGATATGGCCGCCGTGACCTCAATTTTGGCGATCGAACTCGGTGGTGGGTAATTCCTAGGATTATTCAAGTGGGGACAGTTGTCACATCGAGAGGGGAAAATTTACGGAGAAAAAAAGAAGTTAACACAGAGGGCTATATCGTATATCGGCGCATTCTCGAGAACGATCGAGAGAGCCCAAGGGCACAGAAAGTAGCGAATCACTACTGCCAAACGACAGGGCGGGACGAAAACGTGTACTGTACTATTTAATTCAATTCGCGCGCCCTGTGATCCGTGACATTGAGCAACGAACTTTCATATTCGTCGATTCCCCCTGGGGACTGTGACACAAAAGAAAATTCGCGCTTTGCTCCAGGACATCCAGAATTCCATTCTAAGCTCAGCTGCCTTGATTCTGAGGCGAGATAAATGAAATGGCGCGCGCTCCGCAAGTTTCTATGACGCAGTGCGAGCGAGCGGATCAGAATGACGCGAAATCAATCGCAGCTGTGTGAGCGCCGCGGCCATTCCGACATCAGGGCGCATCAGCGAAGAAAATTTTTGATTTTGGACGCGTTTTTTCGCGATTTTGTGACTTTTTTGACAAGTTCGCGCTCAGCCTCGGTGACCTGTGACAGGCGCGAAATTATTCGTCGATTTGGGGGCCCGTGACGCGTGACCGACGAATCGAATTAAATAGTACAGTAGGTTTGAAAAGAGATTCTAGCCAATATCATGGCAGTATGACACGTTGATGTACGATAAGGCGGGCTTATTCGTCGAAATGATCGAGAGGAAGTTGAGAGGAAGGAAGGTCGAGCGAGCTGCCAGCGATGGTGAGTGCGTCATGTGGCGATACAGGAAGCAGCCGCATCAAGTCGGGCCGGATGACCCGCTGTCTTCTTTCTTGCCTCCTCAAGTTTCTTCGCGCAGAACGCACATGCTGACTCTGACGCTCGGATCCGTTGCCAGCCTGAGATCCATGGACAAATATCGAAGACGCTAGCTCTGTCATCTTTCCAGTGCGAGGCTGCTAGGTCATCGTCGGCGGGCAGAAGAGGCGCGAATGGGGGGCGTGGGTAGCGGATGGGGTTGGTGTTGGTGAACAGGTGTGTCCATCTAGATCTGCCCTCGCTTCGAGTATACACCTGTCCCAGCGAACAGACCGGACTATTTGTGCCATGCACCCACGCCGCTCCGAGTCGCTTTGCTCTACACCTCGCCTCGACTCCGTTGCGACGGCGTCTGCAGTTCTCGCTCGGCTTGGTCTCGATGTTCCCGCATGCCCAACAGCCCACCCCTCCTGAGTTCGACTCTCACGCCGGCCTACTCGGGGACACCCACTCGTGTTGTTCCGCGTTCTCGGCTCCCTCCCCTCTCTCCAGCCCCGCCACCGCCCGACGCCCGACGCCCACGCCCAAGCTGCCGCCGCCGCCAACTCCCACTCACGCCATCTGGTCATAACTCTGCTCCGGCATTCCGTGCCTGTTCCTGTTCTCCACGCTCACGCTTCAAGTTCTCCCAGTGCTGCTACGCTCATGCGCGCCACTCCTCACGCTCCTCTTGCGGCATGCGGATACCCACGCTCCTGCATGCCCACTCGATCTTGCACCCCTTGCTCTATACGTGCTCCACTCTGTACGCCTCCCGCCCTCCCCCGCCGTATCTATCATGATCATGATCTCTATCCCACACCGTGCACTACTCACTCCTCATGCCAGTCGCTCCCTCGTGCTCCTGCGGCTCGAGGTCTTTCGCTCATGCTTTCATTTCCATTTAGGACGCTTATCCCCTGTAGGATGCATCTGTGCCATCCGATCCGAGTCTATTCCGGATCCATGGCCTCAGTCTCCTCTGTTCCTCTGTGCCTGCTTGATTGACTTGGGACTCGGAGCATGACTTGGATCTGCACTCTGCGCGCAAGCAAGCATGCCTTTGCGTCGGATTTCAATTCTTCCAGTTGAGATGGAGTCGTGTCGCAAGTCCGTCCTTCCGTCCATACATTTGTCTTTCTAGCTCTAATAAATCATAATTCTATATGTATTTTAAAGCTATGCGCAATTCGACTGCCGACAGTATTGAAATCGACACTCGACTCCAACTCTGCGGCCCAGTGCCGGTGCTGATTATATATCCGGTCGTATGGCACAGTATGGTTAACATTTCCGCTACCGTTGTCGAAATTAATATTGATATCTATGTGTCTACAGTTACTGTACACCGAATTCCAAATCACAAATCACAAATCATACATGCCCGTGTTCACAGAAGAAGTCCTTTCCCTTCGACGCAGATTTACTCTCGTGGCCTGCCAACAAAATCCAATCAATATTTGCCCACACTCCTGATGCGAATCAACGTGCGATGCCTTCATCCATCGATCTCACGCGGTATTCTAGGATTACAGGACTTGCACTCGCGGTATGGATCTATCACCAATCCATTTCCTTAAGCCTGTGGCGCCAATTATTTGTTTCGGTCAGCAGGTTGCCGTGGCCATCTGGAACTCGACCCGGAATCTAGGCCTCTTGGGTATACGGGCGCTTCCATTGATATCGATGTATCCATTGAATTTCAGTTCAAAAAAAACCTGGTCAACGCAGGGACAAATGTATAGCGTGGAAGGGATGTGGTATAATTGCATTGCGTGGAAGTCGGAGCATACATTCGGTCCAGGATACCATACCTTGTATATTTAGCCCCTTCTGCGGGGCTGGCTGCTTCAAGCCTTTAATTTCGCAACAGCGTTATTACAAGATTAACACGCCAGCGGCATGCGCGCACGCTCACGCTACGCTTCTAAGCAACCAAAAAAGAACCAGGAATGCTTGAAAAAATCGCGAGTCCATCGTCCCATGTCCCGAACGCAAAGCGAGCGCGCGGTCTGCAATGTGAGTGTCGAAGAAAACTCACAGAGCATCTGCTAAAGAAATTATAGTAGGCAAACAGCCGCTGCAACTTCGGTGTGTACGTGTGTTGAGTCCCGAGGACAGTATGCATGCATGCCAACCCTCCCCTGTATGCGTGCACTTTGCCCTGAGGGGTGAACATCGATGGGATATGCGAGCACTCGGAATGCACAGTATAGAACCCAAGGCGAAGGCAGGGAGGCATGGAATTCGAGAATGAGAACATCCCAGAGCTTATCAGAACCTCGCAGCCCAAGAGTGCGCAGCGAGCAGGACGTCATGACAAGCGCGAATATGGACGCACGCTGCGGCTGCGGGGACCTAAGCAGCGCGGTGGCTGCAGGGACGGAGATGTGGTCCGGAAGATGGAAGTTGGTGTTAGCACTTGGCGTCCGGGAAAGAGGCAGTGGAAGTGGGGTAACGGAGGGGGAGGAGGCCGGGGAATGGAATGTGCATGTGGTGTTATGAGAAATAAAATAAATAAAGATAAGAACGAGAACGAGGAGAGATACACGTACAGATACAGCACTGCTGCGGTGGCGAAAGCGGTGGTTCCCAGTTTTCAGAGGTTAGAAAAAAGTCGGCGGGCGAGGCAATGCAGAAAGAACGGATTATACAAAGGCAGAGAGGGTGAGGTGCAACGGAGCAGGGACTTATCGGTAGCGCCCCATGGTGACAAGTCTGCACCGTGACCCCAAGTAGGATTGAAGAAGGAGAAATATCGGGAGGTAAAGAGAAGGACGGGATGGGATGGGCAAAGGGAAAAAAGCAGCAGGATGAAATGCAATAGCAGAAAAGATCGAATAGGATCGGGCAACTGATGAGCGGGGGTGGTAAAACAGGCATGAGATTCATTGTCGACGGGTGTACGTTGTGACTGGAGGTACATAAGGGTACATGCCGTATTGGTCGCTCGATGGGTGTGTCAGCGTCGGCGTCGGAACCGGCGGGGAGTGAAACTTGGAGAAGAAAATACGGCGGAAGCAAGAAGGACGAAGCATTGAGGAAGACACAGGTTGAAGCAATTGCCGGAGGCTGAAGATACAAAGAGAAGACTCGGAGGTGGGAGGACACTATTCAATGCTGCGATGCGTGCGTTGGCGACATTGGATCAACATGGATAACTCAGTATTACTAATGACCGATGCTAAAGGTAGATGGCAGAGTCAGCAAAGTTCGTCAGTTAAATTCGATGGAGGGACGAGTGAGCTGCGTTGTGTGCGCTGGCGGGAGAGAAGAGCAAGATGTGACATCATGTGGCGATGCAGCACGGAACACAAATCCGAGTCGGGCCGCGGCAGATGATCCCATCTTTCCCTTCTTCCCATCACCGCCGATTTTTTTCTTGTGTTGGACACGCGCCCACCACTGGAGATGCACCTAGAAAGAAGATTGGTACATCCAGTGCGAGCTCCTCGTCGGGCGAGCAGAATGAGCCGCGAGTTTGGGTGTGATGCCCATGGTCAGCTCAGAGGGTGGGGATGCAGATGGTGAACGGGTGCGCAACCATCTAGAAATGCCATTGCTTCTTCACAAGGTTCACACGCTCTGAGTTAACAGACTGGGACTATGTATGCCACCGTCACACTGCTCGCAACCCCGAGTCCTTTCCCTCTCATTGATACCAAGTCCTTCCCGACTCTCCCTCTTTGTTCTCCACCAGTTATTTCTCGATTCTCAATCGCAATTGGACCGCTTGCTGTTTCCCTCCCGCCCGCCGAGGTCGACACAGAGCCTCGGCATCCGCATTCCGCACTCCTACTCCACTGCGCGCTAGAAGTTATACCCGGCGCACACGCACCCTCGCTTTCGCTCTTGCACCACCGCCCTGCACGTGCATCACCCCGGTGTTCCACTGGCGGTTCCGCCACGCTGACCTTCAGCGATGTCGGCACTTTTGTTCCCTCGGCCTCGGAGCCTCGCCCTCGTACTCCTTGCACGGCCCCTGCGCTGCCCCTCCGACAAACCGTGACTTCGGCGCCCGCCCGCATGTACACTGCTTCTACATACTGGACACGGACCTGCAGTCGACCCTTAATTTTGCGCCCGCATCTGCAGTCCGTTGATCTTGCACTTGTGCCTCCCGCTCTTCGCTGTACACCTCGCGCGCACCGCCCCACCTCCATACTGCACGCACCCCCTCCCCTCCCCTCACTCATCCCTCCATCTTAGTTGGTCTAGTCCATCGATTTGGCTATCCACAGCTTCCGCTTCCGGTGCTAGAATCAGGCTCCTCGTACTCATCCACTCACGCACTCTGGCTGGTGTTTCGTTTGCTTATTCTCGCATGTATCCCACCTATATTGCATCCATTCCTTCTTGCATCTCCCGCATTCAGCACTCAAGCCCGGATACTCTCCCCCTTACTGCGCTTTAAGTTTGACTTCTTGCTCTCGTTCGCTCGCTCGTACGTATAAGAATCGCAGTAGCGATAGGTTTGTCTTCTCGTAGAGATGGAGAGATGAACTTTAAGATTTCTTTCTTTCACTCTTGCGCTCGTTCGTGTGCACGTCTCGCAAGTGTTCATGCTCCCTGCGGTCCTTTTTTCGCTCTCGCTGGTTCATGCATGCGCGCCGCATCCATTCCGAGTTTGTCCAGTTCATCCTTTTTTTCTGCTTTCTCGTCCTATATTCATATCTCAAGGCCCGTTTGATGCTGTACGTGTATGTGCAATTCCACCGTTGACACTGGTGATATTGGGTCAACTGTAAGCACTGCGGAGCACCTGATTCCTTGCCACCTTGGCTGGTACTCCCTACTCTCTCTCCATCTCCGTCAATCGCCCCCCAATCTCACCTTCAGGGTCCACGTCCCCACTCCATACTTGTATATCCTTGCTTCACATTCTGACTGGTGCTGGATCCGTTCCTCGCACCCCGTGTGCTGTGTGCTGCCCATCTCGATCTCGCAGCTTTCCTCGCGCTCCATAATTTACCCATCTACCCGTCCCCCATCGATCCAGTACGAGTGCAGCCAGCCATCTAACTGTCTAGCCATTTTCTGGTGCTAGCTTGCCACCCCCTCGTGCTCCCGGCTCTTTTGATTTTGTTTTGAATTCATATTTGTGTCTCCCACTAACCTCGGGTAATTGCTACATGGCTGCGCGCTCTTGATCTCACCTCCTCCATGGTTCGTTCTTGCCTCCTCCGTGCACTGTACTCAGGCTCGACCACGGACTTGGCCTGGGACTGTGGCTGCTTCTTATACCTAACTCGAAAAGGACTCGGACTAGAGCTCTTGCGAGCGAGTGAGTCGAGATGATGTTTAAATTTCATTGCACTCTTTCGCGCTTGCTCGTACACACAGCAGTCGAGATTGATGTTCTTGTGCCTCGCACCTGAGTCTGTCTGCGGATCCTTTCTCTCTACTTCTCCTTCTACTTGTAGATGTACTTCTAATAAATTCTATATTTCAAGTTCAAGTCCTGCTCTTTGAGGTTGCGCATCTGTGCGATTCGACCGCCCACGCAGGCGGTGACTGTGGTATCAACACTATTTAGCTAGAATCCAGCCGTCGATCCTCCGACCCGAAGAAAGCTGTGCGCGTGCTGAATACCGGTTATATATCCTGGGGTCCAAGGGCTGATATGGTATCGTTAAGATTCACGCAAGCACTAGTGCTCATGGCATTGAAATTGATATCTAGCTGTCTACGGTTCCAGTACACACAATTTAGTCATCAATGACCCAGGTGCCCTTGCCCTTGCCCTTGATCATAACCGCTCTGGATTTCCATCCGTTTCCGGTTTTCCTACATTAACTGAATCCTCAGACCCGCTTGCTAATAAATGAAATATGCCAATGTCAATATTGAGCGTCTACTTGCCTCTTGCTAGATCTCTCAGGTAACCCGATTACGCGCGAACATCCTCTTAGTCGAATCTGATAGACACATGAATTCCAACAAACCCCGACCGCTGTGGTAGGGTCGGATGGCCCGCATGCGGAAATAGGTACTTACTTACATTTTATTTTCATTTCATAATTACCCCTATTTTACGTTACATCATCTGTTTGTAACGTAAATAGTGCCACATCATCACCTTTTATCCTCGTACCACCATCTCGTGTCCAGTGCAAGGCTACGTGCCCAGAGGCTGCAGCGGAGCACCTCTTCCCTCAAGTGAAAAACCTACCAGTGGGCTAGTTTAGCCACCAATCTCGCCGTATTATGCTGTCTTTTCGTCCTCTCATTTTACGCCACTTTTGCACGCCATTGACACGGTCTTTTCCTCCCACTTTCGTACTCTATCCCTCGGGCCATCGTTCCACAATCTATCTCCAAAATCTACTCTACCATAATCGGATCACCGACCCTATCAAAGCACCTACGTCTCGGCCATCTCCCTCTTCCACACCGCGACACGAACAAAATTTTTAAGTAACAAAATGATGTCCATTTCTACAGAAGACATGTTATCTACACCTCGTGATATGCAACAAGTCTTTCCAGCTCTTCTGCCTCTGGCACTTTCTCCAGCTTCCGGTATGTCTCTGCAAGATTGCGCATAATCCAGACGGTGTTTGGATGATCTTCTCCAAGAAGCTTCCTATACTTCTTGAGTCCCCCAGCACAAAGCTCTTCTGCTTGCAGAAACCGGCCTAGTTTGTAGTATGTCACTGCCAAATTGCCCATGGCCTGTAGAGTGTCAGGATGGTCTTCACCCAGCAGTTCCCTCCGCTTCTCCAACACTACAACACCCAGGGCCTCTGCCTTGTGCAATTGGCTTAGTTCATGGTATGTCGATGCTAAATTGCCCATGGTCAATAAAGTTTCTTTGTGATCTTCACCCAGAATTTTCCTCTGCCTATCCAAAACCGAAACCAAGAGTGACTGTGCCTCCTCAAACCGAGCCAGGTTGAGATATGTTATTGCCAGACGACTCATGGTATGTAGAGTGTCTGGACTATCTTCACCCAGAAGGTGCCTTCGCTTTTCAAGCACTTCAAGCTTGAGTGCCTCTGCCTGTGTGAATTGGCCAAGTTGTGTGTATGTCCCTGCCAGATTGGCCATGGTATGGAGAGTGGCTGGATGATCTTCACCAAGATGTTTCCTCTGCTTTTCTAGCACTGACATTCGGAGCTCTACTGACTTCTCATACTGGCCTAGTTGGTGGTATGTCGATGCCAGGGTGGATATGGCTCGCAGAGTGTCCTGATGATCTTCTCCCAGAATGGTTTTTCGTTTCTCAGTTATTGAAAGTCCTAGAACTTTGGCCTGCCGGAATTGGCTTAGGTCGTAATATGTCCATGCCAGATTTTCCATGGCATCCAGGGTGTCTTCATGATTCTCACCAAGGTCCTTCTCCTTTTCACATAGTGCCACTTTATGCTCCTTCAGCTGCTTTAGCAGTCTTGCTGTAAGGGGTAGGAAACTTGCATGCCATTCAGCTACCGCCATTCCACTTGTCTGTAAATTCCTGTTAAGTTTGGAAAATATCGAATAATTTTTGCACTCACTGGGTCTTTATATAAATGTGACCTTTGACCAACATCTCGCTCAGGCTGCAAATTGCTGGCATCATGAAGATCAGGATCCTAGTTATGCTCAGTTTGGGTCTGGCACATTTTCAAAAGACAAATCAATCTCACAGCTTGTCCAATGCTGTCTTGAACCCCATCATCCGAATTGCATGAAATATCTTCTTCAAGGGAGTCCAGACCAGAATTATAACTCTGTGCATCACTATCATCCTCGCGTAGTGAGTCTGGGTCTTCTGACTCATCGAGTTGGGAGTGATCCGAGTGGAGACTACTTGTGGAATTGTTTTCACAGCTCATTTCTGCCAAGTGATTGTCAGGTGTATCTTGATTGTCTAACGTTGTGTGTTCCCTATTCATGGTAAGACAATTATCAATACTGTTTGCACCACATTTTCAGCTGTCTCACCCATCGACCACGACATTCAACTCTGCATGGTGATAGCTAGTTGGGAGGATGTCTTTAAAGTTGGCAGCTGCAAATGCACAAGAATTGGGAAGGAGCTCTTCAGCACGAGGTCTGGAAAGTCTTTATTCATCACAAATATTGAAGGAATTGAATTGTATGTCCTCACCTTCGTAGTAACTGAAGAAATTCACGGAAACCGTCAAACCAGTGTTGTATGGGCCAACTCGCGTGATCAAGTTTCCGTAACCAGTTTGAAAGGCCAGTCAGAATAGTCGTGGCAAGAAAGTCAACACCATCATAGTCAAATGGTGGTTCCGATTCGTTGGCAGGGCCCAGCGCTAGGATGTCGATCCCGATGTCCTTGAGTACTTGGGTCATTAGACCACATAACTTTTTTGCAACATCAGAGTGTACGCTCCCTGTCTCCGACCAAAACCCTGGCAAGTCAAGAATTCCCCCAAGGTATCTGATGCAGAGGGCTTTGGAAAATGTTGAAGCTCCACTGAAATGCCTCAGTCAGAATGGATTCACACCATGAAAATATCACTCACGAGCAATCATATTCAACTAATAACCGCTCAATCACACTGAGTCCCCCCGCATCACAGGAGGTGAGCTGTGGGATGGTACTGCCCTCTAGGGTCGTCGAGATTGTGGTATCGGCCAGGCAAGTTGCAGCTAACATTTGCCAGAATGTCCATGTGTCATCTGGAGGACCATTTGCACGGTTCCACAACTCGGAAATGGCCTCTGTTGTTGTTATGCCTTCTATATATTTTTTCCGCCGCAACAGAGCACAGAGCCCAGGATAGAGAGTAACAATTTCCGCAATGTCCTTAAAGGCCTGACACTGGGTATCCGCAGATTCGGTTCTGAGGACCATCATTAAATGTGGTTTTCACATTATAAAACACGCACGGAAGAGCATATCTCATAAGCTTGCAGCACCATTTCTCGAGTTTTAGTGGGATGGAGGTGCGCAAAGATTCTAGCTGCAGAACCCGTTCTTCACCATTTACGAAGTAGGACTTGATTTTCTGGGCCACAACGTGTGGTCCCAGACCAAAGCTGTATGCAGCGCGGTTGGCCTTCGTCTCCAGGACCTTTCCCAAGGAGGTGTAGACCCGATCCAAGGTACGACCTGGGGAGGGAGACAAGAAGCCGTTAAGCATTACAGCCCATCTTCCACCATCAGGACGGTTCTCTTCTGTCTTCGTAGCCACCTGGGTGGAATGCGGATTCCAAGGGACAAGTGCATCGGAAACATGCATTGAGGCCATTCACGAGTATGAGGATGGGTGTGGGATGGTGGTGGGAGCAAAGGAAGAGTAGTGGGAGCCGGTGCTTAAAGACACAGCACACCTACACAGCATGTCCTGTCACACAGCTTCTTGCCGGCTCACTCGTCCCGGTGATCCGACTGTACAAGCTGTAACGCAGGCTGTTGAATGTGTTTCTTGAGCACCTTGTACTGGATGCATAGCCCTAATTTTCTGTTCTCATTCTCATCGTCAACACCGCTCCTTTTTCACTCTGCGACCCTGCCAGCAACCATAGCGCATCCTTTTTCTTTGTGAAATCTTCACCAGGCCCTTACCGGAGATTCAACGTCAGTCTTGGTTTCATTAATCTTGCCGCGGCACACTGTGCTGCGGGGACACAGTGTGGGCCGTAACCACTCTTAATATCTTGATTTGAAGTCTAACTCAATGGACTGGTTCAGAATTCAGTCAGAATTCACTGTTTGATGGTAAAGCACTCGTCGGCCGAGCCCAAATGCTTCATCGGGGCTCCGATCGAAGATTTTTTGCGGAGGTAGGCTATCGACAGTACTCTGGATAGAAAGAATGGTAGATGAGCCATAATTTCAAGGAGGAACTTGGCAAAGGAAAGAATTTTGACCGGAATATCGATGGATCAGCGTGAATGGCCGTGGTCAGTGAATTATTGCGAGGGAAGAAAGCAGTCACGGGATTGCAGAGGTAAACGACAGAGAAAATAAACACAAAATACTTGAAAAAGAGACACACCAAAGGGTCATGAACGGACCCTGAGTCGAATGTGTGGCCTGCTGATACCCCGGAGGTCGATGGATATTTGAGCCAGGTGCGTGCCGTGCGTAATCGGGTCTGTGTTATATTTGAAGGGAGAGAGATGAAGTGCGCAGGAATATTGGGGTTGATAGTTGGGTGATGGAGGGATGTGAGATGAAAATGCATACAGAAATGGGCATATTTTTCGTCTCACGGTTTTCAACCAAGGACAACAGAATCAGAAACGCAACCCAAAAAAAGGTGTGTGGTAGCGCATGTCGTCGGACGGGTTCGATATGATCCTGCGACCGCAAGTCAAGTGTAGCGTTTAATAAAATCCAGACAATGGCAAAGTCTTGAACCACCAGCCGTCCAAAAATTTGCAGGCCGCGAATCCACGTAACGGGGTTGTCTTCTGTTTCAATGAGGACTTGCACGGACCGAAATCAGAAAGCTTCCTCTCGGTGAATGCAGCTAACCAAGAGGAAGAGGAATCGAATTACACACCAACTTGTAACCGCGCCCAGTGCTCACAAGCCAAGGAAAATTTCATTTACGATGTGAGTAAGTAACACCACGCTCACTGCCATCCGAGCCCAGACCAATCCAAGCTAACCACCGCCTGCACCCAGCCCGATTTTGGCACTCCAGGCTTTCCCACCCATTCCCTCTTGGCGTACTCATCCTTGATATGTGCGTCGCTTGATGTCGCATGGCAACCCCCAAATCCACCGCCATCGATCGCGCTCAGCCAAGATGGGAACAAGCGTTTGTTGTGTGGACTCAGTATTAGTCTCAGACTCGGATGGATTAAGACAATATCACGCGCACACGCACTGGGATGAGTACGAGGTTGATTGCCGTGTACAGTACGCGTGCGCGCCCACCCGCTCTCTCTCCCATGTGAGCACATGCGGACAAATGCGCAAAGCATACAGCGTACACGGTTACTAATAAAAGTAAAAGGATGGGGGGTTAACGGTGGAGGGCATGCGAGTAATCGTACATTACTGGTAGAACGTCCCGAGGAAGGGAAGGGGATTAGTTGGGAGCTAGATCTTGAGGAATTGTATCGAATCGGGTCCGTGCTTCGCATCAAAACAGAATGAAAATTCCCAAGTACGAAACATAGACGGTAGACGGAAGAATAAATGGACGCCACAAGCAGACTCGGAGGAAGAATCAAAAGTAGTTCACTGTGAGGAAAGGAGACTCCCGGTCCAGAACTCAAGACCGAGGCGAAGAGGGTTTGAAATTGAAAACACGAACAATCATACATCTACAGCGCACGAGTCACAGATATATGCTGAGTGCGGTTCCTGCAGGGATGGAGATGTGGACCTACCTAGGATGGAAGAAAGACGGAAGCCAGAGTTTGTACCGGACATTGGCATTAAATTTCGCAGTACGGGAGAGATGGAATAGAAGCGGAGTGAAGGTGGTCAGGAAGGGGCATGCACATGCGGTGTGAAAACAGGTGTTTCAATTAAAAATAGCGACAAGGACAAAAACAAAATAAAGACAGATACACGCACAGCCATAGCACCACCACGATGAAGAAATGCACCCTCGGGTGCGGGGGGTTTCCTACTAGGATAACGATCGGAGGGCAAGCCGGGGCAGATAAGGATAATTACGGTTCAAGCAAGAGGAAGTTAAAGTAGCGAGGAGAGTAGGAATCTGGGAGGAGGAAGGATGTGGATTTGAATGCGAATGTGGAGGGGCAGGGGATCGGGCAGCGGGCAGCGGGGAATGGCGTAAGATGAACCTGTCAAGATTCGGGATATAACGCGGAGACTCGAAGACAATGAGTGACGTGCATCGGAGGGGGGAATTGGTCGGCAGCGCCGTACATCAGCAAGTCAGGAACCGGGTGGTATTGAAGGAGTAGATAGAGCACGAAGTAAAGGCGGGGATGGACAAAAGTAGCAGCAGAAACAGACGAAATAAGATCGGGCAACAGATGCACGCGCGGTGGGTCCTCCAGGCACAAGAATCATTGGGTGTAAGTTGCAATCGGATTTGTATACCATATCAGTTGCTTGACAATCGAGAAGCGCGTCGGCGGCATTGGAACCAAAGGCCCGGAGGAGATATGCTGGATTCGCCGCCCATCGCTGAGAGGACGAGGCAGAATAAATGGTGGTGTGCTTTATGATCCAGTGGAGCATTCAATGCAGATCTGAGATAATGCCAGATATCGATCCATGTGCGGCAGGATCGTGAACGCGTTGCAGCAAGGGCACTGCTGAAATATTCGCTAAACAGACACTGAGGGTTTTACGGGGAATGGATCGAGGATCGACGATGGCGCGAGAGGACAGAGGTGGCGATGCAGGCGTGTGACGTATCAAGCAATCGGGCCGGATGATCCGGCTCTTTCTTGCTTCTTCATCTCATCGCCGTCCTCACTTTCGTTCCTGTAGAACGCAGGCGCCGACTCGAACACCCGGGTCCACTGTGGACAAACCTGGAAGGCGCTGGGTCTTTGCTCTTTCAATTTCCAGTGCCAGCTCGTCAGGCGCTGGGCGGGCGGAATCACGTACGAATGGGCGTGGGTTAGCGGCTGGGGATGGACTTAATGAACGGGTGCGTATCCACCCCCAGAATTGCGACCTCTCTTCGAGTGTACACGCTTTGCAGTCTCAACAGACCGGACTATTTGTGCCGTGCACTCACGCCGCTCCGAATCACCTTACTCCACGCCTATCCTCGCCTTGACTCCGTGGCGATGGCGTCTGCAGTTCTCGCTCGCCTTGGTCTTGGTGTTCCAGCATTCCCAACAGCCCGCCCCTCCTGAGTCCAACTATCACGCCGATCTACTCGGGGACACCCACTCGTGTTGTTCTGCGTTCTTGTCTCCCTCCTCTCTCTCCAGCCCCGCCACCGCCCGACGCCCGACGCCCGACGCCCACGCCCACGCCCACGCCCACGCCCACGCCCGCGCCCACGCCCAAGCTGCTGCCGCCAGCTTCCACGCACGCCATCCGGTCATAATTCTGCTCCCGCATTCCGCACTCCGCACTTGGTCCTGTTCTTCGCGCTCACGCTTCAAGTTCTTCCACTGCTGCTGCACTCATGCACGCCGCTCCTCACGCTCCTCTTGCGGCGCGCGGATACCCACGCTCCTGCATGCCCACTCGATTTCGAACCTCTCGCTCCGTATGCGCTCCACTCTGTACGCCTCCTGCCCTCCCCCGCCGTATCGATCATGATCATGATCTCCATCCCACACCCTGCACTACTCGCTCTTCGTGCGAGTCGCTCCCTCGTGCTCCCGCAGCTCGAGCTCTTTTACTCATGTTTTCATTTCCGTTTAGGACGTTTATCCCTTGTAGCACGCATCTGCGCCATCCGATCCGAGTCTGTTCCGGATCCATGGCCATTCGTTCCTGTTCTTATCTTCAGGCTCGATGCATTTGCATCCTCCACGCGGCGTTCTCACTCGCCGGGACTCCTGTCTCCTGCTTCCTCGACTCGGCCTCTTGTGCTCTGCGCCTCCTCAACGGACTTGAGCCTTGGAGCATGAATCGAACTAGCAGTCTTTGGCGAGCAACCATGACCTTGAGTCGAGACGATCTTCAATTCCTACAGCTGAGATGGAGTAGCGTCGCAAGTCACATTTGACTTTCTAATTCTAATAAATCACGATTCTATATGCATTCCAAAGCTATGCGCAATTCGACTGCCGACGCTATTGATATCGACACTCGACTCCTACTCTGCGGCCGAGTGCCGGTATATCCCGGCGTATGGTACAGTATGGTTAACATTTCCGCTAGCGTTGTCGAAATTTAATATCGATATCTCTGTGTCTACAGTTACAGTACACCGAATTCCAAATCACAAATCATCCATGCCCGTCTTCACAGAAGAACCTTTGTGAGTCCTTTCCCTTCGACGCAGATTTACTCTCGTGGCCTGCCAACAAAATCCAATCAATATTTGCCCATACTCCTGATGCGAATTAACGTGCGATGCCTTCATCCATCTATCTCATGATCACGCGGTATTCGAGGATTACAGGACGTGCACCCGCGGTATGGACCTATCACCAATCCGCTGCGTTAAGCCTGTGGCGCCGATTCTTTATTTCGGTCAGCAGGTTGCCGTGGCTATCTGGAACTTGACCTGGAATCTAGGCCCCTTTGGTATGCGGATGCTTCCATTCATATGGATGTATCCATTGAAATTCAATTTAAAAGAGACCTGGTCAACGCGGGGACGTGGAAGGGATGAGGTATAATTGCATTGTGTGGAAGGTCGGAACATAAATTCGGTCCAAGATACCATACTTGTATATTTAGCCCTCTCTGCGGGGCTGGCTGCTTCTGCTTCAAGCCTTTAATTCCGGAATGGCCATATTACAAGATTAACACGCCAGCGGCATGCGCACACGCGCACGCTACGCTGCTAGTCCATCGTCCCATGTCTCGAAGGCGAAGCGAGCGCGCGCTCTCCAATGTGAGTGTCGAAGAAAACTCACCAAGTATCTGCTAAAGGAATTATAGTAGGGAAACGGCCGTTGCAACTTCGGTGTGTACATGTGTTGAGTCCCGAGGACAGTACACGTGCACGCCAACCCTCCCCTGTACGCGTGCGCTTTTCCCTGAGGGGTGAACGTCGAATGCTATGCAAGTACTCGGAACGCACAGTATTAATAGGTAGACATACGCCCCATGACGGAAATCAAGCTGGGAGCACGGAATTTGAGAGAAAAGAATAGTTAAAGTGCGGTGTGTCGAAAAGACAGTAGGAACAGGCACGTGGTTGGAACACCATTGGATTAAAATGTGTTCTGGGCGTGTTAGAGAGAAAAAGACGTGTAGATACGTGTTAGACACGTCCCCCTACGTATCTGCTACGTGTCGTAGCCCACTGGACACGTTAGCACTTCAATAACAATGGAAACTTATTATTTGGTAGGAACAAATAGACTAGGTATAAAAAGGGGCCGAGAAATGTAGTAGGATATAATATACTACGCCCAGGTTTATACCTGTGATTTCACTCTCTATTCCCCTTTGGAAGTTGTGAATGGTTTGATCAGTACGGAACGGAACGGAACAAATTCAGGAACAGACTTACAGTTGGATTGTTATTTGGATTTAGACTCGGGTTTCGATTGGTTTAATTGTGGTGGAAAGGAATTTGATATTGCTTAGGCTCCCTTTGGGTTTTACCTTGAATTGCAACAGATATATATTTTAGCTGGAATCCCCGAACTTACACGCGCGAAGTAAAATTCAGCGTTCCAGTATAAAACCAAAGGCGAAGGCAGGGAGGCGTGGAATTTGAGAATGAGAACATCCCAGAACTTATCAGAACCTCAGGGCCCAAGAGTGGGCAGCGGAGAGGGCGTCATGCGTCATGATAGGCACGAATATGGACGCATGCTGCAGCCGTGGGGGACCTAAGGGGTGCGGTGCCTGCAGGAATGGAGATGTGGACCGGAGGACGAAAGTTTGCCTCAGCACTTCACTGTCCGGGAAAGAGGCAGTGGAAGCGGGGTAGCAGAGGGCGAGGAGGCCCGGGAGTGGAATGTGCATGCAGTGCCAGAAAGGAGGTATTGTGAGAAATAAAATAAATAAAGATAAGAACGAGAACGAGGAGGGATATACTCACAGATACAGCACTGCCGCGGTGGCCAAAGCAGTGGTTACTAGTTTTCAGAGGTTAGAAAAAAGTCGACGGGCGAGGCGATGCAGAAAGAACAGATTATTTTGAGTGCGACTACGAAGGCAGAGAGTGAGACGTAAAGGAGCAAGGACTTATCGGCAGTGCTCCATGGTGACAAGTCTGCACCGTGACCCCAAGTACGGTTGAAGAAGGAGAAATGTCGGGAAGCAAAGAGAAGGACGGGATGCGATGGGCAACCAAAGAAAAAAAAGCAGCAGGATGAAACGCAATAGCGGAAAAGATCGAATAGGATCGGGCAACGGATGAACGGGGGTGATCCCACAGGCATGAGTTTCATTGTCGGCGGGTGTACATTGTGACTGGAGGTACATAAGGGTACATACCGTATCGGTCGCCGGATGAGTGTGTCGGCGTCAGCGTCGGAACCGGCGGGTGACTGGAACTGGAGAAAAAATATGGAGAAGCAGAAGGGAGGGAGCATTGAGGAATATAAAGGATGAAGCAATGGGTGGAGGTTGAATATGAAAAGAGAAGACTCAAAGGTGGAGGACGCAGACCCAGGACGCAGACATTGACCCATACGCGTGCGTCGGCGACATTTTACCAACACGGATTACCCAGTCTTAGTAGCAACCAATGCTCAAGGTAGACAGCAGAGGCTGTAAAGGTCTTCAGTTGAATTCGATGGAGGGAAGAGTGAGCTGCGTTGTGTGCGTTGGTGTGAGAGAAGAGCCTGAGTAAGAGTGGCGTTATGTGGCGATGCAGCATGAGTCAGGTCTGACGATCCCGTCTTTCTTTTCTTCCTGTCACCGCACAATTTTCTTCCCGCAGAACTCACCGATGTGGACGCGCATCCACTGCTGGAGCAGCAGTTATGAAAGAACATTGCTGTTAGCTCTGCTGTGCCTTCCAGTACGAGCTTCTCGTCGGGTGAGCGGGTAGAATGAGCCCCGAGCCTTGGGACAATGTCGGTTGTGGGTTAGCAGATGGGGATGGGCTTGGTAAACGGGTGTGTATCCATCTAGACACGCCTCCGTTTCTTCACAGTGTGCACACCGCTGAATTAATAGACTGGGACTACCTATCCCACACATGCCGCTCGACCATGAATATGGTCCCGACTCGAAACCATGGCGACTCATTTCCGTGTCCCTCTCCTTGACATCAAACTATTCCCCCTCTATGTTATCCACCACTCCCGATATCTGGCTCTCGATTTTCGACCGCAGCTGCCACTTTTGAGTTATTGAATCCACAGTTGGGCCGCTTGCTGATATAAAAGTGTACACAGTGCCACACTCCGCTTTGCCCGGGGTATCAGCGTTAAACTTTCCTCAAGCGCCAAACTGGTGCTAATGCCAATTATCAGTCCGCTTTGGAGTATTGGTAAATTAGAATTTTGCAATGATGAAGTAAAGTATGGGCCAGAATATTGAAAACCTCATGAAATTCACGAAAACTGCTCATTTTTTTTAAATGCATGCTTGAAATTTTCTGGACCCCAGTTTTACCCAGGTTTTCCCCCTGGGTTTTTTTGTCTGCACAGATCTACTAGCCAATTCAAAACTGAGTGAGCTGAACATATTTCTGGGTGGATATGGCCACATAAAGCGCTGAGGCCGTGCCTTGGCCAAAAGTTTTTCTCCGGCCAATTTGGCCACTAATTTGGAAGTGGCAGCTAGGTGATGCGCACCACAGTAAAATTTCAAACTATTTTCATTACGACCATTTTGGCGTATCTAAGTACAATTTTTTCTGAAAAGACACCACATGATATAGCAAAATTTAAAATGATTTTCATTACGTGTATCGACAAAATGACAGCATTGTGATACCACTGTACATCGCAAATTATGTCTTTCCGTTCATCCGCTAATTTTATTATTTGTTTTCTTATGCAAACGGCTATAAATCCAGGGTTTTTACATTTTTTTAATTTCTGTGATCAATAAAGGTGGGGGCGGGGGGACCGCTCCGCGGTCCCCCGACCGGTTGTACATATAAGAGTCACAGTCAGGAGCAGTTTGTCTTTTTAGTTGAGATGAAATTTATTTTCTTTCTTCACTCGTGCACTCGTTAGCGCGTACGCCTCGCGAGTTTCATGGTCCTTCTTTCGCTCGTTCCTGTGCGTTCCGATGCCGCTCTTTTTTTCTTTCTCGTTCTATATTCATGTCTCAAGTCCTGTTTGAGCCTCTGCGTTCATGGGCAATGCGTTTATGTGCAATTTGACCGTTGACGCTGGTGATATTGGATCAGCTGTAAGCATCGCGGAGCGCCTGATTCCTTACCCCCTTGGCTGGTACTCCCTCCTCTCTCTCCATCTCACCTAATGCCTCCCAGCTGCCACCTCCATGGTCCGCATCCGTACTCCATACTTTGCTTCAAATTCCCAGTGGTGCTCGATCCGCTCTCGCGCCCCGTGCGCTGCTCGTCTCGATCTCGATCTCGCACTTTTCCCCACGCCGCCTAATGTACCCACTTCCCTGTCCCTCCATCAATCCAGTACGAGTGCAAATAATCAACTAACTCTAGCATGTCTCTCTGGTGCTAGCTTTCCAACCCTTCGTGCTCCTGGCTCTTTGGTGTTTGTTTCGTTTTGTATCTCCCACTGACATCGGGTCACCGCTACATGGTTCTTGTTCGCGACTCTTTTTGCAATTCGTTCTTGCCTCCTCCGTGCACTGCACTCAGGCTCGATCGCGGACTCGGCCTGAGACTCTGTCTGGTCCTTATGTCTAACTAGGAAAAGACTGGAACCAGACTTCTTGCGAGCAAGCGAGCAAATGAGAGTCGAGATGGCATTTAAATTTGCTTGTGCTCTTCCTTGCTTTCACTCGTACACATGGCAGTCGAGATAGAGTTCTTACGCCTCACACCTCGTTTGTTCTGGGTCTGTTCCTTCTTTTTGTTTCGACCTCTACATATAGATGTTTTCTGCTATATCTCTCAGGTTTACCGGATTAACCGCGAACAACATTTCAGTCGAATCTGATAGACTTCATAAATTCCAATAAACCCCAACCTGAACATGAACAACAAAAGGAAATCTACCTCCACAGTAGTATACATGTTATCTACACTTCGTGATATTCAACAAGTCTTTCCAGCTCTTCTGCCTCTGGCACTTTATCTAGCTTGTGGTAGGTCAATGCAAGATTGCACATAATCCAAATGGTTTTTGGATGATCTTCTCCCAGAAGCTTCCTATACTTCTCAAGGGCTGTGGCAGAAAGCTCCTCTGCTTTCAGGAACTTGCCTAGATTGTGGTATGTCGCTGCCAAATTGCCCATGGCATGTAGAGTGTTGGGATGGTCTTCACCCAGCAATTCCAACCGCTTCTCCAACACTACAACCTCCAGGGCTTCTTCCTTGTGCAACTGGCCTGTGTTGTGGTATGTCGATGCTAAATTACTCATGGTCCATAAAGTGTCTTGATGATCTTCACCCAGAAGTTTCCTTTGCCTATCCAACACCGAAACCAAGAGTGCCTGTGACTCCTCAAACCGACCCTGGGTATGATATGTTGTTGCCAGATGATACATGGCATATAGAGTGTCTGGACTATCTTCACCCAGAAAGTGCCTCCGCTTTTCGAGGACTTCAAGCTCAAGTGCCTCTGCTTTTGTGAATTGGCCTAGTACCATGTATGTCCCTGCCAGATTGCCCATGGTACGCAGAGTGTCTGAATGATCTTCACCCAGAAGGCGCCTCTGTTTTTCCAAGGCTGAAATTTCGAGCTCTGCTGCCTTCTCATACTGGCCCAATTGGTGGTATGTAGATGCCAGACTTGACATGGTCTGCAGAGTCTCTGGATGGTCTTCTCCTAGAATAGTTGCTTGTTTCTTGAACACTGCAACCTGTAAAACTTTTGCCTGCCTGAGTTGGCTCAGGTAATAATATGTGAGTGCCAAATCCTTCATGGCATGCAGTGTGTCTGGATGATTATCCCCGAGGTCCCTCTCTTTTTCATGCAGTGCAAGCTTATACTCCTTTAGCTGCTTTAGAAGTGTTTCTGTAAGAGGGCGGGAGCTTGTATCTTGTGCAATCACTATTCCACCGGTCTGTGAATTTTGGGATTAATGAAGTTCAACCATGCTGATTAATTCATCTACTCACAAGATCTCCATATAAATTTGTGGTACGAGTAGCACATTCCCCGGCATCGTGAATATCATGATCCTAGCTATGCTCAATCAGGCGTATTTTTTTAAAAAAAAATTCTCACAACTTGTCCGATGCAATCCTGACTCTTGTCATCTGAATTGGATGAAATATCTTCTTCAACAGAGTCCAGTCCAGAATTCTTGCTCTGCACATCACTATCATCCTCTTGTAGTGAATCAGGGTCTTCTGACTCATTGAGCGAGTGATCCGAGTGGAGACTACTTGAATCGTTTTCACAGCTCAATTCCGTCAAGTCATTGTCAGGTGTATCTCGATTAGCTGAGGTTTTGTGTTCCCTGTTCACGCTAAGGTCATTATCAATATCACATTTTCAACTGTCTCACCCATCGACCATGACATTCAACTCTGCTTTTTGATAACTACTTGCGAGGAAATCTTCAAAGATGGTCGCTGAAAATGCGCAAGAATTGGGAAGGAACTCTTCAGCACGTGGTCTGGAAAGTCTTTATTTGTCACCAATATTGAAGGAATAGAATTGTATGTTCTCACCTTCGTACCAACTGAAGAAATTCACGGAAACTGTCAAACCAGTGTTGTATGGGCCAATTCACGTGATCAAGTTTCTGCAACCAGTTTGAAAGACCAGTGAGAATAGTCATGGCAAGAAAGTCAACACCATCATAGTCAAATGGTGGTTCCGATTCATTGGCAGGGCCCAGCACTGGGATGTCGACCCCGATGTCCTTGAGCACTTGGGTCATTAGACCACATAACTTGTTTGCAACATCAGAGTGTACACTTCCAGTCTCAGACCAAAATCCAGGTAGATCAAGAATCCCGCCGAGGTACCGGATGCAGAGTGCCCTCGAAAATGTTGAAGCTCTTCAATGGTGAATCAGAATGGATACAATGGATAAAAATGTCACTCACGAGCAATCATATTCAACTAATAACCGCTCAATCACACCGAGTCCCCTTGCATCACAGGTGGTGAGCAATGAGATGGCACTGTCCTCCAAGATTGTTGAGAGTGTGGTATTGGCCAAGCAGGTTGCAGCCACCATTTGCCAGAATGTCCATTTGTCATCTGGTGCACCATCTGCACGGCGCCATAATGCGGAAATGGCCTCCATTGTTGTGTTGCCTTCTATATATTTTTCATGCAGGCACCGAGCGCGAAGTCCAGGAAAGAGAGTAACAATTTCCATGATGTCCTTGAAGGCCCGGCACTGGGTATCAGCAGATTCGGTTCTGGGGACCATCATTACATGCAGTTCTCACATCATATAGAACACACACGGAACAGCGTATCTTATCAACTTGTGGCACCTTTTTTCGAGTTTCGGGGGGATGGAGGTGCATAAAGATTCCAATTGTAGAACACGTTCTTCACCGTTTCCGAAGTAGGACTTGATTTTCTGGGCCACGATATGTGGTCCCAGCCCAAAACTGTATGCAGCACGGTTGGCCTGTGTCTCAAGTACCTTGCCCAAGGAGGTGTAAACCCGATCCAAGGTGCGACCCGGGGAGGGAGACCACAAGCCGCTGCGCATTAGTGCCCATCTTCCACCATCGGGACCATTCTCCTCTGTCTTCGCAACTGCCTTGTTGGAATCGGGATCCCAAGGGATAAGTGCTTCGGAAACATGTGTCGAGGCCATCGTCGGTAGAGGGTGGTGGGGTGGTGGTGGGAGCAAAGGAAGAGTAGTGACAGCCGGCGCTCAAAGAACACAGCCCATGAACACAGCCTGTCATACTGTATGACTCATACGGATTCTTGCCGCATTACTCGGCCCGATGGTCCGAATGTACAAGCTGGGCTGTTGAATGTGTCTACTCGATGCATAGCCCTGACAGCCTGCCCAGTATCTCCCGTCGTCAAACCGCTCCTTTTTCTTCTTCTTTCTGATCCTTGACCGCACCAACGACTGTGACAAGTCTTTTTTTTTTTTTTTTTTTTTTTGGCAGAAACTTGACTCGATGGGCTGGCCAGCATCGACCCAGCATTCAATATTCAATGGTGTAGCACTACTTCTGCAGTAGCTCTGCAGTCTGGACCATCAAAACCGCACTCGGCGATTTCCGTATTGAATAATTTCAATTTCCGCCAATTCATTTTTCACCAGCCATCAACTGTGAAAATATCTCCACAGATGTTGGGAAGATGAGATCCTCTGTGTCGACCAGGCTTCCTCCTTTGGGCTCATAAATCTCTTAATATTCCTTGCTTCCCCCAAAAAATTTGAGCGACCCGAGAGCAAATGCTCCAACAGCACTCCCATGGAATGTTTTCCATGCAATAGTTCAGAATTTCAATGATGGACTCGGGCAAAGGAAGGACTTGGACCGGGATATCTATTACATTGGTCACAGTGAATGGCCGCGGGCGAGGAAAGGAACCGCAGCAAAGCAGAGTTGGACTACCCAACGACAGAGACAATAACCAGAGACACTTGTAAAAAAGGCTTTCCCGAGTCGACACTTGGCCAGCATAGACGCCGGAGTTCGGATGGATATTTGGGCGAGGTGTGCACCGCGCGCAATGAGGTCTGTGGAGTATAAAGGGTAAGAAAAATAAACTGAAACCAAACCCAGAGAAATTTGCATGCTCCGTGCCCATGGACGGGTTCGATGTGACCGAGGAAGAACCGTGGACCACAAGGAAATCGATCCGATTTTTCAAAGTCAAGTCATGGCGCCAGCCCTCCAACGAATTGCGCGGGGTGTGGATCAATACAGCGGCACTATCTTCCATTTGGCCAAGGAGGACTTGAACTGCTCCGTACATCCAGTTCTCTGCAGTGATATCAGTCAACTTCCCTCTGGGTTAATTCAGCTGACCCTACTTGTGGAGGAAGACGAATTGAATTACAACTCGAATGGAAAATTGCATGTATTACGCGCAGGCCCTCGCTCGTACGCAGCCCAAGGAGTCAGCGCAAGTGGAGCGCGACAGCAGTTTGAGTGGAATTGGTCTCAGACTCGGGCTCGGATGTATTATGAATTATCACCCGGAGAAGGTGCGTACCTTGTGGTGCACCGTGGTTGATTCGCGTGTGAAGTGCGAACCACCTTCTCCTGCGCGAGCCAAAGTGCACTCATACAGCGCAGCATTACCACCAAAAGAGAAAGGGTGAGAGGTGGATGTTGAAAGGTATGCGATTAACACATACTAATAGATTTGTAGGAAATACGGGGAAGAATTGAAGCAGGTCTTGACATCACTTCGACACGGGATGCGGAGCGCAGAACATAGGCGGAACAATAAAGGAACGCCACCAGAAAAATCGGAGGAGGGACCAAATCAAATCAAATTGCGGAGCGGCTAGCCGCGGCAGGTGGACAGCAGTCAACTGTGAGGAAAGGAGACGCCCAGTCCAGCCAAGGTCAAGGCAGAGGCGTTGAATTTGAGTACACGAACATCACAGATCGCGCAAGGGTCACAGATAGATATATGTAGAGTGCGGAACATCAGAGCGAGGAGGACATCATAGCAAGCGCGAGGACGGACGCACGCTGCAGCCGAGGGAAACTAAGGAGCGTGGTGCTTGCAGGTATTGAGATGTGGAGCGGAAGACGGATGGCAGAAATCTGTATCCGATATTGGCATCAACATCCGCACCTCGGGTGAGTGGGAGTGGAAGCTGGGTGAGGGAAGGCGGTGAATGCAGTGTGAGAAGGAGGGATGTATGTGGCGATGAATCAATAGAGATAAGGACACATACAGATACGGGTGACCGTGGGCACTGGGGGATCCTTGGGGGCCAGACAGATAACAGCAATTCACGCTGGGCAGGACCTTGGAGCAGCAAGGAGAGCCGGAAACAGCAAGGAGAACGGGACTCAGGAATTTGAAGGCGAATGTGGAGAAGCAAAGCATCTGGAAGCGCCAATTGCAAGATATGGTAAGACGGGAATCGGGATGACGGGAGCACAAGGAACCAGAGAGGGCGGGGACTTGGACGAGAGAAGTCTGCAACCGAGAGGTATTGAAGGATGAGGTATAGCAGGGACCGAATATTGAAGCTAAGATGGATAAAAGCAGCAAGGGGAGGACGGAGCGGCGGGTGGATAGTATTAAAACGCCAGATGAAGCCGGATCGCGCAACGGATGCGCGCGGGGTTTACACGGTTACACCCCAGGCAAGGGATTCATTGTGGGCCGGTACTGTAATGGGAGTTGTATGGCGGATTAGTGATTCGAGAAGTGTATCGAGGCCGATGCTCAAAACAAAGGCCGAGAGCTAGATCGAGACGGGAAATGTTGGACTTGGCGCCCGGCTGAGGGGAGATCCCAGCGCTGAGAACGAGAACGAAGCAAAGGAAAGGCAAGTGGGCATTAGGACCGAATGATACGCAGAGAAAGCAGCCCGACGAGATCAACAGAGAGTACATTTGGAGGACATTGGACTTTGTTCGGTGCGTGCTCAGGCAGCATCGTACATATATCAACCTAGATAAGTATTGCGAGTATTTGCAAGATAGACATGGAAATCTTTATGGAGAAAGGTCGGGCAAGCTGCGATGGCGAGAGAAGAGGAAGGACGTACGACGTGGCGATGCAGCCGCCACGACGCATCAAGTTGGGCCCGGCTGATCCGGTGTCTTCGTCTTCTTCGTCTCATTGCTGTCTTCAAGAATGCGTGGACTCCCTTGCACTCTCAATCTACCGCCAGATCTATGGGCCTGAACTCGAGGACGCTAGCTCTGTCCTCCTTCTAGCGCGTTCTGCGATCGGCTGGCGGAAAGAGGCGCGAGTGGGGCGTGGTTAGTGGGTTGGTGGCTGGGGATGGAGTTGGCGAACTGGTGCGTATTCATCTTCGCCAGCCCTTGCTTCGAGCGTGCAGTGTAATCGTCGCAACCAACGGGCCCCAAATGCACACATGCCCTCCGAGTCACCTTGCTTCACGGCTTCGTCTCGACTCCGTGGTGACGGCGTCGACCTCTCGTTGGAACTACTCCTTTTCTAGTTCTCACTCGCCTTGGTCTTAGCCGAACTTATCTCGATCTGGATCCCCGAAGTCCCCGATGGCCCGTCTGCCATCGCCCATCCGCCCGCTTCCCTGCTTATTTGCTCATGTTCTTCCCCAACTAACGCCCGAGACTGCCCACACCATCCACCCTAGCCATTAGATGTTCCGACCACGGACTGCTGGCGTGCGCACCCTCGCTCTTGTGCATGCGTCTGCACGCCCTCCATCGCTCACCATTCACTCCTTGTGTCATACGCCTCCCACCGCACCGGTGCGCGTACCCACACTCTTGCGTATGCGTCCGCACGCCCCTCATCAATCTCGATCTGATCTCGCTCCATGCACCATACGCCTCGCCTCCGCCGCCCGCCCCCGTCCTCAGCTGCGCTCCCCATAGCGATCCCGAGTTCGATCTGGTGCAGCTTCACTGCTGCTTACGGTGTGTGCGAGACCACCGGCCAGTCTTCTTTCTTGAACTCCTGTGACTCCGCTTTTGTGTTTGTTTCGTGTATCGAGTATCGCATTTTGCACATGTATCATATCTCCACGCCTATTTATCTCATCTCGAGGGCCGGGTCGGCGGCAGGTTCCATTCAGTCTTGGCTTCGATTCTCTGCGCTTTGGAATCTGTCTCCTCTACCGTCAAAGCGGGCGAGCAAGCCTTAGACGTGAGATGGTCTTCTTTTGTCTATTTTTTTGGGCTCTTTCGTGCCTTGACTGTGATCGTTCTCCTTCCATTCACCTGACCGATTCCCGCTTCTTGTGCTCTTACTTCTTCATCGTCAAGTCCTCATTTTAATATCCAGCCTCCGGTTTTTCTGTAATCGCTAGTCTGCCCAATAAAGCGGTTCCATGAACTTCTTCTCTTTGCCGTTCATCCAAACTAGACTCCACCCAGCTTCGGGTACTGCCATCGGCACGCTCCTTCCCTGATCTCAGCTTGCGGGCTCGAAAACACCGATGTCTTGCATGTGCTGCTAGTGAGATCCGAGCTGTATCCGCGATTTTCTGTAGTACTAGTCCTGTCTTCGTTTTCTCTCACCCAGTTCGATGCTGCATCTCCGATCCCATCGTTCGAATGAATACTGGTATTTTCTTTGTTGTGCACGTCGATCGCGTTCTGTGTTCCGCTACAAGGAAGAAGACTTGATGTAGATGGGGCGTGGAGTGGCGCAATGGCAAATGCCGTTAGCTTGTACTTCTGCGACAATATTAATATTTTGTACGCACAGCCGCAGTCGCCGCCATTAAAATCCAAACTTAAAACAGCCACAAGATGTATGGACCGAATTCAAACCAAGAGAATGCATCAAATTTGAATGAAGAGATGCATGCACTGGCACCGAGTCGAACGCGCGGAGGCTGGTAGGGTCTTCACTGATTCAATATATCCGGCATCGATCCATTTCGCTCCCGGGCCTGTACATGTGGATGGGATAGGTCTACAGGACTGCGCTGTGGATGTGGATGGGACAGGTCCACAATATTAATATCTTGGGGCTCGGAAAATCATTATGACAGAGAGTTTTGTTCGGGGATAGCGAACGCTTGGGAAAACAGAGCAGGAAATCGGAAAAATAAAATAAACCACGGCAGTGCCTGCTCCCGGATCCGAATCCAACAGATATCACCCAAAATTCTTCTCGTCATTGTATTTTACCGTGAAGCCTTCACAGCACATGGCGTGATCTGAACTTTAAAGATTGATAGACCTTTAACATATACACGTCAGGGTCCGGTGTACCGACAAAGCCCAAGACGATTGACGCAATTCTTTCGAAATTCAATCAGGCGTTGAATCAAGGGAACCTATCAAACTGGACGATAGATCTCCTCATTCGGTGTCGAGGAGGTCCTTGCTTCCGCCTCTTTTGCCTCGTCCACCCTTCCATTTATTTATTAAAAAAGGGAACAAAATGCTTGAATGGAAGGAAGCCTACCTACTAGATGTTTACTCGGAGGCCATAACAGCTTGAGATTCAACGTACACCTACGCCCGGGTTTGCGATGACTGTTGCTGGATAACGAGAGAGAGTCGCGACCCATAAAAATCGAACTCGAGGCGATGAGATGACTATTTACACACTTCCGGTTCGAATTGGGAACTGCGCACTGACGCGACTACTTGTAGCGTAATAAATCTGGAACAAGGTCAGTCGGTGTGTGCATAGACATTAACTTGAAGCTTAGATGGGTTGAAAGTCAACCATGCCTGGAACCTCTGGAACAAATAACGGGTGCTCCTTCTCCAGAAGTCAAGGCAAATTCGGACTTGATAAGTGCCTACCTCTTTAGCATATCCCTGGGAGTGGGCACCGCCTATGGGATTGATGGCCTGATGCCAGAGGTGCTTTTGGTGGAGGGAACTTTATATACTCAAGACAACCTAATCACAGTGGGCAATCTACATTGGGAAGCCTCACACAGATGCACTGAAATTTTACGAATAAATAAAAAGATGCCTGTTGGGCGTGGTGAAGGATATTGTGCCAATGTCACGTTTTGTCACACTTTGTTACCTGCCAATCCGGTGTTGATTGCAGCACGTTTTCAAGCCGATGCCGAGGTCGGGCGGCAAAAATTAAGAGGCAGATATATTTTATTCATGTGAGGCTACAAAACGTTGTTGGGAATCAATAGACATGTACAAAGAGATCAGTAATTTGGCAGGCGGTGCCCACTCCCAATATCCCGAGCTGAGAACCCTCGCACCAATGTGTTGGTATGGATGTGGGACTTCCGCTCGAGGGTTGCCGTAGCAGTGGGTAAATTGCAGGAGACTAGACCAACGGCGATAGGACCGCCGAGACGCAGCCTCCTCTGAGCAGAGTAGATGGTTGACGGGTCTGTGATGAAGATGGGGCGGAAAATCGATCTCGAGAAAAGTCTGAGTGAAAGGTACCTCGAGGTCGGTCTGGGAATAAGTTGAACCTATAGGAATTCAAAGATAATCATCCCGACGTTTGGCTCACCTCGCCGCCTCATAGATCAATCCAATAGATTGAATAGAACATGAGGCGTACCTTGAGCAATATCATCGAAACCGGAAGCAAAAGCGAAGGAAGAGCTTGAACAGCTCAAGTCAATAGATTCCGTAGAGAGCCTACCAACCAATGCGACTCAACATCGAAGTTTAATTGAAAGATGGGCACCGCAGTTAAATCTCGGGTGCGAGATCTAAATTCTGGGTAAAACACACGGAATCAGCCAGAGCTACTTCAATAAAAGAGCGACAGGCATGTACCTTTGAATTCAAGATCATAGTTTCGGTCCTTGACTCCGCATCTTGTACCATATTTACCAGTAGGAGTAGGAGTACGTGTAGGAGTTGGAGGGCGATGCAAAGCTAGGCTAAGATGAGATGGCAGAGGGCAAGATAATTGAACACAACGGGATTGAGAGAGGAGATTGGGCAGGAAGTGAAGGGAGGGGCGGAATGGGCAAAAGCAGGAGGAGGAGACGCGGGGCGGAGGTAGGTAGTAGTGCAACGCAATAGCGGGACAGAGGGCTTAGGTTGGGCAACGGATGGCACGGGTTGGTTTCGCAGGCGCGAGATCCATTCTGGGCCGGCGTAAAGTTGTACCCGGAGGTATATACCGTACGAATCACTCGAGAGGTGTCGGCGTCAGCGTCGAAACCGGCGGGGTGAGTGGGACTCAGGGAAGAAAATACAAGGGAAGCAGAAGGGGAGGGCATCGAGGAGGAGACAGAATGAAGCGATGAGTGGAGGCTGGACATAGAAAGAAATGGGTCACAGGTGGGAGGACGTCATTCAATGGACATACCCATACACGTACGTCGGCGACATTGTAAGGCTCCAACCATTTAGTTTTCGTTTGTGGACCCAGGCAAAACAAACGGAAACGGTATATAAACAGTTTAAAACCGTTTTATACTGTTTATAAATGGTATTTTTCAGGGCAGTTTGCTCTCACTTGCATGAAGGGTCAAATCAAGTAAGCTGACCATTCTGAACATGCCTACAACAAAATGATTCATCTGTTGATCCCGAAGTGTACCAAGATGTTCGTGAAAGCGGGATAAGGGCGGAATGCAGGTATGTCGTTGGCCGAGAAGGCCGAGCACTATTAAAATTTGGAAGGTCCTGCGTGTCGGTAGGCAGTTCTGTACCCCGGGACTATGTGTGGGTTTTGAACACATGAAACGACCGGGCTGGCACAAATTTATGCCTCAGAACACAACCTCCAAGACGTGGTAAGCGATTGATTCTTGACAACCGTTTAAACCGTTTACAAACGGTTTGTAAACTGTTGCTATCGTGGGCAAACTAAATGGAAATAAAAACGGTTAAAAACGATTATAAACGGAAACAGTTGGAGCCTTACGACATTGTGATGGCATTGATCAACTCGGATTATTCGCAAAACATATGCGACAGGCAGGTGGCAGAGTCCGCAAAGGTCTGAGGTCTCCAGTTAGATTTGATGGAGGGAAGAGTGAGCCGCGTTGCGTGTGCATTGGTGGGAGAAGAGGGAGAGTGACATCATGTGGCGATGCAGCACGGAACACAAATCCTAGTCAGGCCGGATGAGCCCGTCTTTCCCTTCTATCTGTCACCACGCATTTTCTCCCTGGAATGCATGCACCGACTTAGACGCTCGTCCACCGCTGGAGACGGAGCTAGAAAGAAGATTGGCCCTTCAAGTGCGAGCTCCTCGTTGGGCGAGCGGGTAGAATGAGCCGCGAGTTTGGGCGCGATGCCGATGGTTAGCTCGGAGGGAGGGGATGCAGATGGTCAACGGGTGCGCAACCATCTAGAAATGCCTTCGCATCTTCACAAGGTTCACACGCTCTGAGTTAACAGACTGGGACTATGTATGTCACACACACTGCTCGCAACTCCGAGTCCTTTCCCTCTCATTGATACCAAGCCCTTCCTGACTCTCCCTCTTTGTTCTCGACCAGTTATTTCTCGATTCTCAATCGCAATTGGACTGCTTGCTGTCTCCCGCCTGCCTGCCGATGCGGACACCGACCCTCGGCATCCGCCTTCCGCACTTCTGCTGGATACCTCAAGTGTAGTCTGTAGTTAACCGCGCCACGTGTATTGGTGGCCTGCTTATTACAAATCATCAGAGTTTGAAATCTTCCCATGCCTGTTTAGCGCTTCCAGGACCTCCACCTTTAAACTTCCAGAGAGAAAGGGTATTTAAATGCATTTCTGACCCCAAAGGGCTCTTCAAATTCTTCTCTTTCACCTTCCATTCTGGTGGAATAAAAACAGTGGATTTGTCATCTGTTATTGATCTCAAACTTCAAATCACTCTGCCGCCGCGAGTTGGGGGGACAAGTTGTTCAAACTATGCTAGTAAATACTATAGGACTTCAAATTGTGAAAAACACGTTGATGAAACGGTGCGCTTACAATACGTCTTGAATATGCTAGTTATAGCGTGTTGTG
This sequence comes from Mycena leptocephala, assembly GCA_029378395.1. NCBI lineage: Eukaryota > Fungi > Basidiomycota > Agaricomycetes > Agaricales > Mycenaceae > Mycena > Mycena leptocephala. The sequence goes on along the minus strand of JARJLF010000952.1, from coordinate 38,447 downwards.
GAAACAACACTAAAACCACACAAACAATATCTTATCACTCCCAAAGACTAGCGCAATCCTTAGTGAGTTCGGGTCCGGACCGTAGTATGCGGCCAGCAGGTTTGGATTGTATAGTTAACAACGAAACAAGTACTATGAGGCACTAACAAAGTCCCCGCGGCACTTCACTTGGCAAGTTACAGCAGTTATCTTTCCGCCGCGGCGTTGGATGAACGTTTGTATGAGACGGATACAAGAAGGTAGTGACTATAAAGATAGTTCTATCACTTCAGGGCAGAGTTTGTACTTGGTGTTCACAAAATATCCCCAGCAATGGCCGATTCCAATTGCTATAATGAGGCAAGCTGTTTCTTCCTTGGCAATTCTCTTTACTGCAGGACTCTCCCGTACAGCAGACCTAAACTTGTCCTCGTTTAGGGACGTTTCCTTCACTTTTATAGTAACGGCTTAAGCGTTGACTGCAAAGTCCAACTAATCGATCCAACAGCTAATGACAGGACTCTCCCTGACGAGTGTGAAGGCAAAGCAGCTGACAAGTCACAACCAATTCTCAGGTGGTTAACCGTTTGAAGCTTAACTGATGAGTCCCTTGCTTGACAATTCGAGCCAACAACCAACTTCAATTTATAGACAAGTTACAAACAGAGATAGTAAACGAATCTCCGCGAAATATGCCTGAGGACACCCACGCCGATAGACGGTGCGATGAACTGGCTGTATGCGGGTTCTACAGGCTGCTTTTATAGTAATAGTACAAACAAAAGGAGATAAACTAGATATGGTAACTGAGATGTGGTGCTTGGTCATGTAGGTTCGTTCCCTCGTGGTTCTTCGTCGATCCCGCATGCTCTTGGTGCCGGGAGATCGTCGGTTTTGACCCCCGCGGTCTATATTTGGTATATTGGCAATACCGCGGTGCCTTCCGCACCCGCAGTACGATGCCGCGCCGGCCTGGGGTTGAACCCAGCCTTTTCAATACAGTCCTCCTCGTGCTTGTCTTTGGTGGATCCGGCCGCGGGCAGTGCTTGGCCCGCGAAGTACCGGAGTGCCTGAATCCGATCGCTAGAATCCGAATTAGGACTTGTGTGTCTTTGATTTGACAGGTCGCGTCGCGCCGCGGCGCCACGTGATCGTCCGATCGCTTTGGCAGTTCCCTGTCTTAGGGTAACAATGGGTCTATGCTCGACCGCGGCCCGTTAGTAGGCTCCGCGGTAGGTTATACACAGTTATGGGACACCGCGGCATGACCGCGGTCGCTTTCCTCCATAATGTAACCGTTAACACAACTATGTCTTTGGCAGAGAGGCGCCGCGGTGGCAGAGAGGCGCTGCGGTGGCACCGCGGCAGCTCTCCTACGTAGTTTAATGTACCGCGCAACATGTCAAGTCTCGCCACTTCATCTATGCAGTCTCTGGGTCGCTTTTATAGGAATAAATCCCTTAAATAGGTTATAGGCGGTTATGGGTATATCTCCTTGGTAGTGTATTCAGAGTACAACACGCCGCGGCGTCACCGCGGTCGTGCTCTGAATACTACAGTCAGTAGTCGGAGCTCGCTCTGACTCTCCTTTATATCACCTAACAGAGCCCAGGTATACAGATATATTTGTATAGCACTGAAACTACCTTGCACTTCTTAATGATGTGTTTATAAGCGCAAAAATAGCTAGAGGACGTGCATTTGGTGTTGCGCCGTCTCAACACGTTCCGGAATGCATACCAGCATCCCACATATTTTTGTGATTTGTAATAAGCAGACCAGCGATTGTTCGATCGACCTTATCAACAGACTACAACATGCGAGGCACGAGCACCAAAATTGTTGTAGCGTCTGTCTACGAGAGACTACCTCAAGTGTGCACCCACGCTTTCGCTCTTGTGCCGCCGTCCCGCGTGCACCTCACCCTGGATGTTCCACTGACACTCTACCAGATGCCAATCTTCGGCGTCGTCGGCACTCTTGCTCCCTCGACCTTGCCACCTCGCCCTCGTACTCCTCACACGGTCCCTGCGCCATGCCTCCGCTGGACCGTGACTTCGGTGTCTGCCCGCATGTGCACTACCTCTACATACTAGACGCGGACTTGGACTTGACCCTTGATTTTGTACCCTATTCACTGTCCATCGATCTCACACCACACGCGCGGCAGAGCTCCCGCAATTACAATTCGCTGTGCAGCTCGGGCCACCCCCTTCCACGCCTCCTCTCCTCATCCTATGTCCCTCCATCTGAGTCGGTCTAGTCCATCGATCAAGCCATCTGGCGCTCCTGCTTCTGCATTTGTTTCCAGACTCAGGCTGCCAGCCCCTCCAACCCCTGCACTGGCGCTCTTTTGCAGTCGTTCCGCCTGCTTATTCGGGAATGTATTCCACCGATATTAGTTCTATCCATTCCTGCCTCCCCTCCGCGCTCACACTGTCTCTTTGCTACGCTTTTAAGCTTGATGTCGGACTAGGAGCTCTGGCGTATGTATAAGAGTCTCACTCGCGGTGGGCTTGCCTTCAAGTAGAGATGAAATTTAACTTCTTTCTTTCACTTGTGCGCTCGTTCATGCGTACACCTCGCGTGTTCGTGCACCGTCTTGCGCGCACATCCTGTCACGGCCTTTCTTTCGCTCTCATTCGTTTGTGTGCATTCCGAAGTCAGTCTTTTTTTTTCTTGTTTTCTTTCTTGTTCTATATTCATATTTTACAGCCGATGTCAGTACCGAGGGCACGGATCGAAAGTTTTCTGTTTTGGGATGTTTCCAAAGAATTCCCTATATCTCTGTCAGTTCTTCACCGATGATAAGTGAGCTCCGAACCTAGTATGGAAACCAACAGAAACAGCCCAAACAAAATACTACAACCAAAGAATCGGATGGAACAGACGAATCTAATCCAAACAACCAATAGTATGCAGCAAGTGCGGTGTAACGTTCGTTCCAGAGGTACCAGACGAGTGTCAGTCCCTGATTCAGAGCCTTGTAAAGGTTGATCGGGAGAAAGTTTAGTTCAAGAAGTCGTTGTAAGACGAAACAAGTGTTTGATATGTACGAAACTAAGAGATCCAAAGGATATCTGTTTCGGACACCAAGACACGAGTCGGTTACGACTGGTGAGAACGATGGAAACTAAGGAAACCAGAGGTTTCTAAAGCTTCCAACGCAAACAACACAAAGAGATTTATCGGAATGAAGGGAACCGTGAGGTTCACCAATATTCCGAAGCGAAACCAAAGTTCCGCAAGGTTTTAACAAAGATGGTGGTGGTTCCAGACAACAAGACAGCAAGACAGACGACTCCAAGACAATCCCCAAACGATTCCCAACGATTCAAGGTCCAAGACCAGCGATTCTATACGATTCCAACGATTCAAGACCCAAGGCCAGCGATTCTATACGATTCGATACGATTCAAGACCCAAGGCCAGCGATTCTATAGCTTCCAAAGATTCAATACGATTCAAGAGCCACGCTCAGACGACTTTATCCAATCCAAAACACTGGTGATATTCCAACCCCTACAAACTTGATGTTGGTAGGTGTCCGAAGATCGACTAAGAGTTTCCCTTGGTGTAAGCTAGGCTCACTAGTTGGGGGAAACTCCGTCCTCGACCCTAGAAACACCTCTAACTACTTATACAATAACAGATATGACTATGACAATGAAAGAATTAAGTAAATGGTCCGTTTAGCCGCCCCAAAGTCCGTGTATCCATCTTGGCGACTAGAATCCGTTGATTCTCATTGGTCGGGGCACTGAGCACGCCATTCCGGGTATATTCCGACCGTTCCTTTGTAAGATTCTGCACATGGTGACTTTGATGGCAGCTTAGACATCAACCACCATGTAGCCCTTTTGCAATGTAACTTGCTCTCTGAAGGTATCCCTCGAAGATCTTCATGAGAACTGTAATCTCCAGCCATGTAGGCTTCGAATGATACCCCGCTTTGAGTTATGGCTCAGGATGGGTTCTTGAGAATGCTCCTACACTCAATGGGGAAAGTCCTGGGAACTCCAGGATCGACGATCATGGGCTCCCTTCGCTTATTATCCCACTCTGATGCACGTTGCCGAGTAACCGACGTTCGGGTACAATCGAAACACCGCCTCTGGTGTTCTCATGTTACTTGGATCGACGCGAATGCGTCGAGAACCAAGATCGAGAATAGAATAATCGCTCGAATCTCTATTTCCCATCATTCCCGTAGTTCTCGTCGAACGGAACTACCAGAATGACCGGAACTACCAGAACTTGGTAGAATACCCATATGTTTAGGTCGGGCTACACAATCTCCTACATGTTTCGGAGCGAGTACTTGTCAGAGACACCTCTGGCTTCCACCAGGGCATCATCCCATTGCTCCTGTGATGCTGGCCACAGGCCAGCTACTTTGGGTTCTCAGTACTGCCTATAATGATAATATAATAGGAATGAACTATACAATGAAAACCGAAAAATATCGTGTTTTCTACTGTGTGTTCATTCACTGCTTATCACCGATTCACATAAGAACTGGATAGATCTACTCAGCTAATTCATGCACAATTAGTGATAGAGAGGAACTTGCGAAAATATTATGTATTAGGTAATTTCTGTTTTGGGGCTGTTTTTGCACTGAATACCGTCTAGCATGGTGAGAACATTTCCCAGGGACCTAGAATTTTGGGAGGGACAACTTGTACGTGTTATGAAACAGGTGATAGAGCCAGAACTATATGAAATGTCTAGATGAATGTGATCTTGGCAATATCTCTGAAAGCCAAAAACTGCCAAATGTTTTCACTGAAGCTAGAAGGACTGTAACCAAATTATCCTCACTTCTGGCTCTATCACATGTTTTTTCAGGTATGCATTTTGTCCCTCCCAAAATTCTACGTCACTGGGACATGTTCTGGCCATGCTAGACGGTATTCAGTGCAAAAACAGCCCCAAAACAGAAATTACCTAATACGTAATATTTTCGCAAGTTCCTCTCTATCACTAATTGTGCATGAATTAGCTGAGGAGATCTATTTAGTTTTTATGTGAATCGGTGAAGAACTGACAGAGATATAGGGAATTCTTTGGAAACATCCCAAAACAGAAAACTTTCGATCGGCGCCCTCGGTACTGACATCGGCTGTAAGTCCCGCTTGAGGTTGTGGGCGTACGCGCACTTCGACTGTTTGTCGACGTTAGTGAGATTGGATCAACTGTAATCGCCGCGGAGCACCTGAGTCCATGCCTCCTCACCTTCATTTTCCCTCCTCTCCACCTCCACCGATGCACCCCAGCTACCACCTTCAGGATCCATGTCCACACTCCATCGTTGTACTCGTGGCTGACATAAGTGATGGCCGCTGGTGGTTTGGGCTCATTTCTCAACCGAATCCATTCAAATAAAATGCTACCATGAATGTTGAGTGATTATAAGCTCCTACGTACAAAGATAACCATATGTTTCCCTGTTCAATGCCCTGAAATAAAATAATTTGGGGTATTCTCAGAAATCGACTTTGTAGAAATGTCTGCTATCGAAAAATGGTCATGGTAGCATGAAAGAACTTGAAAAATAAAGGACATTCACACTTTAGTTCAATCAGAATGATCAGGATTTGACCTCGCATGGAGGGTTTCAAGTTGGTGATTTGGGGCCAAAATGCCCTAAAAATGGCCAAAATGGCCTGTTTGCGGGATGTTTTGTGAGCTCAAGTGTGTAGCAATTCCACTCAAACAAAATTCGATCATTCTTTATTTTTCAAGTCCTTTCATGCTACCATGACCATTTTTCGATAGCAGGCATTTCTACAAAGTCGATTTCTGAGAATACCCCAAATTATTTTATTTCAGGACATTGAACAGGGAAACATATGGTTATCTTTGTACGTAGGAGCTTAGAATCACTCAACATTCATGGTAGCATTTTATTTGAATGGATTCGGTTGAGAAATGAGCCCAAACCACCAGCGGCCATCACTTATGTCAGCCACGAGTACATACTACTCCTTCCTTCAAGTTCCGACTGGTACTGGATCCACTCCTCGGACATGTTTTGATCTTGCAACGTGCACACATCAATGTCCGTGATCCAGATATCGCCCAACTCTTGCATAAAATCACATTCTGATTGAGTTGTCAATGATGATGACTGTATGTTCTTCCCACAGTGAATGGCGCATACCGTATCCTCTTTTAGAGCAATTCGGGGTCAATACAGAGACAATTCATGGCCGTGGCAGATAATTCATAGCATGACCACGGTAGACTTGATTATCAAAAATGTTCACGCGGGGATTGAAAAAAATATTCATCAAGTTCAGAGTGCCGAGGACAGCGAAATAAATCAGTTAGCCTGTCGCCTTCCATTTGAATTATCCTACTTTATACTAGGTACTTGATTGCAGGCCCGACAAATGAGCATTTGACTACTAACCCTCAACATATCGAATGTACGAGGCTTATAAGCCGTAATGTACAAAAGGCACCCAGCGCTTGAAGGAAACATTGGGATCTGCCCGCAGCTTCGCAACCGCAACATGAAGAGCCTCGGCTGCATCGGTAAGATCGGGAGGCACAGGAGGCTCCGCATTAATGTTGCAAGCCTTGAACAGATGCGCATAAAATGTGTCCGCTATCTTAGGACCATCAGGATCTGCAATCGTCCTGGGGGCGGCGAATGGTCAGACATATTCATTGGCGCATGCAATAATAGTAATAGCTTACCACATGGTTGCAACGACTCCCCGGAATCCCGCAAACAACAGTGTCGCGGCGAGATGCATCGCTTCGTCTGGTACTTTATCATCACCCTTTGCTGTCTCGCATGCACTTAGAAATGCCAGAGTCATGGTCTTCTGTGACTTCACATCGTCATTTGTGCGCATGAGGTCGGAGACTTTGAGTCGGCCATCGGTGAGGAGCAAGCCGCTATCCAAAGGTTTTTTCCGATCCTGAATGCCATGACAGGCAAAGTGAACAATCGATGACTCCCGTAGATGAACCAGTGCAGCTTCCACTGTGGCTTGGGAAGTCCGACCAAGGCTGTTAAGCCACTGCTGGGGTACCTGGCCCTCAATCCTTGTCAGTTCTTCCTCGGTGCCTGGCAAAGGCAAGCATTCGGGTGTATTTGGCTGTATCAACGCGGTCATCTTGAATGATGCAGCAGTCTCGGTGGGTGGATTGAGCAGGGAGCTCAGAGTGGGTGTATAAGAGGAAACTACATAGTCGGAGACACAATCTGCTTCGATGCCTCCGTCATAAATCCCAGCAGCATGGATCGGAAGGAAACTGAATGCTCCAGTAGGACACCACCACAATCGTCCGGGTTTCTGCGTTTTCTGCAAATCTGTGAGAATCAAGGTGTATAAATATTGGCGCCTGCCTTACCTTCCATCCGAGGGCACGGAAAATCGGTTGGACAATCAACGTCCAAAGTGCTTCTAATATGTCCTTGAGAGCTTCGTCGGCGCTGTAGTGATCAGGATTTTCTCGTTTCGCCAAGAGTCGATTTTGGAGATCTGGTAATTCCGTCGAGGTGCTCGAGGCTTCCCTGGTTGAAATGTCTTGCATAACTTGGTTGATCTGGACTTCAGAGCCAGAGAGCGATGCACGAAGAATTTTAACGAGAAGTCCTAGCCCGTGGCTGGTTACATTCTCCAGATTTATACGCTGAACATCTTCGGACAAGCTCAAAACGAATGCGGTGCAAGATCTGCTTGCATTGAGGATGATTACTGGCCCATGTCTCGCTGCTTCTTTTAACTCTTCCAATGGCTTTGGCTGAAGGAAACCCTCAAATCCGGGCAGCTCTCGCACATCACGAAGAGCTTGAACCCAGTCTGAATTTATCTCGCGATAATGTCTGTCTTCAGCATCAATAGCCATGTGCTCTTCGTGGTGGTGTGAGAGCATAGGACTGGAGGTTACTTCCCGGTGAGATCCATGCTCAAATTCTTTCACCATATGAGCAATTCTCTTTGCCAACTCTGGATGGGCAGCACGAAGATCATCCAAAGGGACATGCAGTTGAAGTGCCTGTGACCAAAAAACGGAGCGCCCTGCCTCAAGAAATTGGACAGCCTTGCCCATCTCATTCAGCCTAGAAGCACAAGAAGCAGCGTCCATTGCCAGACCAATATTGCTCTCCAATCTCATCGCTCTTTGGCGTGAATCAATGTTTAGGCCAAGCGCAGCCAGTTGGGGGAGCAATTCAATAGCAGTTTCATAAGCTTCCAAAGCCGAGGCATGATTTCTCTCGTCAGCATCTCTGGCCCATGTTGCTGACATCTTACATCGATGGGAAACGGAAGAGGACATGTGTGAGGCTGCTCGACGATAGGTAACAATAGCCTCCTCCATATGGTAGGACTCCAGAGTTTTATTGTAGATTTCCATCAATCCAAGTGCAGTGTTGCTAAGGGATAACCCATAGTGGATGTGGGAGGGCGGTAAAATATCCAGAGCTTCACGGTACAGCTTGACAGCATATTCAATATCTGCTAGTTTCCCCCACTTCTGGAATTTTTGCCTATATACATTTCCTAAGCCATTCAGAGAGACACCACGGTCTGGATGGGCAGCTGGTTCTAAATCCAGTGCTCTCCTCTGAAACCCCAAAGCATTATCTATGTCTGCCGTATCACCCCGTATTTTAAATCGTACTAGGAGTGCGGCGGCCAGGTTGTGGAGATGGTGGACATGCCTAGGATGAGGGGCTGGACGCAGATCCAGTGCTTCATGGTAAAGGTCAATAGCACTGTCAAGATCTTTTGGTTCACCTCTTGTCTCAAATCGATCAGACAGCGCTGAAGCTAAATTGCTCAGGGAGTCGCCACGGCCAGGGTGGGGAACTGGCCTCAGCTTCAGTACCTCCCTTTGCAGCTCTATGACACTATCAAGGTCTGTGGGTTCCGCCCTCATATGAAATCTTTGAGAAAGTCCGGAGGCAAGATTGTTTAGCCAGGAGCTACGGGCGTGGAAATCTGGTTGCTGAATTAGAGCTTCACGGCGGAGATCAATCGCACTGTCAAGGTCTGCTAGGTCACCTTTTATTTCAAACCGTGAGGTTAGTGCATTGGCTAAGCTGTTCAGGGATGTGCCACGATATGGGTGAGGAGGTGGGTTCAAGTCTACTGCTTCACGGAGCAGCCTGATGGGAGTATCAAGATCTTCTGGGTCACCTCCAGTTGCATAACGTTCCTGAATTAAATTGGCTAGGCTATTCAGGGAGGAGCCACGTTTTGGGTGAGGAGCTGGTCGCAAATCCAGTACTTTGTGCTGCAGCCCAATAGCACTATCAAGCTCTGCCAGGTCACCGCTCATCCGGAATCGGTCATAAAGTGCATTGGCTAGGTTGTACAGAGTAGAACTATGGTGGGGGTGGGAAGCAGGTAATAGTTCGAGTGCGTTACGGTATAGTCCAATAGCCTCATCAATGTCTGCTGGTTGGCCCCTCATTCCAAATCGTGTGCAAAGCACATTACCCAGGTTGGTCATCGCAGGGCCACGCTGTGGGTGAGGAACAGGCACTAGTTCTAGTGCCTTGTGGTACATATCAACGGCACCATCCAGGTCTACTGGGTCACCTCTCATTTCAAAGCGTTGATGAAGTGTAACAGCGAAATTGTTCAAACAGGAGCCACGGGTTGGGTGGAGCGCAGGGACAAATTCCAGTGCCTCATGGTACAAAATAATAGCCTGGTCGAGATCGGCGGGTTCACCCCTTGTTTGAAATCGCACAGTAAGTGCACCAGCTAGGTTGGTCAAAGAGGTCCCACGATTTGGATGGGGGGCTGGTCGCAATCTTACTGCTTCATTGAGCAGTGTGATAGCAGCATCGAGGTCTGACTGTTCACCTCTTCTCTCAAACCGTTCATAAAGTAGAGTAGCCAAGCTGTGTCTGGAGTCACTACAATCTTGGCCGTCTTCTGATTCCAAACCCAACATTTCAAAGTGCAATTCAATAGTGCTGTCAAGGTCTGCTGAGTCAACCCTTGCTTTGAATCTCTCATGATATGCACTGGCTAGACTGTCCTTGAGGGTTGCTTGCTTCGAATGTCCCCACGACAATTGAATGTCAGCTCTCTTCAACGTTGAGACTGCCATATCAATGTCCAAGCCATTTCCAGACTGCCGGAAAACCTGTAGAAAATCGACCCCGGTCTGGGCCAATTGCAAAGCTTCGTTGTCTGATTTTGATGCCTCCTCAATTAAATCAACAGCCTCCAGCATAGTTGTGGTATCTGGTTTAGCGAGAAGCGCAGCACAAAGGCATGATACCTGATTTGGGTGCTCGATGTGAAGGCGCCGCAGCAAAGACAAAGACTCCTGCTGCTCTTGTATGTCACCGGTAAAACGGAACCGAATAAGGTGTGCATTGGCAAGTTGGCGGATGATTCTTGGGTTTTCTGGGCCAGATGACTGCCTTGCCAGTAAAGCCTCCTGATAGAGCATAATGGCAGTGCTCAGGTCTGATAAGGCCACATTTTGGTGAAACCTTGCAACAATGGAGCCAGCCAAGCTCATCATGTCAGAAGGATCGTCGGTAATCTCTGTCTCTTCCTGTGGCTGAAATTTGTCAAATTTTGATGAAATTGGGAAATTCTACGCACAGCAGTATATCTCAAAATCCATTGCAGGGCAGGTTCAGGTAAGCTACCCTGCAGCATCCAAAGAGGAAACAGACTCGCGACCCGAACATCGTTCCATTGCCCAGTGTAGCTGAACCGCGTTAACAAGGCTGTGACCAGGAGATTTAGGCATTCTGAGCTTTTCGGACTTTTATTAAACCAGGTATGGGCTGCGTGTCCAAGGAGGTAGATAGCTGTATTCAAATCCGCAATATTGTTTTCAGCCATGCAATTCTTCAAGATACTGTCCGCTAAATGCATGAGCTCGTCCTGCTCACGGGAATCCTACAAATAAGCTGTCAGCCACTTTGCTCTATAGTCAACTAGCGGAGCCATGGCTTACTTCGTTGTTGTCCATCATATGCTTTAGGAGAATTCGGTTAAGTGCACAAATTGAGGGGTGGTTGAAGGGTGATGCTATCCCTTCCAACGCACATGGGACCTTATAATGCTGTGGAAGTGCGTGTTCCAGTGCCTTGGATCGACAGCGAGAATGGTGCTGTCATATGTCAAGTGTATTCAGGAGATGATTGACATCCATCAATTTTCAGGGACGCTGTTTGTCTCGGTAACTATGTTTTTGGCATGAAAGACAAAGCTGGGCGCGCTAAGAGAAAAGAACAATGAGCCAGGCACTCAAATATTAAAGCTGTTGAACATCTCCTTCTTGCGAATGATGTTGGATTGATATTGAGCACAGCAAAGATGGTTCCACGTTATATGCCGATTACAATCATCAGATGATTGACAACCATCGACTCGTCGGGTAGGTAAAATTACACGCCAAAGTGCCTGTCTCATTAACCTAGATTTTTTTGGCATGCCATCAAATTCTCAAAATTGCGCTATTCCTCGCGGATACACTCTAACTACTCCTCGACGCTCGTAGGGACATACATCTGTAAGTATGAACCGCAGCTACAAAAAAGGCCGCAAAAGACTTCATGTTTTTGTGGGTTTGCGGTGATAGCCGACGGATAATCCTGACTGCTGCTGAAGCGATCGAGGACCCTGCTGGATGTGCTGCGTCGTTGCATGTGGGTTTGCGGCACAGTAGGATAAATTAATAAGATCAAGCCTGATGTTGAATCTCACGCCTGGCAAATGCTTTGAAAAAGAGCCGTTGGCGGGGCCGAGGACTTTTAAAAAAAGGAGCGGTGTTGACAAAGGGAGTGCTATGCATACAGTAAAATGCGCGAAGAACACATTCAACAGCCCGGATCATCGGGCCGAGTGGCCGGCAAGAAAAGCTGTATGATAATAACAAGACATGCCGGAGCAAAGCTCCGGCTGATGTGAGGTAGAAGCGAGAGCTTGTCATACAACTTGAGAGGCTTGAAAGATCTTGAAAGTTGTGTCACGGGCAGGGATTCTAGGTTCGTTGAACTTGCGATCTTGCGGCTGCCGAGTGGTTTGAGACCCGAAAGTTTTGTGCATCCGGAGAACCTGAAGTCTTGAAACGTGCTACCAGGAGCATCTTGCGAGTCCAATTGATACATTGATAACTGTTACCGCGTTGAGCCGGAAAGCAGGCTTAAAAAGATCGTGAGATTGATGACCGGCATCGATCGAATGCAGGCCGGCAGATTTGTCCGTGTTTGGTTGGCAGAGACGGCCGGTTCCCGTTTTCAACTTGTTTAAACTCTTTGCAGTGGCCAGGAAAAAATAAACTGAACTGGCAGTTCCCTATAAAATTGACCAAATGATAAACCTACGGAGCCAAAATCTTTGTCTGTCTCAAATCTGGAAGTTTGGATGCAACTCTGCGGCTGATGTGATAATATCTCAGAATTTAAATGTACAGGTAGCACTTTGGGCTCCGTAGAGCTGCAGAAGAACCACTTCTCTGAAACATCGTCCGCAAAGTTCTGATGATTGCATTCCAAATGAAAATGTTTAAACGGTTTTGCGCCAGGCGGCTAGACGCGTGGTGTCACACATGTGACAAGCTGTGTCATAACCAATTTCCGGAACGCGTCGTCTTGCTGAGAGCTTTCCTGTTCATCTACCTTCGCTCTTACTCTACTGTCTGCCGAATGGGTCTTTGGATACATCCATCCAACAATTCTCTCTCATGGGGAAGAAGAACAAACGTCAGGCATCACAGTATGCTGCGAGTCAGGCCGCGCGTGCAAGCCAAGCCCAGCGGTCTCATCAGGATACCGAGAGCTCCGACGACGAAAAAACTCCTCCAGCTAATATGCAGCTTCTTTTGGATCGATCTGGAGGCAAAGCAAAGACTCTTAGGGTGCAGCTTGTCGAGAAGGACGCGAGGATTCTGGAATTGGAAGCCGTAATTGCTGCCTTGAAACTCGACGTCTCTCGGCTTCAGGACCAGAACTTTCTTCTGACTAGTGATAATTCTACTCTTCTCCAAGAGAACACCAACATCCTGCTCGACAACACGTCTCTTAACTCTTTAAAGCGAAAGGCCGACTCCACACATACCGAGGAACTCAGAGGTAGAAACAAACGGATTAAGCGCATGGAACGAGAGCGTGCGGTGAAGAAGGACACTAATGCTGAGGTTTTCGAAGCTCTGAAGGATTCTCTTGATGCTAGCGCAGCTCGTATTGCGGAACTCGAGTCTCAGCTTTCTGCTCATATCTCTTCTCATAACAGCACCGTTCGGGAACTTAGATCCACCCTTCGCGACAAACAAAGTACTTTAACTGCGACCCGGAACACCCTCTACGCTAGCCAAAAACAGTGCGACCGCGCTAAGACGTCATTGAAGGAGACGAGGACGGCGTATGATGCCCTTCGCACGTGGAGACCAACACAGGGCGGTCAATACACTTCTGCAGCTCGGGAACTTGCACGCAAGCTTATACAAGCAGGATGTGCTGCTGGAAAGGTGGAGTTTGCGGTAATGAGCTGCGCACGGACATTTGGAGTCGCCATTGAACGAGGCTTCATGAGTGCACGCACTGTGGGCCGTGCGCTCGACGAGGGGGGAAGTATGGGGAGTTGCAGCTGGCGAGAGAAATTATGGATGCGCCAGGTTCTTACTCTGCCATTCCTTTCCATGTTCGACTTTAACGATATCTAGGTTTCGTCGAGAGCTCTGATGGAACAACACTGCGCGGAATTACCGTCGAATCACGGCATATCACCCTCCTCGCACCCTCCTATGCTCCCGATGTTGACGACTCCGACCAATCTACCTGGTCTCATCGCACGCGCTTTCTGGAAGTCGACTTTGCTCTGGACCACACTGCGCAGCGCCAATTTGAGGGCACCTTGGAAGCAGCAAACCGAATCGCAGACGTCTACACTCGAAGTCCGTTGGCCATTCAGGAGCGAAGGGTGATGGACAAGAATATTTATTGGCGCAAGAAACTTGGTGAGATGAAGGACCATGCCGCCGATGGCAAGAAGGGATTTAAACTCTCCGAGGCGCACAAAAAGAAAATTATCCTCCAAGACTTGGGCCGAGCGGCATTGGACGACTCTGATCTTGCGACGAGCCAGATATTAACAACGATGCTGAGCATTACGAACGAGGAGCTCCAAACTGCGGCCAATATCTCGGCGTCCGAGCTACAGACGTTGTAGGTTTTATAATCTTTCCACTTACTACTTGGTTAATTTCTTTTTAGATCGAGCGAGAAACGATCTCAACTCACCGAAGAAGTTCTAGAACGCAAACTGGGTGAAGAAGCATTCGACTCTCTAACGCCAGCCCAGCAATGCAACATCTGCTCGCACACATTCGGCGGCTGCTGCTGCCACAAGGACCTGAACGTAACAGAAGCCGGCTACAAAGCAATCCAAGGAATGTATTTGAAATATAATCTCCCTCCACCGGTTCTCCTCGCAAATAAAGCGAACAGCACTACCATTCGTCTTGGCAAGCACGCGGCTGATGATCCTGCAGTTCAGAAGGCGATCGATTCGAGTTCTTCGGGCGCGATAAAACTGCTGCAACTCCTCGGCGCATTATTACGACACAAAGACGGTCAGCGCGGATACCAGGACAAAACCCGGATCTTCATGCAGGAGCACCAATCCGAGCTTTATAACCTCGACATGCCAAAGGCCTTCCCCGATGTCTCGAATACGCGTTACAGCTGCTACACCAGTGGCGCTGCTTATGTGGTCTGCTACCATGGTTTAATTCAGGAGCTAATAGAGCAGATCATGGACGGGAAAACAAAATCCGGGCAGGCGAATCACGTCGAATCCAACATTCTAAAGGGGCTCAACTGTTCGGTTACAATGACGGAGATGGTCGCACTCGCTCTTTACGGAGTCTCGGTCTCTTGGCCGTATATGGCACAGGTTCGGGGTGGAAGCCAAGAAAATCCCACTAACATGCTCAGCCTCACAGACCTTCATCGGAAGCTTCCTGTTTTCTGTGCACGCATCGCCTCCAATCCCTACATTCTCCTCGATAAAACTGTGCCTCTAAGCGAGCGGACTATTGATGGCAAACCATTGATCGACAGGTTTCTTCTCGACGCAATCGACCAGCTTCGCTCAGACTTGCCCAATCTCTTCCTGACAATCTCATGCATGTTCGGCGGTTGCGAGGCGGGCTGGATCCACTTCACTCCGGAGTTTCATGTTGGCGGGACCTTTGATCGCCTGACTCCCGAACAGCGCGCCATTCTACACATTCCTACAACAAACGACCGGAACGAGGGGATGCTGGGCTCTTTCACCACACATCTCCAATACCATCCCAACAGTACGGCCCACTCCTTCTCAAATCAGACACGCACCGAGCGCAACAACACTGAAGCATTCATCAAAAAGTGTTGTGATGATGTCGTGGAGAAGTATGTGATGCGGGAGGTCCGAAAGGATGGAGCTAGCGGCAAGCGGGCGAAATTCCGCCGGGCATTGGTCACACTTCAGCGGGAGAAAGCGCAGAAGGCTCTCAAACGACGAGAGAATTTAGCGGTGAAGAAGAAATTGAAGGCGTCTCGTTTGGCGGCGACAGCTCTGGTGCTCGATGCTGTCAAGATCAATGCGATGACTTCGGCACAGCTTAAAGATCAACTCGCAGTCTATCGGGATGTCCTAAAGGATGCCATTCTAGCAAAAACCCTTTGGAAGGATATGGCGAAGGTAGATGTGCGCAGGGATTTGGTTTTGAGGGCCCGAGAACGGGAAATTGCGCGGCGGTAAGTGCCCCGAGTGATTGGATAAATGATAGCTGAGCAATTCATTAGGGCACAAGTCACCTCCGACGGCATGGACGAACCCGCAGACGAGATGGAGATTATTACAATTGATGAATACGGATATTCTGAGGAGGAAGATGCGGAGTGGGAGGAGGTTGAGGAGTAATTATATTTATGTGGGTTCTATTTGCGTGTTTTTTGCTGGAAACATGCGTATATCAATTAAACAAACAAATTTCTGTGCCAAACCTAATTGATTCACTTGCTGTGGAACGCGGAACACGCAGGAACACGAAAATTAAAGCTACATTTGAGAACAAACAAAACCAAACATGCCGGTCTTGTATCGACCAATGCCGGTCATCAGTGAGATGCCGAGAAAGGCGGTGTTTGTGGATTTTTGCAAATTGCGGCGCATCTTGCGCACAAAGGTCTCGTCATGATAGTATAAAGCAGGTGCAGCATGTTCTGGAAGGGCTTGAATATGAGAGAGCATAGGCCCGCACAAATGTGGTGCGATTCGGGAGTAAATGATTGGGGTGTGAAAGAAAGGAGGTCGAAGGAGACCTTTCCTTTTGAACGGTCGTTGAGCGGTTGATCGGCGAGCCGGATCGAAGCTAATGCCTGATATATCGGTTAGCAGGAGAACACCGAAAATAAAAAGGGTAATGGAAGCACATACGGAAACTTCCGGCAGATAGTGGGAAAAATGGAAGAATACAAACAGATGCATACGAAATCAGGGCATCTGCTTAAGATACGAGTAATATGACAGGCTGTGTCTGTGCATCGTGTTTTAAGCACCGATTCCCACTACCCTTCCTTTGCTCCCACCCCCTCCTCCTGCTCGTGAATGGCCTCAACACATATCTCCGATGCACTTGTCCGCTGGGATCCGAATCCCAACAGAGCAGTCGCAAAGACAGGGAATGGTCCTGATGGTGGAAGATGGGCACTAATGCGCAGCGGCTTGTGGACTCCCTCCCCCCGTCGCACCTTGGATCGAGTGTACACCTCCTTGGGCAAGGCCCTTGAGACACAAGCAAACCGCGCTGCATATAGTTTTGGTCTGGGACCGCATGTCGTGGCCCAGAAAATCAAATCCCACTTCGGAAATGGGGAAGAACGGGCTCTACAGCTAGAATCCCTGCGCACCTACATCCCACCGAAACTTGAGAAAGGGTGTTGCAAGCTAATGAAATATGCTCTTCTGTGCGTGCCCATTATGATGTGAATGCTGCATGTAATAACAATCCCCAGAACTGAATCTGCGGATACCCAGTGTCAGGCATTTAAGGACATTGTGGAAGTGGTTACGCTGTTTCCTGGGCTCCGCAAAAGGTTGCTCGGTATAAAATACGTAGAAGGTGCAACATCAACTGAAGATATTTCTTCGCTGTGGAACCGAGCTAATGGCCCCCCTGACGATGAATGGACATTTTGGCAAATGCTGGCTGCAACCTCCTTAGCCGATATCACAATATCGACGATCCTGGAGGGCAGTAGCATCCCACAGCTCACCTCCTGCGATGCGGGGGTACTCAGTTGATTGAGCTTTTATTAGTTGAACATGATTGCTCTTGAGTGACATTTTTATCTGTTGGTTCCATTCTGATCCACCATCGAAGAACTTCAACATTTTCTAGGGCAATCTGCATCTGATACCTCGGCGGGATCCTCGACCTCCCCGGATTTTGGTCCGAGCCTGGAAATGTACACTCTCATGTTACAAACAAGTTATGCCATTTAATGAGCCAAGTGCTCAAGGACATTGGGGTCGACATTCTGGTACTCGGCCCTACTGAGGAACTGGAACCACCATTTGACTATCAACGTGTTGACTTTCTTGCGACGACAATTCTCACCGGTATTTTGGGCTGGTGCAAGCGTGATCGCGAGGATTGGCCCATACAACCTTGGTTTGATGGTTTCCGTGAATTTCTTCAGTTATTACGAAGGTGAGGACATACAATTCAATGTCTTCAATATCCGTCATGAATAACGACTTTCTAGACCTCGTGCTGAAGAGCTCCTTCCCAATTCTTGTGCATTTGCGGCTGTCACCTCTGAAGATATCCTCCCAAGTGGTTATGAAAATGGAGAGTTGAATCTCGTGGTCGATGTGTGAAATAGTTGAAACGTGGTGCGGACAATATTGATGATAGCTTTAATAGGGAACACAAAACCTCAGCCAATCAAGACACACCTGACAGTCACTTGGAGGAATTGAGCTGTGAAAACAATTCCACAAGTAGTCTCCACTCAGATCACTCGCAACTCGATATTTCAGAAGGCCCAGAAGACCCAGATTCACTACAAGACGATGATAGTGATGCACAGAGCTATAATTCTGGTTTGGACTCTGTTGATGATGATACTTCATGTGACTTGGGAGATGAGAGTCAGAAATACATTGGACAAATTGTGAGATTATTTTATCTCTTGAAAATGTGCCGGACCCAGACTGAGCATACTAGGATCATGATATTGATGCTGGGAATTCTACTACTCCAAGCTCAAATTTATACGGAGATCCTGGGAGTGGATGAATTATTTCACATAGTTGAACTTCATTGATCCCAAAATTTACAGATTGGTGGAGCAGTGATTTCAGCACATGCGATCTCACCTCCTCTTACAGAAACACTGCTGAGGCAGCTTAAAGAGCGTAAACATGCACTGCGTGAAAAAGAGAGGGAGCTCGGTGACAGCCATCAAGATACTTTGCTTGCTATGGAATATCTGGCACAGACATATTATGACCTCAGCCAATTTAGGCAGGCGAAAGTGCTGGGATTTGCAGTGCTTCAGAAGCAAAGGACCACTCTGGGAGAAGATGATCCAGATACTATGTGGATCACAGCAAGTCTGGCAACAACATACCACCAACTAGGCCACTATGAGAAGTCGGCAGAGCTCAAAATGTCAGTGCTGGAAAAGCAGAAGAAAAATCTGGGTGAAGACCATCCAAACACTCTGCTTACCATGATAAATCTGGCAGCAACGTACGTAGAACTAGGCCAATTCACACAGGCAGAGGTACTCAACCTTGAAGTGCTCGAAAAGCGGAGGCACCTTCTGGGTGAAGATAGTCCAGACACTCTACGTGCCGTGTGTGATCTGGCAGCAACATATCGCACCCAGGGTCGGCTCGAGGAGGCACAGACACTCTTGGCTTCCGTGTTGGATAGGCAGATGAAACTTCTGGGTGAAGATCACCAAGACACTTTATGGACCATGGGTCAGTTAGCAGGGACATACCACGACCTAGGCCAAATGAACAAGGCAGAGGCCCTGGACATTGTAGTGTTAGAGAAGCAGAGGGAAGTGCTGGGTGAAGACCATCCCAACACTCTACGGGCCATGGACGATTTGGCATTGACATACTACAAACTAGGACGGTCCATGCAAGCAGAAGAGCTTGAGGCTGGGGCCCTC
Organism: Mycena leptocephala; assembly: GCA_029378395.1. Taxonomy (NCBI): domain Eukaryota; kingdom Fungi; phylum Basidiomycota; class Agaricomycetes; order Agaricales; family Mycenaceae; genus Mycena; species Mycena leptocephala. The sequence goes on along the minus strand of JARJLF010000952.1, from coordinate 19,285 downwards.
GAGAAGTATAAGAAGCTTCTGGGTGAAGATCATCCAGACACCATTCGGATTATGCGCAATTTTGCATTGACATACCGCAGCCTGGATAAAGTACCAGAGACAGAAGAGTTGGAAAGACTTCTTGCATATCACGAAGTGTAGATAACATGTATTCTACTGCGGAGATAGACATCCTTTTCTCACATGTTCAGGTTGGGGTTTGTTGGAATTCATGAAGTCTGTCAGATTCGACTGAAAGGTTGTTCGCGGTTCTGAGAGATATAGCAGAAAGCAAGTGACACTGAACGTCCACAGTGACATTTCATTTATTAGCAAGCGGGCCAGAGGATTCGATTAATATAGAAAAACCGGAGAGCGATGGAAAGCCAGAGGGGTTATGGTCACTGCCAAGGGCAGGGGCACTTGGGTGATCAATTATTAAATTCGATGTACTGGAACTGTAGACAGCCAAATACCAATTTCAATGCCAGGAGCGCTAGCGCTAGTGTGAATGTTAACGAAACCATATCAGACCGAATATATAACCAGTCATCTCGGTTTTCCTCAGATCGGACAGTTGGAGGCTGGATTCGACCTAAGTAGTGTTGATACCAGAGTTGGCGCCAACGTCGGCATGGGCGGTCGAATTGCAGATGTGCGCAACCTCAAAGAGTAGAATTGGAACTTGAAATATAGAATTTATTAGAAGGACATCTAGAAGTGTACATAGAAGCAGAAAGAAGGGACAGACGGACGGAATCGGAACGCACGTGGGGCGAGGTGCAAGAACACTAATCTCGACTGCTGTGTGGATGGGTGAAAGCGAAAGCAAGAAAGAGCACAAGGAAATTTAAACACCATCTCGACTCTTATTTTCTCCCTCGCTCACAAGATGTCTGGTCCAAGTCTTTTCCGAGTTAGGCATAGGGAGGAGCCCGAGTCCACGCTGGAGCCTGAGTGCGGTGCACGGCAGAGGCAAAAACGAATCGCGGAGGAGTTGGGAAAAGGAACGAATTGCCATGTAGTGGGAGATACAGATGCAAAACCGAAACGGAGGCAAAAGAGTCGGGAGTGCGAGGGGTTGGCAGGCTAGCATACTACACAGCTAGTTGGCTAGCTGAACTTGTACTGGATCAATGGAGGGACGGGGAAGTGGGGATATTATGGGGCGTGAGGAAAGGCGCAGATCGGGATCGAGACGAGCGCCAGGAATGGATCGAGGACCACTTAGGACTTTAAGCAAGTAGTGCAATTATGGAGTGGGGATGCGAATCCTGAAAATGGTAGCTGGGCGGCGTCTGCGGAGATGGAGAGAGAGGAGGAAGAACAAAGGTAAGGAGGGAAGGAATCAACGCTCCGCAGCGATTACAGTTGGTTCAATATACACGCACAACCTCAAATAGGACTTGGATATGGATAGATTGGGAAAGAGAAGAAAAAAAGCACGACATCAGAAAGCACATCAACGAGCAAGAGCAAAAGAAGGACCGCAGGGAGCATGACCACTCGCGAGGCAGGCGCACAAACGAGCACAAGAGCTGAAGAAAATAAATTTACCTCCATCTCGACTAGAAGACAAGCCCATTTGCGACTCTGACTTTCATACGTGGGACCACGTGCAAGAAGTACTACTCCAGAATCCAGCTCAAGGTGTAGCAAAAGAGACAGTGACCGAGTCCGGTGAGCTCTGAGCAGGGAGGAAGGAATGGGTGCAATATAGGCGGGATACATGCGAGAAGAAGCGAGAGAAATATCTGCAAGAGAGCGATGGTGGATGAGCACGAGGAGCCTGAGTCTAGTAGCAAAGTGGAAGCGGTGGATAGCCAAATCGATAGACTAGACCAAGTCAGATGGAGGTGAGGGGAGGGGGTGAATGCAGTACGGAGATGGGGCAGTGTGCACGAGGCGCGCAGTGAAGAGCGGGAGGCAGAAGTGCGAGATCCACGGACTGCGAACGCCAACGCAAAATCAAGGGTCGAGTGCAGGTTCGTGTCCAGTACGTAGAGGCAGTGCGCCTGCGGGTGCGTGCCGAAGTCACGGTCCGTCGGAGGTGCCACGCAGGGACCGTGCAAGGCGTATGAGGGCGAGGCTGCGACGTCGAAAGAGCAGAAATGCCGATGACACCGAAGGTCGGCTTCTGGCGGAATGTCAGTGGAAGATCCAGGGTGATGGACATGCAGGGTGGCGGTACAAGAGCGAAAGCGAGGGTGCACATGCACCGGGTAGAACTTGAGGCATGCTGTGGAGTAGAAGTGCGGAATGCGGATGCCGAGGTTCGGTGTACACATCGGTAGGCGGGTGGGAAACAGCAAGCGGTCCAATTGCGATTGAGAATCAAGAAATAACTGGTGGAGAACAAAGAGGGTCGGGAAGGGCTTGGTATCAATGAGAGGGAATGGACTCGGAGTTGCGAGTAGTGTGTGTGACTACATAGTCCCAGTCCGTTAACTCTGAGTGTTTGAACCTTGTGAAGAGGCGAAGGCATTTCTAGATGGTTGCGCACCCGTTGACCATCCCCACCCTCCGGGCTGACCATGGGCATCGCGTCCAAACCCGCAAACTCGCAGCTCATTCTGCTCGTCCGACGAAGAGCTCGCACTGGAAGGACCAATCTTCTTTCTAGGTGCGTCTCCAGGGGTGGACGCGTGTCCAAGTCGGTGCGTGCGTTCCAGGGAGAGAAAAATGCGCGGTGATGGAAAGAAAGGAACGACAGGCTCATCCGCTCTCATCCGGCCCGACTAGGACTTGTGTTCCGTGCTGCATCGCCACATACTAATGTCACATCCTGCGCTTCTCTCCTCGTCCCTCCATCGAATCCAACGGAAAGACCTTTACTACCTCTGATATCTACTTGTCGCAGCGAATGTTACTACTAGTATTCCGGCTTGATACGAATGCGATGCACCGTGACGGTGTCCTACTTCAGGCTTCGCGTCTCCTCAGCGTCCACCCATTGCTTCATCCTGCCCCTTCCTCAACGCTCCATCACCCCTGCTTCCCCCGTATTTTCTCCTCCAAGTTCCTGGCACCGCTGGTTCCAATGCAGATGCCGACACCTCTCGAGCGACGGATACGGCCTATACCTCCAGTTACAGCCCCAACCCTCCGACCATGAATCTTGCGCCTGGAGGACCAACCCGTGCGAATCTGTTGCCAGACCCAACCCATCGGTATCACCTTTCACTACCACCCACCCACCGCTCTGCGTTCTCTCATCCTGCTTCTGCCCATTCCGTCCCTCCCTTTACCTCCTGCTCTATCTCCTCCTTCAATTTCACTCCGTTTAATTTTCTTGCCCTCTGCCATCTCATCCTAACCTAGCTTTGCATAGTCCTTCAACTCCTACTCACTCCGACTCCTGCAGATAAATATGGTACAAGACAGTCTGAACAACAATCACGGCGGAGTCAAGACTTACAGCCGATGTCAGTACCGAGGGCGCGGATCGAAAATTTCTGTTTTGGGATGTTTCCAAAGAATTCCCTATATCTCTGTCAGTTCTTCACCGATTCACACAAAAACTAAATAGATCTACTCAGCTAATTCATGCACAATTAGTGATAGAGAGGAACTTGCGAAAATATTATGTATTAGGTAATTTCTGTTTTGGGGCTGTTTTTGCACTGAATACCGTCTAGCATGGTGAGAACATTTCCCAGTGACCTAGAATTTTGGTACTGACATCGGCTGTAAGGACCGAAATTATGGTCTCGATGCCTGTCGCTCTTTTATTGAAGCCGCTCTGGCTGATTTCGTGTGTTTTACCCAGAGTTTAGATTTCGACCCGAGATTCTGCAGCGCCCGACTTTCGATTAAACTTCGAATGTAAGTCGCATTGTATAGTAGGCCCTCCATGAGATCCATTGTCTTGAGTTGTTCGAGCTCTTCCTTCGCCCATGCTTCCAGTTTCGATGATATTTCTCAAGGTGCGCGCCCTCGTTGTCGTATTCAACATTAACCCTATTGGCTTGATCCATGGACCGGCGAGGCGATCCTTCAAGCGCCAGGATAATTATGCTCGAATTCTACAGGTTGGTCTCATTGAAATCGAACAATTATGTGTTCACTATTGACCTCCTGAATTCAGCCTCTGCGATCCCAATACTTCGCGTTCACACCCTGAGCGCCGAAGTTATGGTTTTGTGGACCTACGTGCGATTCCGTTCTTATTTTCACTCGACCATAGACTTAAATGGTTTCATCGCAAGCCGCCACCAAGCTACCCAGACAATAACTCTACACTATAGGTTCACCTCATTTCTCCCTCTATCTCTCGTCCAACTCGCTGGTTCTCTACCTCATTGGGTTCTCGGTCCTCCCTGTATGCCCGGCTCCAACTCAAGCCAGGTGAAGACATTTTAGGTAAGATCTTGCGTGTGTAGAGCTGTACCGGAGGACTGACTGACTTTACTCGAGATTTAGTCCTCATCGTCAGGTCAGCTCTACTTTGGTGGCGACACATACGATCGTCCATCATTCCAACTCTCTGCCCCAAATCTCATCCTGACTTTCAGATCCCCTGGGTCCGACGTGGCTGTCCTCGCAGCCGACTGTGTCCATGTAAATTATTATATGACTTGTTCCCAGATCGATCGCGAAGTAGCTTTCACTTACTGAATTTCCTCGACATCGATTTCGCCCCATCTTCGTCACAAGTCCGTCGACCGTCCAACTTGTGTCTGCATCTCGGCAGTCCTTTTGCACATTGGTGTATGCATCTCAGTTGGTCTAGTCCCTCGACCCTTTCCTATACTGTAATTCCCTCAGCAACACTCGAGCAGAAGTCCCACATCCACCCACACATTGGTGTGAGCGTTGGCGGCTCGGGATATAAAGCGGTTACACTTATCCAGTCTGAATTTCCTTTGAGTCTCGACTCGTGGCACTGCCAGTTTCAGACACATTCCAGGCACGCATGTATTTCAAGCTCTCCAAGCTTCGAGGTACCTCGTATGCACACATTCAATGCATTGGCTGACTGACCTTGTTGCAAATTTATAGCTATCGTGTAACGCGTTGCATCGGTGCGCAGTTGAGACTCGAACTGGGCCCCGGAGACGGTCGCGACTCCTCTCGCTACCAGTGCATTTCTTGCTGTCTGTGTACCTCTTCCGTCGAATGTTACCCCATGCTCCGTTCTTGGTTTCAGACCCATAACAAAATTCTCTGAGTAACGAGCAGACAACAGGTCACGAGTCCGTGTTTTCCACCTTATCTCATTCAGTGGCCTTCGATTCATTTCAAGCTCGTAGGTGTCGAACAGTTAGTGGATTGGATTTGGATGAATTCACCCATGGATTGCACACGGCCACTCAGCCACCTATCTGGTCTCGATGTGTGCACGCGGCCCCGCATCGACATCCCAATTCCGGTTTAATGGCTCCGTGTTTCCCAATTTCCTCGAAGCACATTGCTACGCGGATTCGCCACCATAAGCCCAGGTCTGCTTTGCGCCATGGACCCACGATGATTCCTGTCTAACGAGTTACCAAAGAAAAATACCGGCATGATCAAACCGGCCATTTCCCTACTGTAATTCAGTTCTTTAGCCGATGCTTGGGAAGTTTGCTTCGACACTTACATTGGAGAGCGTGCGTTCGCTTCGCCTTCGGGACATCGGACAATGAACTACCTCTCCTTCTTTTTTGTCCCGTGGGTGCACGTCCTCTAGTCCCAGAATGCCGCGCGAGATTGGTAGAATGAAGGAGCAGGAAACGCATCACACCGCAAGCGCGGGAAAATATTGATTTTATTTATTGGCAAGGCATGAGAGTGAAGACGTGTCGAAGGGTGTGGATGATTCGACGTGCTGTAGACAGACGTACGATATCAACTTCAAGAATGCTAGCACAAATGTTAACCATCGCATACCTCACCCCGGGATATATCTAGCCACCACGCGTACGGTCCCTATTCCCCTTCGCGTTCCTTCTAGATCCAGCATCAGCGGGCGAATTGCGCGGAGGGGTGGAACTACGAGTACGTAACTTGTTAGATTTAGGACTGGAACAAGCGAACGGACAGACAGAATGACGGCTGGACGAACGGACTCGCGAGGCGCACATGGGACGGAGTCCATCTCGATTGCCAAAAAAGGTCCATCCCATGTTGATTGCAAGGCCTACTTACTTGCTCGCTGGCTCACGGGCTCAATCGGAGGAGCCCGAGTGCTATTCATAATCCGAGCGCTAAGTCGATTGAGGAGGAGACGGATTAAGAAGCAGAAGAGTCCTAGGCGAGTGCCGGTACAAGTCAGGCTACAGGAGGCGGAGTCCAGCGAGTGAGACCGCCGCGCAGAGGCCAGAACAAGACGAAGAGCAAGACTGAGCAGAAAGACCGGGGGAGCTATTTGGATAGAGGTGGGATGGGATACATGCTGGTTCACTGAGACGCAAGAGCCACAGAGAGGGTCTAGAGCAGCCCGAGGAGAGACTGGAGCGGAAGGTATGCGCATCGAGACGGCGGGGGACATAGGGGCGATACAATACGGATCTCACACGGATCGAGCGAGGAGTGAGATCGAGCGGCATGCAACAGCGTGGGTACCGGCGCGCCGTTAGGGACGGATCACGCATGAGTGCCCGAGCACCGGGAGAACTACATGTACTGCACGTGCGGGGGCAGGGCAGGGGGGAGCAGGCTTGCACCACAAGCGCAAAGATAGTCCGGGAGGGCTGAGGGAAGGCGGACGCGTGTGCATGCGGGCGGCGAGGGCGGCGCACAGGACAGCGACGAGGAGCGGGTCACGCGTGTGGAGCGGGCAGAATCGTGGAGTACCTCTCCAAGTGCAGGGCGAGGAGTGCGGAGGACGGATCGCGAGGGTGGGAGCTAGGGCGGCGGCTTGCATGTCTGGCGTTGGCGGGGCAGGAGAGAGAAAGAACTAGGGATAACCCGAGACCGAGCCTGAGTAGATCCAGTTCAAATCGGTAGCGATAAAGGAAGGCTGGGAGAATGCTAACCAGCGCAAACACCGTGGAGTGGCGTGGAGGAGCACACGAGCGGCGTGTGCATGTGGCACAAATAGCCTCGGTCTGTTAGCTGGACCGTGTACACTCAAAACGAGGACTGATCTAGATGGTTACGCACCAGTTCACCCCACCCCATCCCCAAATGCTAACTCACGCCTCTTTCCGCCCGCCGATGACGCCTCGGGGTTCGCACTTGAAGGAGGACAGAACGAGCGGCTTTAATTTATTGATGGATCTGGTAGTGGATCCAACTCAGTCTAAGCCGGTGCGTACGCTGTACGGGAAGAAAGTGAAGACGGCGATGAGAGGACGAAGGGAGAAGAGAAGACGCCGGATCACCCGGCCCGACTTGATGCGTCATGCTGAATCTCTTCCTCTCCCGCCATGGCCACCATCCTCCGCCATCGCAGCTCACTCGACACCAATTCCAATGCCGTGAAACCCTCTTGCAAATACTACCGGTAGCACCTCGTTTATTATTCCACCTGAACTCGTGTAAGTATGTTCATCTTCTAAGTTCTTGGGCTCCTTTCTCCGAGTCTCGCCGTATCGCCCCATCCTAACGCCCACTACGATCCACTTGCCTCGTTCTCTTCCCTGTGCTGCCCGTCGTCCTGAACGAGGCGGCGCAGGTGCCCGATTCTGTCATATTTACTTCCACACCACCCACCCACTGCTCGTCTGTGTCATGAGCTCCGAGTCCGTGCCGTCAATCTTCAGCCTTTGTTTGTTCTTCTGCTCCTGACGGATCGCGCATGAGTGCGCGAGCACCGGGAGAATTACATGTACTGCGCGTGCGGGGGCAGGGCGAGGGGAAGCAGGCTTGCACCACAAGCGTAAAGATAGTCCGCGAGGGCTGAGGGAGAGTGGACACGTGCAGTAGAAGTAGTGCATGCGGGCGGCGAGGGTGGCACACACAGGACAGCGACGAAGTGCGGTTCACGCGTGTGGAGCGGGCAGAATCGTGGAGTATACTATCTGCAAGTGCAGGGCGAGGAGTGCGGAGTAGGAATGGATCGCGAGGGTGGGAGCTGGGCGGCGCTTGTGTGTCGGGCGGTGGCAGGAGAGAGATAGAAGAACACGGGACAACCCGAGACCGAGCCTGAGTAGATCCAGTTCAAATCGGTAGCGATAAATTTACGTAAAGGAAGAGGGGCGGAAGGGCTGGGGAGAATACTAGGACAAGAACTAGCGCAGTGGAGAGGCGCGGAGGAACGCGAGCGGCGTGTGTATGTGGCACATAGTCCCGGTCTGTTAGTCAAAACGAGGGCCGATCTAGATGCTTACGCACCTATTCACCTCGGCCACCCCACCCCATCCCCGCCCGCACTCGCACCTCTTTCCCTTGCTCTTTCCACCCGCCGCTCGCATTTGAAGGAGGACAGAGCGAGCGGATTCAGGTTCATTGATGGATCTGGTAGGGGTTCTGACTCAGTAAGCTGGTGCATGCGTTGTACGGGAAGAAAGCGAAGACGCTGGTGAGAGGAAGGGAGGCCGGATCCGCCGGCCCGACTTGACAGGCCTGCATCGCCACGACGCCACCTCTTGCGCCTCTTCCTCTCTCCCACCATGGCGGCCATCGCAGCTCCCTCGACTCTGATTCCAATGCCGTGGAACCTTCTTGCAAATACTACCGGTAGCACCTCGTTCATGATTCCACCTGGACACATTTATGTCCATTTTCTTGGCAGTGACTGCCCATAAGGCCTTGGGTGGAGGTCTCAGGATCTCCAAGGCCTTGGTTAAGGGTAAGGCCTTGGCCAAGGGCACCTCCAAGGCCTTGGCTGATTTTTCCCACGCATCCAGGCGGTATCAAAAACAATAAATTTAAGCTTTTAAATCTACTGATATTCCTCATCCGAATCAATCTCGATGGCGCCGTCATCGGGACGGGCATCCTCCTCTTTGTCTGCCAGTTCCTGCATCAAGATCTCTTCCTCTTTCATGACCTGTGCAGACGGCTTGCTTGCGCGCGGTTTCTCTGCCCTGCCGAACAATAGCGCGCGTCGACGGAGAAGAAAAGATGAGAAAAATAAAATGACATAGTGATATTCACGTGATGCTCTAAGGCTTGGCCAAGGGCGAAACTTCCGGCCGAAAATCGCCAAGGCCTTGGTCAAGGCCTTGTTAAGGGCTTGGAGTTTTAAGGGCTTGGGCCTTGGGCGATCACTGTTTCTTGGGCTCCTTTCTCCGAGTCTCGACGAATCGCTCCATCCTAACACCCGCTATGATCCACTTGCCTCGTTCTCTTCCCTGTCCTGCCCGTCATCCTGAACGAGACGGCGCACGCACCCGAATCTGTCTTATCGACTCCACTATCGCGCTTCAATACCACCCACCCACTGCTCGTCTGCGTCATATGAGTTCCGTGCCGTCAATATTGAGCCTTTCTTTGTTCTTTTGCTTCTACTACTTGATCCCGCTCTTTTATTTATCTACGTATTCCCGCCGGGCTGGTGCTGGGGCTGCCGTGCACGGTTTAAACTTAAAACCTTCCTACCATTCAATTTCTCGCGCTGAAGTGCACCCCGACACCCACGTCCTCCGATCTCCGCGCTCAAGTGTGCACCTGCGTCGGCAGCCGTCAGCTCACTTCGACTTGTCCCCCTACCTCGCCTTCCGTCTTCCGACCTGTTATATTTTATGGGCTCTATTAATTTTTGGGTTTCCGGAATTCGGGAAATCCGCCTATTAGCCCACTTCCTGTCTACGTCCCGCCGAAGTCTATCCCCCGCGGCGCGGCGGAGCTGTACCTGTAGCGACGTCCCCGCGTCCTCCCCGATGCCCCCACCGCGTCTGTTCTTAGCGTGCTGTTCCGTATTCTCTCTCAGCCTACCCGCGAAGCTGACGACACCGCCTGTGACCGCTTTTATGTAAATTCCGCATTCCGATTTGCTGCGTGAATTACACTCCCATTTTTTCCAGGTCTTTGAGGGCTAAGCGCGGTATCCTGCCATATTCCTTCTGGGTTCACTGCATTCACTCGTAGATAAATTGATACCGGTGCAGGAAGTGCTTGATCGTGCTGCAGAACAGTGGTAGGTGCGTCACCGTGCGAGTGCTCGTCACCAAACGGCAGACCCTCACCAGCGCGGCGATCCACGGACAACACCATGTTTTGGAAAGCTGGCGGCTGGACTCGGGCTCCGAGTCTTTGCCATAACCTTCACTTCACTCCTTGGTCCACGGTTTTCGAACCCATCCGAGGACATACTCCACACAGATGGTTTTTTTTTTCTTTTCCTGCGGTTCTCAGTCGTCCCTACCTCTGTGTTCTGCCATCCTCAGGTATTTCATCTGACATCTCTCCAACTTTGGGACAATCTATCGTCCAATTGCTCACCCGCTAACCAGTTCAGTCCTATGGTGCCTTGCGCACTTCACTTGCTCCTTCATATATAGCACAGACCTGATTGCGCACAGCAAACGTGGCCCAAATATCCATCCGATCTCCGGGGTGTCGGCAGGCCACGCGTTCGAGTCGGCTCTTTCTTTCTTCTTGCAGTCCTTATTTTCTCTTTTGGTGAGAAGTCCAAATATTCCGACGCTCCTTTCATCCCTCCCGGCCATTCAGTGTGACCGATGGATATCCCGGTCCAAGTCCTTGCTTTGGCCAATTTTCTCATTGAAATCCTGATTCACTCGCCACCGCACAACCCAATGCGGCACGCTTCTGAAGCCGGAGTTTCGCTCCTTGCCTACGCAGAACTCAGGTTGGATTCATGATCGGGTCATAGAATACTGAGTGTTGCGCTAGCGTTATAATTTTTTTTTTTGCTTTGGTTTATTTCTCCTTTTCCGAAGGGGCTTGATTGCCCTTCATTCAATGTTGACTCGGGATTGGAAACTGTGTCCAAAATTGCTCAGTGGAATTGTAATCCTTCGGGAAAAGACTACCTGTGACTGAATCGCATTTGAGCTCTGCGAACAGCTGATTGATGCATCGACCCATCCTGCCTTGGGGATTCAGTCGCCCGCTGTTGAATTTAAGAGCTTTTGCTCCTGCGTGGGATATGGACAGTAATAGTGGGCCCTATCTGCCGTAATCATCCCAGCTCATCGCGCGCGAAGGAAAATCGGAAAGACTCAGAAGGTTGACCCAACATAAAACTGAGAAAATATGTACATACCTTACAACAATGAAAATGTGGATGATATACTTGAAGATCGACGAAATTCTCCGTTTATCGGCCTCTACTAGGCCTGAGCCCTGGGGGAGAAGACGTGGTTTTGGAACTCTGTGTGCAGCATATCCACTCGAGCTAGAAGCACATTTCTAAGGTACAGATTTCATCAGCGCCCGTCGCAGCATACTATAGTTACACAAGTGGTGCGGGTTGTAATCCTCTTTTGTTCTGTCTTTGTTTTGCCTTTGAGTCATGTCAAAACCGTTCGCAGCTACACCGAATATCAATATTTGAACCGTCTCGGTGTTATACAACCCTCGCACGCTCGACATGGGCTCAGTCCATTTGCCTGATAGGTGGGTCGATTCTGCGGCACCGCCGCATCTCGTTCTTCAACACCGTTTGTCATGAGGCATGTCCAGCCAACTCGCGGGTGATTCGGATCTCCGACCACAAGTACCGGTCTAAAAATATTGAAATCGGGTCCGTGTTGACTTGACCCGCGACTCTAACAATTACCTGCAGGTCCTGGGTACCTGTGAGTACCTGTAGGCTTGAGACATATTGTGCAGATAAAAGGCAGAGTATAAATGTTGAACTTGAAACAATGTGGTTTACTTGTCTTGTGATGAGTTTTTGACCAACAAGACTCTTCTCAAGGCCTCCTAAGGCATTCAAAAATATTAGGAACCCTAAGAACTTGATAAATACATAGGCTCGTCAAAGCATTTTCAAAACCCAAGCTCGATTCCGTGGCTGAGTCCTAACCCGCGTGACGAGTTTCTCGCGAATATTGCCACGGGTCAACCCGCGGTGACTTGCAGGTGACCCACACTTGTGCCATGCCTTCATTTGTCACGGAAAGGTGACGGTCTAGCAACTGATTTAAAAATTATTATTATTACGGGAATTGGCGGGGTTGAGGACTGAAGAGAAAGGAGTGGTGGGAGGTAGAATAGAAAGTTTTGGGTAAGTATGCATTGGGTACAATGCGCTCGAAGAACACTCTTAACAGCCCGCCTCACAGCTTGTACATTCGGATCATTGGGCCGAATGGTCGGCAAGAAAAGCTGACAGGCTGTGTATGTGCGCGTGTTCTTTAAGCGCCGGCTCTCGTTACTCTTCCTTTGCTCCCACCACCATCCCACCTCGTCTCCTACTCGCGAATGGCCTCCACTCATATCTCTGATGCACTTGTCCCTTGGGATCCCCAATTCCAACCAGGCAGTTACCAAGACAGAAGAGAATCGTCCTGAGGGAGGAAGATGGGCACTAATGCTGAGTGGCTTGTCTCCCTCCCCAGGTCGTACCTTGGATCGCGTCTACACCTCCTTGGGCAAGGCCCTCGAGACACAGGCCAACCGCGCTGCATACAGTTTTGGTCTAGGACCACATGTCCTGGCCCAGAAAATCAAGTCCTGCTTCGGAAATGGGGAAGAAAGGGTTATGCAGCTGGAACTCCTGCTCGCTTCCATCCCACCAAAACTCGAGAAATGGTGCCACAAGTTGATGAAATATGCTCTTCCGTGCGTATTTTATATAATGTGAAAACTACATATAATGATGCTCCTCAGAACCGAATCTCCTGATACGCAGTGTCAGGCCTTCAAGGACATTGTGGATATTGTGACTCTCTTTCCTGGGCTTAGGGCTCATTTGCTCCATGCAAAATATATGGAAGGCTCAACGACAACGGAGACCATTTCGGTGTTATGGAATCGTGTCCATGGTCCACCAGATGACAAGTGGACATTTTGGCAAAAGTTGGCGGCAACCTGCGTGGTTGAGACCACAATTTCGGCACTCTTGGAGGACAGTACTGTCCCACTGCTCACCGCCTGTGATGCAGGGGGACTCAGTGTGATTGAGCTTTTATTAGTTGAACATGATTGCTCGTGAGTGACATCTTCATCGGTTGAATCCCTTCTGATGCCAGCATTTCAGTTCAGCTTCGACATTTTCCAGAGCCCTCTGCATCCGATACCTCAGGGGGATTCTTGACCTACCCGGATTTTGGTCTGACACCGGAAGTGTACACTCTAATGTTGCAAGCAAACTATGTCGTCTAATGAGCCAAGTGCTCAAGGACATTGGGGTCGACATTCTGACACTAGGCCCTGCTGAAGAATCGGAACTACCATTTGACTATCAGGGTGTTGACATTCTTGCCACGATCATTCTCACTGGTCTTTTGAGCTGGTTTGGCAAACTTGATCGCGAGGATTGGCCCCTACAACCGTGGTTTGGAGGGTGCCGTGAAGTTGTTCAACTATTACGAAGGTGTGTATAATCAAATTCTCTCCATAACCATTACAGATCAATATTCTTCAGACCTCGTGCTGAAGAGCTCCTTCCCAATTCTTGCGCATTTGCAGCTGCTACCTTTGAAGATGTCCTCTCAAGCAGTAATGAAAAGGCAGAGTTGAATGTTGTGGTTGATGGGTGAGCAATTTGAAAATTTGGCACAGAAGGTATTGGTAATGACCTTAACGTGAACAGGGACAACAAAATCTCAGACAATGAAGATACACCTGACAATCACTTGGCAGATATGAGCTGTGAAAACAATTCCACAAGTAGTCTCCACTCGGATCACTCGCAACTCGATGAGTCAGAAGACCCAGATTCACTACGAGAGGATGATAGTGATGCACAGAGCCAGAATTCTGGTCTGGACTCTGTTGAAGACCATTTTTCAGGCAATTTGGATGAGGAGAGTCAGGATTCCATTGGACAAGTTGTAAGAGTATTTCTTCTTTTAAAAAATGTGCCAGGCTGAGCATCGCTAGGATCATGATATTCATGATACCGGGAATTTTCAGTCCAGCGCAGATGCTGGTCAAAGTTCACATTTATATGGAGATTCAGTGAGTCCATAGATATTTTTCGAGCGGCTGAACTTTATTAATTGTAAAAATTGGGAAATTTACAGGCCAGTGGAATAGTGATTCCACAACATACAACCTCCCGCCCACTGACAGAAACACTGCTGAAGCAGCTGAAGGAGTGCAAGCTTGCACTGAGTGAAAAGAAGAGGGAGCTCGGTGACAACCATCAAGACACCCTGCATGCCATGAGAAATCTGGCAGGGACATATTATGAGCTCGGCCACTTCAAGCAGGCAAAAGTTCTGGAAGTTGCAGTGCTTCAGAAACGAAAAATCATTCTGGGAGAAGATCATAAAGACACCCTGCGGGTCATGGTTAGTCTGGTTTCGACCTACAATCAACTGGGCCAGCATGAGAAGGCAGCAGAGCTTGGAATGTCAGCGCTGGAAAAGCAGAAGAAACATCTGGGTGAAGGCCATCCAGACACTCTGTATACCATGGGCAATCTGGCAGCGACATACTGGCAACTAGGCCAATTCACACAGGCAGAGGCACTCGAGCTTGTAGTGCTCGAAAAGCAGAGGCACCTTCTGGGTGAAGATAGTCCAGACACTCTAAAGGCCATGTATCGTCTGGCAATAACATATCACGATCAGGGTCGGTTCGAAGATGCACAGACACTCCTTTTTTCCGTTTTGGATAGCCAGAGGAAAGTTCTGGGTGAAGATCACGAAGATACTTTATAGACCATGGGTCGTTTAGCAGTGACATACCACGACATCGGCCAATTGCCCAAGGCAGAGGCTCTGGAGGTTGTAGTGCTGGAGAAGCGGAGGGAACTGCTAGGTGAAGACCATCCCGACACTCTATGGGCCATGGGCAATTTGGCAAGGACATACTACAAACTAGGCAAGTTCCTGCAAGCGGAGAAGCTTGGGGCTGGGGCCCTCGAGAAGTATAAGAAGCATATGGGAGAAGATAATCCAGACACCATTCGGATTATGCGCAATCTTGCATTGACGTACCGCAACCTGGATAAAGTGCCAGAGGCAGAAGAGTTGGAAAGACTTGTTGAATATCATGAAGTGTAGTATCATGTATTTGGCTGCAGAGATAGACATCCTTTGTCACAGATTTTGTTCATGTCCCGGTTGGAGCTTGTTGGAATTCATGAAGTCTATCGGATTCGATTGAGAGGTTATTCTGTAATCCAGTAGCCTGAGGAATCTAGCAGGAAGCAATAGTAGACGTTGAACATTCACATCGACATGTTTCATTTTCTCAGCAAGGAGGTCAGAGGATTCGATGAATGTACGAAAGCGGAAGAGGGACAGAAAGCCAGAGCGGTTATGGTCCCGGGCAAGGGCAAAGGCACCAGGCTGATGGATGATTAAATTCGGTGTACTGGAATTGTAGACAGACAGATTTCAATTTCAATGCCAGGAGCGCTAGCGCTAGTGTGAATGTTAACGAAACCATATCAGGCCGGATATATAACCAGCCATCTCGGTTTTCCTTAGATCGGACAGTTGGAGACTGGATTCTACGTACTGTAAGTAGTGTTGATATCGGAATCGGCACCAACGTCGGCATGGGCGGTCGAAGTGTAGATGTGCACAACCTCAAAGAGCCGGATTCGAACTTGAAATCTAGAAAATATGAGAAGTACATCTAGGTATAAGTAGAAGCAGAAAGAAGGGACCAACGGACTGACTCGGAATGAGCGAGGTGTGAGGCACAGAGCAAGGTGTGAGGCACATGAACTCTAATCTCGACTGCCATGTGTACCAGCGAGAGCGAAAACAAGGAAGTGCAAGGAAATGTGAAGACCATCACCACTCTCATTTGCTCGCTCGCAAGAGGTCTGGTCCGAGTCTTTCATTGTTAGAGATAAGGAGGAGATAGATTCTCAGGCCGAATCCGTGGTAGTGCAGTACGCAGAGGAGCCCAGAACGAATCACGGAGGAGGTGAGAACAAGAACGGTGGGCATGTACCGGTTACCCGATGTTAGTGGGAGATACAGATATAAAATCAAACAGAAGGCAAAAGAGCCGGGAGCGAGGGGTTGGCAGGCTAGTACCAGGACGCTCTAGACAGCTAGTTGGCTATGTAGCTTTACTTGGACTGGATCAATACAGGGACGGGTAAATGGGTACACTATGGAGCGCGAGGAAAGGTGCGAGGTTGAGACGAGCAGCTCGCGGGGCACAAGGAAGAGATCGAGCACCACTTGGAACTCGAAGCAAGGAGTATAAGTATGGAGTGGGGATACGGAACCTGAACGTGGCAGCTGGTGGGCGTCGACGGAGATGGGGAGAGAGGAGGGAGAATGAGGGCAAGGAGGCAAGGAATCGACGCTCCGCAGCGATTACAGTGGATCGAACATCCGCGTTAACGGTGGTATTCGGCATACACGCATGAGATATGAATGTAGAAGGAGAGAGCAGAAGAAGAAAAGATAAATTGGGAACACGCACAAGCAAAACAAAGTAGACACTTGCGCGGCGTGCACGCAAACGAGCGCAGAAAGAAATTAAATTTCATCGCGAGTGGTAGACAAGCCTATCGCGACTGCGGCTCTTATACATACGAAGTGAGCGATCAAGAGTCCCGAGTCCAGCCTAAGGAGTAGTAAACGAGATGGTGGTGAAGGCTCGAGCCTGGGGTGGGAGGTAAGAATGAATGGAAGCGAAATCAGTGGGATATATGCCAGGATAAGCAAGCGGAATGAACACAAAAGAAGGCCAGTGCAAGACGGCTGGCAGCCTGAGTCTAGCACCAGAAGCAGATGCAGATGCGCTGGATAGCTGGATCAATTCACTAGACTGACTTGGGTGAGGGGACTAGAGATTAGGGGGGGTGACGTGAAAGGTGTGCAGCACGGAGGTGGGGCGGTGCGCACGAGGTGTACAGTTAAGAGCAGGAGGCGGAAGTGCGAGCTTGACAGACTGAATGGAGGCACAACTCAAGGGTCGAGTACCGGCCCGTGTCTAGGATGTAGAAGCAGTGCACTTGCGGGCGGGCAGGGCGCGAAGTCACGGTCTGTCGGACACGCAGTGCAGGGGCCGTGCGAGGAGTAGGAGGGCAAGGCTGCGAAGTCGAGGCAGCAAAAGTGCCGACAACATCAAAGGTCAGCATCTGGCGGAGTGCCAGTGGAAGATTCGGGGCGATGCGTGGGCGGGACAGCGGTGCAAGAGCGAAAGCGAGGGTGCACGGGCGCCAGGTATAAATTCTAACGTGCAGTGGAGCAGAAGTGCGGAATGCGGACGCCGAGGGTCAGCGTCCGCGTCGGCAAGCAGGTGGGAAACAGCAAGAAGCCCTGTTGCGATTGAGGATCGAGAATCAGTGAGAGGGAGAGGACTCGGAGTTGCGAGCGGTGTGTGTGGCATACATGGTCCCTGTGTGTTAACTCAGAGCTTGTGAACCTTGTGAAGAAGGGCAAGCATTTCTAGATGGTTGCGCACCTGTTCACCATCTGCATCCCCACCCTCCGAGCTGACCATGGCCCATGGTCCATGGGCGTCGCGCCCAAACTTGCGGCCCATTCTACCCGCTCGCCCGGCGAGGAGCTTGCACTGGAAGGACCAATCATCTTTCTAGCTCCATCCTGTCTCCAGTGGTGGACGTGTGTCAAAGTCAGCGCGCGCGTTCCAGGGAGAGAAAAATGCGCTGTGACGGAAAGAAGGGATCATCCGGCCCGACTAGGATTTGTGTTCCGTGCTGCATCGCCACATGATGTCACTCGCTCTTCTCTTCTGCCAACGCACACCCAACGCGGCTCACTCATCCCTCTATTGAATCTAACTGAAGACCTTTAGTGCCTCTGCCATCTACCTTAGCATCGGTCGGTAGTAATACCAAGTTATCCGTGTGGATGATACAGTGTCACCGACGAGTCTTCTCTTTGGATCTTCAGCCTCAATCCCTTCTGCTCCCTCCCGACGTCGACACAAATGTCGAGCGACGGATATGGCATATATCCAGTTGCAATTTACACCGGCCCACAATAGATCTTGTGCCTGGAGGACCCACCCGTGTGCATCCGTTGCACAATCTATACCGCTATCATGTTTCAATAGAATCACTACCACCCACCCGCCGCTCCGCGTCCTCTCCTCCTGCTTTTGCCCATCTCATCCCTCCCTTTATTTCCTGCTCTATATCCTCCTTGATCCCACTCCGTTCAATTCTCTTGCCTTCGGCCATCTCATCCTAACCTAGCTTCGCATTGCCCTCCAACTCCAACTCCCACTCGCACCCCTACTCCAACTCAAATTTTCCTCTCGCCACCCAAATTCAAGCTGACTGTGGCTACATTTTATATGAATCATGATCACGATTTTCCTGGGCCTGTGAGCGCTGAGCACAGTATACCAGTCCGGTCCAATTCGATTCCTCTGCCTCTTGGGTTAGCCGCATTCACTCGTAGGGGATTTCTTCGAACCGCCTTTACCCACATGTAAATTCTGTGATTCCACTGCAGAAAATGGTACATACGTTGCCGTCCTCGTTGACCAAATGGAAGATCACCCCGTTGCGTTCATCCACACCATGCACAATTCGTTGGAGAGCTGGCGGTTCGAGTCCCCCCAACTGGGCCTGGAGAAAATGAGGCAGGGCCGCGCGACTGTGGTTGTGCAACTGGCGCGGCATAATTAGAATTGGGCCTCGGCTTTCAAAACGATTCAAATATCTATCAAATGGACTCCTTGGAGCTCCCTTCGGTAAATATGGTACAAGACAGTCAACAGTACACTGAAAAACAATCGCGGGAGTCAAGGATCAAAATTATGATCTTGAGTTCCAAGGTACTTGTCTGTCTCTGTTTTATTCTGAAGCCGCTCTAGCTAATTTCGTGCATTTTACCCAGAACGTAGATCTCGCACCTTAGACTTACAGTCACTTAATTTAACTGCAGCGCCCGGCTTTCGATTGGATTTCGAAGGTGAGTTCACGAGATTCATTGACTTGAGTTCTTCAAGCTTTTCCTTCGCCCATGCTTCCGGTTTCGACGATATTGCGCAACATATGCTCGATGTTGTATCAACCCCCTATTGGGCGGATCTATGGGGCGGCGACCCAAGCCTTCAAATACCGGGATAATCTTTCAATTCTATAGGTTGGCCTCATTGAAACCTAACAATTACTAATTCTCCAGTGCCCTCTTGTCCAATCACTCCATTTTTCTTTCTAATGTCTTCTCTCGATGTTTAGGTCCTGTTATGTGCCCTCTCTCGTGTCCTCCCTGTGCGCACTTCTGTTCATTCCCCCTTTCTTACAATCTACTGACTTCCTGACTTCAAGTGATACTTTTTTGGCATTATGGGCGGGACTCGTACCAGACATCCACTAGGATTAGGGATGGTCACGGGTACGGTGATA
>JARJLF010000951.1:0-114912 GCA_029378395.1 Mycena leptocephala | reverse complement strand
AAACCAACCTTTTGAAAGCGAAGTGATTTTCTCTTGACCCGGAGGTACATTTCCCGATGATTTGCGGTACGATTGGAATCCAGTCCTGGCGGATTCAGGTCTTGCAGTCAGGGATGAGTTCATTGATGCACGTTGTCCTCTACAAAAGTCTCCTCCGCTATGGCTTTCGGTTGCAATTTCCGGGACCAACTTGAACACTCTTGAAATTGTTTGCAATTTTTAAGTATTGAACAAGTTTTATGTATTGCTAACATACATATAATTTCACTATACAATTCCCCCGTAACCTGACATCAGGCAATCTGACAAAACGATTCTCTTGATCTGAACTCTTTCGCGTCATCTCTGCTAAAATCCCCGGCACGAAGTCTAATAGATGGCAAAAAGTCGGTTAGTGTTGAAAGTATTGAGCGAGGAAACGTTCCGTCGAAATCCCCCAGCGCGGTGTTTCTCCACGAGTCGTTCAGCTGTGATCCAATAGTCGTCGCCGCCCCTCGCTCCGGTCTCCCAGTCCGCTTGGCGATCCGCCACAACGACAAGAACAACCCGTGGATCGAACGACAACAGCTGGAGCCTTAGATTTGGGACAATGAATTTGAGCATAGCCAGATACGAGAACACCATCGCAAGCACTTGGAGAGATTTGCAATGCTCCAGGATGGCATCAAATATAAGCGGCTAGGGATAAAATCTTCCGAGAAGGAGAGATGAGTGAGCTGGAGTATTGACGCGAGCGCCGACCAATCCGCCTATTGTTCGCTATGGTTGCTGGGGAGGTCGAGCTGGGTTATCTGCGCGAATAGAGGGTGAGCAAATTCCACGCGTAAAATCGCCAAGACCTCCGCTGGAGAAAATCCAGAAAAATGACAGATTCTCAACTGTGCCCAGGGGAACTCAAAACGTGCGGAAAAGGGAGAGGCGGGAATTTTCAAGTGCTACAGCAGCGGGCACGCCAGGAATATGCGCCCAGGAGAGCCGAGATGAGCCATAAGCTCCAGTTTTCTTAACAGAGGGAACGATCCGGAGAATTGGTTGAGACAGTGCGCATGATGATTAGGAGGAATAGCAATGTCGGAAAAATCCCAGACCAGTTGAAACGGCATTCAACCAGTCCCGAGCGGTTCTATGGTCAGGTAGTAGTCGCCCTCATCACTTCGTTACTTTGCTTAAACTCGCGAAAGTTCGTCACTTTGATGGCAACCTCTGAAACTTCGTCAGTTTGGTGAATTCCCAGGAAAGTTCGTGAGGTGAACAAA
Source organism: Mycena leptocephala (assembly GCA_029378395.1). NCBI lineage: Eukaryota > Fungi > Basidiomycota > Agaricomycetes > Agaricales > Mycenaceae > Mycena > Mycena leptocephala. Next base: position 113,656 of record JARJLF010000951.1, on the reverse strand, counting down.
CCACACAAATCAGACACATCAATCTGGCCATCATTTCCTTCTCCCCCATTTTTTTATATTGATACCCTGGCCTAACATTAACCTCTAACCCTAACCGCTAACCTCTAACCACTAACCACTAACCTAACCTCTAACCTCTAACCGTAACCCCCTAACCCAAACCTCTAACCTCCAACCCCTACCAGCTAACCAGAACCTAACCGGCCAACCTCGGCAAGCTGTTGATGCACATCACTCCGTGATGTGCCGAGGAGTCGCCGTTTGACAAGGTTGGAATACCAACTCACGAACTTTCACAGAAAGCCATCAAACTCACGAACTTTCACGAATTCCCATCAAAGTTACGAACTTTCGCAGCGCTAAGCGAAGTAACGAAGCGACGAGGCGCGGACTCTCTATGGTCCTAATTTTTTCGTGGCTTGGAACACTTGGGTGAGGTGAATCGAACCGGTTCCAAGCGGGTTCCAATCCGATCAAAGCCAGAAAACACTTTACGACTTTCAGACTTGATTCAAGTCGATGGAACAGGCGCAGACGGCAGAATGAAAAAAAAAAAAAGGAAAAATGGATTACATTGGTTTTAATCTACTGAACATTGAGTGGCTATAGAATTTCATCTCCTTAAAGGTTTGCGTCCTGCCAGCGCTGTGCTACCGACAGAAGGAGCTCTAGAATGGAGCGTTCCGTGGGTTGGGAGAACTCGCTGGACAAATCCCACCGAGGGACAGAGGAAGTGCTCTGGACCATCTGATCTGTTGGGAAAGCAGCAGAAGACAGCGGTCAGAGGTAAATCCGCTGGTCCAAGGAAACACTTCGATCTCGGCCCACAGAGTCGGTGTCGATATCGCTATTTCCCGCCGGGTCTCACACACTCTGGTTATCATCCACCGCGGGTCGTGGCGCAATTCCACGTAGATATATTCCTCCCGGCACAACAGAAAAATCTCAGCGAGAAGTTCGCTGGGTAGTTTGCGAAGCGGGGAAAGCACCGAGCGCTGCTTCAGACAAAACTCCTGGAGCTCCCTGCGTCGAGTGGAGTGCTCGTTCAAGACACTCCGTCGTCAATGGCGCGAATGTTATGTTTGGCTGTGTCTATCGCAGTCTGAATTGCGGCAGGCTTGAGGGAATCCCGGAGACAAGGAGTTCCGGATGTGGAGACGTAGGTATGGATGCGATGTCCAACAAAGAAAAGCCGCAGTCGGTAAACGACATCAACGTGGAGGTCGAGGACGAAGCCTGGTTTTGACGGCATCACTTTGCGTACTATCCAGATCATGAATTGGGTTGGAAATTTGCTAAAAAGTTGAAGTGCGGCTCCACCCAAGAGGAATCGGGACGTAGAGGACATTTTCCCCAGGTTCTAAGCCAAGCTCATTATAATCTCCCTTGAAAATATTCATAGTCACACTACACATAGTCAAAGCTGGAAGCTTAAGAGGAACCCGATTCGCGTAGTCGGATTCATAGCATCAGGATCGACCTCAGCTCCGACCGGACCGATTCTGACTTCGATTCAGATACCGATTTAATTTAAATTCTCTACACGCTGCAACACGCACAAAATATACTAAATGGATATAACATACTATTTTGCACCGCAAAATAGGTCAATAACTCGATAGCTCTACGTACCCGCGAGGAGAGGGGAAATTGGGTCGTAGATTGGTGCTGGTAGAAAAAAATCAATTTCGAGATGTACAACAGATAGGATGACTCGGAAAACTTACACGACATCCCCAAACTTTCCATTATTAAAGGTACCCTTTGCGAACCTGAACCGTCGAATGCACGCGTAATGGCTCGGTGCCTTCGTTCTGTTTCAGCATCTTCATCTTCTGAGCCAGACTCAGAGTCGTCCGCCCCAGAGTCTTCCTCACAGTCGTCCATGTACTGACCACCACCGACCGAATCGAAGTTGGAGTCGATCCCGAGATGATTGGGGTTCGAATCATGCGAATCCAAGTCCATGGAATCCCCGGATTGAACGGGCCACTGCGCATGAAGAGAGGTCGGAAGGGGCGGTTCGGACCCGGAGGGGAAAGGGCCTGGCAGAGATGCGGGAGGAACGAAAAAAATAAGAGGAAATAAGTGGATGAGTTCCGCCAAATAGTCGTCAACTTCAGGTGGAGATTGTGGGAAGGAAGGCAAGCTAGTCAGCTTATAATATGCGTTGATCAACAGACAGAAGATGGATAAGGTGTTGTCGGCTGTCCTGTTGGTTGTGAATGGGAGGGTTAAGAGCTTGTTCCCAGAGTTATCAACCAGAAACGGATTTCCCTCCTGGATGTAGTGAGGGACCCATGAGGTCGGAGCGGACGCAGGTGGGAGGGGGCCGCCACAAGCCCTCAATGCCCGTTCGGTGTTGATTAGGATGGGCTTATTGTCGGGGAGGAATAGATGGGGCCGTAAGACCAGCACCACGCAAGTCCTGACGACAAATGGATCGATGGTGGTCTAGAGGAAACTATCAGAAACCGGTCTAGTGTAATAAAGCCAACGTGCATCCAAGTTGCGTGGGGCCGGTTCTCGCAACGAACGTTTGGTCCATGCGGTGTTATGATCACTTAAAAATGCCCGGATTTGTCGGATCTGTTCGAGTGGGACGGCGACACAAAACGAGCCACGTTTGACGAGTTGTCCGTGCCAGTGCACATCCACTGTGCGCCCCAATTAGATGCTGCCCAAAGCTCAACGAAATGCACTCAACATGCCAACGCATTGATAAGACTGTCTAAATAGAAGCCCCGGAGACCATTGAAACCTTGTCGAGTCAAGATAAACTCCTTATAATTGTCAAGCATGGCTCGTATTTGAGGGGTCTGGCGCGTACGATTTGCTCCTTCAATCTTTTCTTCGCTTCTTTGCCTTTGGGCCGAATCGTGTTGATCAAGTGGCAGGCCCGGGTTTCAGGGGAGACCGAGCCCGTGAGAAAACAGCGCTGGTCATAGAACAAGGCGCGGTTGGCGAGCACTTGTTGTGACAGACTGTTCTCTGTATTTGTAGAAGAGGCAGGCTTCACTGACGGTACCGGCGTCCGGGAGACGTTTTCGAGGGAGAAAAGAGGATTTGCAGGGGGTTTTTCCAGCGACCGGAGCAATAGTAACGATGTTCGGGTTGTCCGTGCGGATTTGAGACATCCGGGAGAGAGAGAGCACAGCCACTCTCTTCGTCATCCCTGTTGCAGACTCAGGCTGTTTGGATTTAGAACCATCCCGTTGCGGCCGCGCATCGCCGGGGCCCCTGAACTCGTGCATTCACATAAGAACGCCTCTTGGCTGGCCCATCGCGTCCGTGCCGCCGACCGAGATGCAGAGGCACGTCGATGGCACTGATCCCGAACCTGAGCCCGGGCCCGAATCCGAGCCTGATTAATTCTACTGGCGTCACCCATGCACTACATTTTGATGGCCCTCGGCCAACTTGACCGAGGTCGGCTGAGGTTGGCCGAGGTTGGCCAAGGGGCTTGACCGGGTTGGTCGAGGTTGGCCGAGGGGTTCGACCAACCAGTCGAGGCCCCTCGGCCAACCTCGGCCAACCTCAGCCGACCTCGGGTCAAGTTGGCCGAGGACTCGGAGCCATCAAAATGTAGTGCATATGGGGCGTCGACAAGATTAATCAGCAAAAACGCTACTTGAAGCGCTCTAGATTTAGAGCATAGTTTAAATCCGACTGTGACAGTTGCAAGGTTGAAAATGACGGTCTTGATAGTTTGAGTTAACCATTGTTTCAACAAACGCTACACGGGCAGAATTAAAAACAGCGTAGAGGGATTACTTACATGTCCGGAATTCGAATGGGAATTGAGCGAGAATACATAGTTAATATTACATGAACTTGCGATCTCCAGCTCGATAACTCGATGCCGATAGAAAATATCACTTTCCGACACTGTGTAACATAAAGAGTTTGTCCGTCAAATTGCATATTAGGCTGCTAGATCCTCATTCAATGTAGCCTGTATTATATCCACAGTTTCTTGGGATCGAGGCTTGATTGAGCACTTGAATGGGAGCGGCATCCTGGTGTTAACCAATGAGTATATTTCGAGATTTCAAGGAACACGGCGTACGTAACAAGGCCGGGGAAGTAGGCGTGATTGGGTTCTATCACCTTTCCGTCCTCTCCGACGGCTTTTGTGATATCGAATGTGGCCAAGATAGACGCTACAGCAATCCACACAGACGACGTTGCCATGTGTCTTCCAGGACACATTCTGGGAGAAGGCATTAACGCAGCATTTGGACGATGGATGAACGCACCGTCGCCCGAAGCCAAATGCTGCGTCGGGGTTTCTGATAGCGGGTTCGGTTTCCCGTCCAAAAGGAAGCGTTCGGGTTTGAATTCATATGGGTCTGGATACATGACCTGGAACAGGTCGATAAGGATACAAGATCTAGGCTAAAAATTACCTCGTCATGAAGGATAGCCCTATGAGCAGTTCAAGTCCACGTCTCAGATTCGATTCTCAGAACTGTGCTACGTACCATGTGTTTGCATCACAATTGAACTCGCAGGCAACCTATACCCCGGTACTCGTCTTCAACCGATAGAAAGTGGGGAATTCCTAAGGAACTGCTTAGCAAATCTCTAGGGCATTTCCCTAGCGAACAAACCAATCGGCGTCACAGCCCTCCACCGAAGGACCTCTTTCACAACTGCAGATACATACGGCAAGGATTCCTCGTCATCGAAATCGGGTAGATGACCCTTTGAACGACTGAATCGATCTCAGCCTGGGCTTCTCTTCTGCGCTTCAGGATTGGAGAGCATGGCAAGAATGAACGTGCCCAGAGCCGAAACTGTGGTATCGGTGCCGGCCGTGTACATAGTCCCAGCCGTCGATTTAATGGTCTGCTCCTGGTATTCTTTGTCCGCGCAGTCTTCCAGCGTCCGCAGCGCAGATGCCATGAAGGAATGCGGAGCGTTTCCCATAGCCTACAGAAATGAGACACAAATTAAATCAAAATATTTGAGCTCACGATGTTGAGTTTGCTTGGGCAAAAGGTTTATCAACCATGCTCCGCGCTAAGCTCCGCCATGTACTCGCTTGGCGCTTGAAGCCAGCCCCAGGGAACCACTCTGGACATATTTCAACAGCGGAATAAATCCTATGCGACGTTTGTGGAATCATGAAAGTGCGCAGATCGAGGCAACTCACAACAAGGAACCTCCAGGACCACGACATCGCCAAACTATGCACAGCTGCCTCGGCCAGTGACGTATGGGTCGTTGCCGGTTAACATCATTCCGTACGCCCATACATTATAATTTCGCCAGCCATGCTGATGATTTCAGCGGATGTCTACAGAAGAACAGAACAACTGCGTATGTCTAAATGGTCCATGACCCATCAGGGTTGTGGAGCATGCGGCGAGTAATCTGACTTGCTGTGAGCTCTTAGGACGAAACAGCCTTGCAGCTCGGTGTGAGCGCGTTGGAAACAAGCGCGGTGCGCGCGCCTATTAGAATAAGGTAGGGACAGTCATTGAATGGAAGTACTGACCAGTGCCGCCTGTCAAATTTCATAATAATCCTCATAGACTAGTCAAACTGGAACACTCGGACCGTATTCATAAAACTGAACGGCATCAGCGAGCCCCAAAATACAGCCATGATGTGCAAACCAAGTTGAAATCCCACCCCATCAATCGTTGACCATCGGAAGTCGCGCTCTGAATTTTGTACGTCATGAAGAGGGCTCGAACCATAACGCAGCTTGCCTATCCGAATAAATGGCGGACCTCTTTCAAGCAGATTCACGGCCGCCTCCGACGAGGATAGACATGATAGATGTGCCGGCGCATTCAAATGAATGATGTCGGAATCTGAGACCCAGTCGTCGATCCAGTTCGGGAGACATTGGTGCGACGTCTGTAGCGTTATCCATTGCATGTACGTTCCCATTCAAAGGTGGAAGGGAGATTAAAAGATGCCCACAAGAGGTAACTCCGCGGTCCCGGGGAAGGGGGAGGCGGTTACGCCGCAAGCGGAGAAGTAGATTGCCAGAGAGATGTAGCACAATGATCAAGTTGTAGATATCGAGTAGTGCCATGGGTGGTGGCCGGGTAGATCGATTGTTTCGTTATCGATGGGCTGCGATTTATAGGACATGTGTCGAGAGGGTTTGGGGTTCCTTTCTCGGATGCTGAGAGGGGAGAACTAATCCAGGATTCTGTCGGGCCGATAGAACAGCACAAGGACTCACTGGTCCGAATGCTGCGGATGTTATTTCAGGCTTAGCTCGTGTCGTCCTGGAATAGGCGTAGATAGGGAGAAAGAAAGGTCACCGGAGCTGTCCGATGACATTGATCGTTGAGTGTCGGTGGTGTACGACCCGTCCTTGCAAATTCTATGAAAAAGAAACGGGGTCGGCTGAATCGGTATCCATCCAAAGCCTGGGTCAGCTACCGAAAACTTTGTAATCCATGTATTTGTGAAGGGGGACAGATAGAATTGTCGCTGAAATAAAGCGGCCGTTCTCGGCCTGGCTTTCGCAAACAAAATATCACACACAGCCATTGGGTAGATTTATTTTCAGTCGTTGATGGAGACATACTGGACTGTAACACATTGCGCCTGTGATGTGAAAGTGGTCCAAGGCGGAATTCCCTGATGTTCACCTCGCGGCATTTGAAAAGATCTCCGAGAGGAGTTGGTACTGTAGTTTACGAAGCGGGGAAAGCGCAGACCGATGCTTGAAGGCTGCCAGTGCGTGCTTAGTCGTACACATCGTAAACGCTCCATGTCTTCAATTGGGCGAATGATCTGATCGGCCAGAGCGATATCTATCGTAGTTCGGGTCTCAGCAACTAGAAGGAGAAGGAACACCAGAGAGCAGCCGCAGTGAATGAGGAGGCGAAAAGTATAGTTACAAAGAACCTTACCGCAGCTCATACATGCCATTTAGAATGAAGATTGCGGGGAAACCGCTGGGAAAATCAACAAAAAGAGAAGGAGACGCTGACACACCAAATAAAGGAGGTTGAAATGAAGGCTCCGAGATTTTCCGATTGGTCCGGGAAATGCCGAATCAATGGGAAAAATCTCAGATGCACATTTCAACTTTTGTTTCAGCTAGGTCGAGATATTCCTTATCCGGTGTGTGAGTGCTGAGGGATTATTGTGGTTGAGGCTCGGACTTCGATGGCATCACTCCAATTAGGAACACACAAATTATACACCATAGTCTTTTCACTCTGAGGACAGTGCATACTTGTTGAACCGATAGGTTTTTTCGAAGAAAGCACAGGGATCCGGTCCTTCAGGTCGCGCGAATGGTGCGTGAAGGCATGCCAACAAGCGGTTCTGGGGTCCCGAACAAACAAGACCAACTATGCCAGAAATTCTTACGTTTTCCGCAGAACAACCATAGCGCGCTGTCGCGGCAGAGCCCACCAACTGGTTCTAAGTTTGTGTGACATATTTTTCGGGTGAGCTAGTCCACATTCGCTCGATCATCAATCAAGGTAATATCTATGGGAAGATATAATTGATGGGGTGCAACTAAAGAACAGACTGAATATATTGAACAGACAGCTTGGTATAAATACAAGTCTCTTATCTATGAGTCAGACACCAAGGCTGTGTGAAACACAATAAACCATATGGTGAAAAAGATGGTAGTCCGGGCAAAAAGAAAGCTAAACTTACGTATGGCCCCTACATGGGCTGCCTCAATATATCCTCCTGAGCAACCTGATGAGCAGGTTGTGTGAGAGTTTGAGCTTGCAAGTTTTCTGGATGATCCATCAGTTCAATGAGGGCTCCTCGAAGTTTCCTTCAATCCCCCCCTCTTTTGCATTTCTTTTTCGCGTTTTCCCCCTTCGGCGACCCAGTACAATAACCGGAAAACCTACGAAACGGTGGTGCTCGATTTGTGCTTACCTTTATTACTGATTTACTCCGCTGCACAGCGTCATGGCTCACGAAACCAAGGATTCCATTCAGCTTTTCCCTCGTACTACTTCCCACCACATTCTCTTGAATATAAAACCTGGAAATATGCTCGCTGATACCCATGGGTGGTTGCAGAATGGTAAATCAATCCCGGCGAGGCGTTGCTGGCTGTGGAGCCCATCCACAGCATAAACAATGGTAAGCACAAAACGAGCACCACTCTTTCGTAAAACTTTTGAAATTGGCTGTAAGTTAAAACAGGATTGGCCATCGGTCTTCTATTTCTTCCCATTCGTTCCATTTGCACTGTATCAGAGCAAAACAGATGAGAAGTAAATCTTGCCTATTTGCGAACCAATGGACTACTGCCTACCATGGGCCAAATTTATCCATCTCCGTACATGAATGGGTATTATCCTTGGCCCTTTCAAGTTCATTACAACTACGTCCCACCCCATTACAAGGCACTGATAATGTAGCTTGACTTAATTTCCCCATAAATGGGGAGAAAGGTCACTTCAAGTTGATAACTTTCGAGTCGATTCTCACTGTTCTGGAATTAGGCGGTCCTGCGTACTGTATTATTGGACTCTCCGTTTGTTGTGCACTATATATAAAAATGTTCCAGGTTACAGTATACATTTAACCAACGTATCCCGGGATGGCTGTGTTAAAATAATCTGTGCCTTCCTACTTGGTTGACTGATATACGCAGTACACATATGTACAGCAAGATACTAGCGAAGTTAAACAGTCAGCGATGCGCTTGATGCGCACACTCGGAACGTTCCGTTGTACCACAAATGGCTACATCACCGAAAATTGATACTGTAAATACTTGTAGGTAGGCAACCGTCACGGTCACGATGAGGTTGGTTGCATTGCCCAAACCTCCACAGATCACACTCAAGGTGAGGTTGGTTGCCTGGCTCAAACTGTGACCCCAGGCAAGGATTAAAATTAAAATACATTTTGTGGTTTAAGATCTGCCTGAAACCCTTTCTACAACAAAATTCGGCAAGAGAAGAACTTCAGGTGATGTTTGCAAGCATATTCAACATGGAGTTGAATTTTTTGGTTGCCCAAATTTCAACCGTCACGGAAAAGATTGGTCCGGTTGCGTTGCCCGAACCCATCCTCGATGTCACGGTGGGTCGGCCAGTTGCTAACCTACAAGTATCTACAATAGGCGAGTTTTACCCATCCACTCTGGACTTGCTGCCGAACGGCAATCTCTGATTTTCACTTGGCGACAAACGAAAGGAAAAAGAAGAATTCAGACGGGGTTGTTCATCGATGGCGCGATACCCGTAGCTACTAGGTTAGGTAGAAAAATATTTCGGTGTTACCTCCAGACTCCAGTACCTCTAAAAGACTCCCATATTTTAGAAAAATCAATGATACAATCAACCATCACTTGGACTGCCGAACATCGCCCATGGAAGCTAAAGGGAATATTTTAAAGACAACAGCTAGATCGAAACCACGACTTCCTACCCACGACCAAATGTCTTGAATTTGCGGAGAGGTGAATTAGGGATGCACTACCTAAAGTTATAGTGGGCATAACTCTGAATAGAGCTGCAAGCCGCTACTTCTCATTATAATTTCCCTTGAAAATATTCATGGCTACACTGTACATAGGGGAAGTCAAACCGGTAGAGGAACCCAACTCGCGTATGCCGATTTTGGTCTGATTCATGGCACCAGAATCGACCTCAGCTCTGACCGGACCGATTCTGACTTCGATTCATATGCCGATTCTCGACACACTGCAACACGCATAAAATATACTAAATAGGGTGGTCAGAGTAGGCGATTCTTGGTTGATTTTGCACTTGATTCTGCAAACGATTCTGGAAATTGATTTTGGCCAGAATTGTGGGAGAAACGAACCCATGTTTGACTGCTCGGATTGGAATTTCGACTCTCCGTGCGATCCTTGTTGCGATTCTGTGCTCGATAAATGAAAATTTGTCACCCACCTCTGAAGAAAAATTTTGGTCATGTTCTACAGCTGATTACAATGTGCTTCGAAGGATTTCATACCAGAAAGTACAAAGAATCGCGCGAAACAAACAACAGCTCGGGGAGAATCGCAAAATTAGGAAGCAGATGCTCACACAGTAAGCAATGAAATTGAAGGTTTATGAACAAGAATCAGAATCAGAATCGACGCCAAAATCGATGTAGAATCTTCTCCAGAGTCGATTCGATGATTCTCATCTTCGACGATTCTCCCACGATAAATAATTCAGAATCGAGGGTCAGAATCAGCCCAGAATCGACTACTCTGACCGCCCCTAATGGATATAAAATACTTTGCCCGCAAGATGGGTCAATAACTCGGTGCTAGCATAAAACCAGCTCTAGGCGCCCGCGAGGAGAGGGGAAATGGGATCGTAGATTGGTGCTGATAGAAAAAAAATCAATTTCGAGATGTACAACAGGTAGGATGAAAACTTGCACGACATCCCCAAACTTTCCATTATTAAAGGTACCCTTTGCGAACCTGAACCGTCGAATGCACGCGCAATGGCTCGGTGCCTTCGTTCTGTTTCGGCATCTTCATCTTCTGAGCCAGACTCAGAGTCGTCCGCCTCAGAGTCTTCCTCACAGTCGTCCATGTACTGACCACCACCGGCCGAATCGAAGTTGGAGTCGATCTCGAGACGATTGGGGTTCGAATCTGTGAATCCAAGTCCATGGAATCCCCAGATTGAACAGGCCACTGCGCGTGATCAGAAGTCGGAAGGGGCAGCTCGAACCCGGAGGGGAAAGGCCCTGGTGGAGATCCGGGAGGAATGTAGAAAATGAGGTAAATAAAGTTTCAAGTTCCGCCAAGAAGTCGTAAACTTCGAGTGGGAATCGTGGCTCCACTGGCAAGCTCGTGATCTTATAATAAGCATTAATCAACAGACAGAAGATGGATAAGGTGTTGTCGGCTGTCCTGTTGGTTGTGAATGGGAGGGTTAAGAGCTTGTTCCCAGAGTTATCAACCAGAAACGGATTTCCCTCCTGGATGTAGTGAGGGACCCATGAGGTCGGAGCGGACGCAGGTGGGAGGGGGCCGCCACAAGCCCTCAATGCCCGTTTGGTGTTGATTAGGATGGGCTTATTGTCGGGCAGGAATAGGTGGGGCCGTAAGACTAGCACCACGCAAGTCTTGACGACGAATGGATCGATGGTGGTCTAGAGGAAACTATCAGAAACCGGTTGCGTGCATTAAAGCCAACGTACATCCAAGTTGCGTGGTGCGCCTGGATCTAGGTACGAACGTCTGGCCCACGCGGTGTTGTGATCACTTAGAAAGGCCCGAATTTGTTGTATCTGTGTGAGGGGGACAACGACACAAAACGAGCCACGTTTGTCGAGTTGTCTGTGCCAGTGCACGTCCACTGTGTGCTCCAATTAAATGCTGCCCAAAGCCCAACCAAAATGCACTCAACATGCCAACACATTGATAACGCTGTCCAGACAGAAAGCCCGCTGACCATTGAAACCTTGCCGAGTTAAGATAAACTCCTATTCAAAATTATCAAGCATTGCTCGTATTTGAGGGGTCTGGCGCGTACAATTTGCTCCTTCAACCTTTTCTTCCGTTCCTTGCCTTTGGGCCGAATCGTGTTGATCAAGTGGCAGGCTTGCGTCTCAGGGGAGACCGAGCCCGTGAGAAAGCACCGCTGGTCATAGAACAAGACGCGGTTGGCGAGCACCCGTCGCGTCGCACTGTTTTCTGTATTTATAGAAGAGGCCGGCCTCAGTGATGGCACGGGCGTCCGAGAGATGTTCTCTAAGAAGAAAAGAGGATTTGCAGGGGGTTTTGCAACGACCGGAGCAATAGTAACGATGTTTGGGTTGTCCGTACAGATTTGAGACATGTTAGGAGATGGCGGACCGGGCTCTCCGATTATATTCAGTTTGCACCGCCACATAATTTTACGGGCGGTAGAGCGCCAGACTCTTCAACTCAAAATATTCCGAAAAACTGGGTAGAATGTTTCTAGTCTATGTGAAAATCTATGTGCCATTTTTTCTGGGGTGATTGGACAGAAGATGAAATCACCAGAGCCAGATTTTAAATGTGTAGCCATAATTTTGTGATGGCGGACTCCCTGAACATCCATTGTTTCCTCCACTCTCTCCACGGCTTTCAATTTATTGTATACTGTAGATACTTGTATGTAGACAACTGTCACGGTAACGGAGGGGTCGGTTGCGTTGCCCAACTCCACCCTGGTCACGGTAACGGTCAGGCCGGTTGCCTTCAAAATAGTGTTACATGCAAAAAAATCGAAAAAAAAAACCAAATTAAATATATTTCGCTGTGTTGGACCTCGTCTAAGCCTCTTCGGCATTTTCCTCCTCCTCCTCGTCCCCATCCGCCACTTTATCGTCCTTCAGCGCTCCGATATCCACCCATTTCCGACCTTGATCATCAAATGCGCAAAAGGTCGCCGAGAACGATTGTCTTCTCAGTCGCCCCGGTATAAAGTCTGGTTTACGAGACCAATTTTGGACGGTTTGGGGGCGGTTGCCCAAATTGGCAACAGTCACAGTAACTTAGAGTCTGGTTGCGTCGCCCAAACCCATTCTGGATGTCACGGCAGGTTTGCCGGTTGCCTACATACAAGTATCTACAGTATGAGAAGGGTCTGTATGAAGTGAGTTAATATTTGAGGCAAGAATCGCGGCCATGCTCACCGCTCGTATGAATAGCTTGGATGTAGAGTTGGCTAACTAACTACTAACCGGCTGGTGGGTATCCAGAAGGACAACGGAGGGTGTCGAGTCACCCCACCGTCGAGTGGCAATTCGCACTTCTATGCTGCTCACTTTGTAAAAAAAATAAAACCACGATATAGTTTGAAAAACCTCACCGCGCGCGAGATTTATCCCAACATCGCGAAATTCATCGGGCCCATCGCGAATTTAGGTGCACCCATATATTGCGAGTGTCAGAGTATCGCGAGTTTGAAGTCGGACTCATCGCGATTTTGAGCACGGCACACATCGCGAATTTGAGATGATATCCATCGCGGATTTGAGAGCTGATATCGAATTTAAGAAAACACTCCAGGGACGATGACGGGGCATGCCCGCCCATCGTGCGGAGCAATGAGCGGCGTGTGGCGGGAACGGCGGCGTCGTGGTCGCCGTCATTCGGGAAATGGCGGACTTCGGATCACCGTGCCGGCGAGTGGTCTTGTTTGGCTGGAGCGGTGATCGGCGTTCTCGGGGTTCAATTACTCGTCATTCAAATCAACTGTTCTTCCATGAAGCGGCATCAAAGATCAGAATGGCGCGGGCGCTTACACATCGGAAAATTTGTTCTTATTTTCTGGTGCCTTTCCTCCTCCCCACGCCGCACGGTATCCACTGGGTGATTTCCCTACGTTCAAGATCTGTTGCTATGCGGGATACCCTTCTCCTCCATAACCGGTAGGCCAGATTGACACTTTCATGCCTGGTTGGTTCTGAGACCCTTAATTTTGAAACCTCTTCAGGCTTTTCACCCATATATGTTGTTGTTTCTCGCAAGAAAAATAGTCCCAACGACTAAACGACGGTACAAGTTCGAGGATTGTGACCTGGAGAGCCTATAGTAACATATCTCTCATTAACCACGAAATCCAAAATTTTGGAGTGAGCAGAGCCATGCCCCGAAGTGTTGCCTAACCCGGGTCTCCGGGGCTCGGAAGGCACTGCCACAACACTGCCACATCATTGAGTACTTCGACTTCAACGATGCGACCTCACTTTGGCGAAAATCCCCCTCGACACATACCATTCGACTCATGACCCGCTTTACTACACATTTAAATATTTTTCAATTTCTCTGAACGGCGTGTAGGAAGATATAGGTGTTCCGGCAGGCTACTGTGTTCACTGTTGCACCGCTGCATCTCTTTACAGACTAGATGCTCCACCAGCATGTGGGGAAGGTTTTAAAAATCGGGTTGATTAATTCGCTGGAATTTATTTTTTTGAATTGGCTCGATGGTAGTTAATATATTACACGGTTGAACTTGTGCCATCTCCAGCCTTGATAACTCGATGCCGATAGAAAATATCACTTTCCGACACAAAGAGTTCGTCCGTGGAATTGCATATTAGGCTGCTAGATCCTCGTTCAATGTAGCCTGTATTAGATCCACAGCTTCTTGGGATCGAGGCTTGATTGAGCACTTGAATGGGAGCGGCATGCTGGTGTTAATCAATGAGTACGTTTCAAGATTTCAGAGGAGCAGGGTGTACGTGACAAGGGCGGAAAAGTAGTCATGGTTGGGTTCTATCACATTGCCGTCCTCTCCGACGGCTTTTGTGATATCGAATGTGGCCAAGATAGACGCTACAGCAATCCACACAGACGAAGTTGCCATGTGTCTTCCAGGACACACTCTGGAAGAAGCCATTAACTTAGTATTTGGACGACGGATGAACACACCGTCGCCCGAAGCCAAATGCTGCGTCGGGGTTTCTGATAGCGGGATTCGGTTTCCCATCCAAAAGGAAGCGTTCGGGTTTGAATGCATATGGGTCTGGATACATGACCTGGAACAGGTCAAATAAGGATACAAGATTTGAGGCTAAAAATTACCTCGTCGTGAAGGATAGCCCTATGAGCAGTTCAAGTCCACGTCTCAGATCTCAGAACTGTGCTACATACCATGCATTTGCGATCACAATTGAACCCGCAGGCAGCCTATACCCCTTGTAGTCGTCATCAACCGGTAGAAAGTGGGGAATTCCTAGGGAACTGTTCAGCAAATTTCTCGGGCATTTCCCCAGCGGACAAACCAATCGGTGTCACAGCCCTCCACCGAAGGACCTCCTTTACAACTGCAGATACATACGGCAAAGATTCCTCGTCGTCGAAATCGGGTAGATGACCCTTCTGAACGACTGAATCGATCTCAGTCTGGGCTTTCTTCTGCGCTTCAGGAGTGGAGAGCATGGCAAGAATGAACGTGCCCAGAGCCGAAACTGTGGTATCGGTCCCGGCCGTGTACATAGTCCCAGCCGTCGATTTAATGGTCTGCTCCTGGTATTCTTTGTCTGTGCATTCTTCCAGCGTCCGAAGCGCAGATGCGATGAAGGAATGCGGAGCCTTTCCCACAGCCTACAGAAATGAGACACAAATTAAATCAAAATATTTGAGCTCACGATGTTGAGTTTCGCCTGGGTAAAAGGTTTGTCAACCATGCTCCGCGCTAAGCTCCGCCATGTATTCGCTTGGCGCTTGAAGCCAGCCCCAGGGAACCACGCCGGAACATATTTCAACAGCGGAATTGAATCCTATGTGGTGTTTGTGCTGGAATCATGAATGGTGCATACAGATTGAGGAACTCACGACAAGGAACCTCCCAGGAATAAGAGCATTAAACAAACTGTTCACAGCTGCCTCGGCCTGAATGACATATGGGTCGTTTGCCGGTTTAACATCAATTCCGTACGCCACAGACATTATAATTTCCCCGGCCATGCTGATGAATTTCAGCGGATGTATACAGAAAGAAACAGAACCACAATTGCGCACTGTCTCAAATGGTCCATGAAGCCATCAGGGTTGTGGAGTATGCGGCGAAGTAATTCGTGACTTGCTGTGAGCTCTTTAGGATAGAACAGCCTTGCAGCTTCAGTGTGGAACACGCTGTGAAACAAGCGTCGATGCGCACGCCTATTAAAAATCAGCTAGGGAGAAAGTGATTGGAGGCAAGTACTGACCAGTGCTCGCCTGTGAGGATTTATAGATGGTTAATCGTCATACACTGGTCAAACTGGAACACTCGGACCGTATTTCATAAAACCTGAACGGCATCAGCAAGCCCCCAAAATACAGCCATGAATGTGCAAACCAAAGTTGAAGTCCCAACCCATCAATTCGTTGACCATCGGAAGTCGCGCTCTGAAATTTTGTACGTCATGAAAGAGGACTCGAAACCATAACAGCAGCTTGCCTATCCGAATAAATGGCAGACCTCTTCTCAAGCAGATCCACGGCCGCCTCCGACGAGGACAAGACAATAATAGATGTTCCAGCGATATTCAAATGAATGATATCAGAATCTGAGAACAAAGTCGTCAGTATCCGGTTTGAGAGACATTGGTACGACGTGCTGTAGTGTTTGCTCCATTCCATGTAGGTCTCCCATTCAAAGGTGGAAGGGTGACCAAACAGATTGCCCACAAGAGGCAACTTCCGCGGACCCGGTGGAAGGGGCAGGCTGAAGCGCTTACGCCGCAAGCAGAGGTAGTAAAATGCAAGAGATGCTGTAGCAAAAATGATCGAGTTATAGATATTGAATATCGCCATGGATGGAGGCTGGGGAAGATCGGTTCTTTTGGCTCGTCGAATGAGCTGCAATTTATAGCGACAGGTGTCAAGAAGGCTCTCTTGCGGTGACCGCGGATGGCGAAACGAACCCAGGAGGGGTTCTATCGGGCCGATGGAATGGCAGAAGGATTCACTGGTCCGGATGCTGTATATGTGTTAGCCTGCGTCGTCCAAGGCGTTCAAGGCGGTCAAAGATGCCACCGGCGTCGTTTCAAGTAAACCTAGATCTTCTCAAGTAGCACAAATTTGAGCACGTTGGTTGGCTTTGAGTCTACGTTGAACCGTCGTGGGCCCTGACGTGCATAGCTTCTTTTCCGTGCAAGCAGTGTATTAGCTGCGTCTGTCCCGGTTTCTACAGCAAATGATGCAACTGACCTTGTGCGTCGTGCATTGACATTCACCGTCGTTGAAGTGAACGGCCCTGGAATATATGATATGGAATCTAAGTAGAGCGCATGCGAAGCTTCAGGTGGAGCAGACAGGGAGAATTAAGGGCCGCCGGAGTTATCCGATGACGTTGTTTCGTTGAGGGTTCGTGATGTGCGGCTCGTCCTTGCAAATTCTCTGCGAATGGGTGGTTGACTGAACACAGGAATTCCAATCGGTGTTCATCCCAAAGCCGAATAGACATATCATCAGCTTGGCTGAAACAAGCCGGAGAGTTTGGACGCGTATTTGCGGACGAAAGAAGGAAACGCTCGGTGCATTATCACTCGCTGCAAATCAATTCTGCCGTTATCTCCCTGGCTGTCGCAAACAAAGGATTGCAGATGGTGAGGGATATGGACTGCAGCTGCGGGATAGGTATAGCGCAGCCGGGAGCGGGTAAGAAACCAGAAGAATTCAAGAATCAGGCTGCTCTTCTCCGTGCTGTTCTCCGCCACGAGACGCTGCAGTGAAGCGCTAGGGGCATTCGATCCGTACGAAAACATGGTCAACCTTTGCAAGGATGCGGATTTTTATTTTTGGAAGTGGAGGTAGCCGGTATCGAGGCATCCGATCTATCGTGGCATCGACGAGATTCGACGTTTGTTGGAAAATCGACAAGACCTCCGCTGGGGAATATCCAGGGAAGTGCAAATTCTCAACTATACGCAGGGGAACTTTAAACGTTTGGGGAAGGGATCGGAAGGCAGTTTCAGATACCGTAAAAGCGGGCACGCCAAGAATATAAATATCATGCTGCGTCCCGGCGAGGTCAAACTGGGAAGTTCAAGCTTTCTGAATAAGTACTGTAGAAAGGATCTGGAGAATTGGCTGAGACGCACAAAATGGACATAAAGCGCAGATCCGCATCCTACCAGCCGACCGAAAGAAAGAGGTCCAGAAGGGGTGTTGCGCCGTACGCGGGAAACAGGGATAGCAGGGAGTGCTCCGGACCATTGAGGTCGGAGTCAGATCTCTGCTCCAAGTAAAGAGCTCGATCTGGGCCCTCAGGTATTGACACCGCCCGCCGGGCTCCAGACTCCGAGTCTGGTTACCGTAAAATCCGACGTGAGTATCTCCGATGTTCATCGCGGCATTGTAGAAGGATACAAGGTGAACTCCTGGAGCTTCCTGCGTCGAGCGTAGTGCTCGTTTTCGAAACACATCTTAAACTTCTGATGGGTGATATCTATCGCAAGAGGCGAGCGATCATAGCCATCAAACATTAACCTCTTTGGCAACCCCCCAAAAAAGAGGGAAAAAAAAACGTAAGCAAAACGCGATGTAACTCCGGTGTACCTCCGCCTCTAGCGCTTTGAATATTCGTCGAAAAGATGATCGGTGGGCGGCTACACCCCCATTTCGGGGGTCCGAGTCTCTGATTCTGGTCGGGAACCATAAAATCATGGTCTCCGACCCAATTTTCACTTTTATAAAAAAAAAATTCAGTTTCAGAATCAGGCCCTAAAATCGTCCCAAAATGAGGTTCGTGTACTTTTCAAAAATTTTGCTCGCCTCTTGATCTATCGCGGTTTAAATCGCCGATTCGCAGCGGCCTCAGAACCCGAGAGCACCGTGGATGAAGAGGCGAAGGCTGCTCGTAGATGCCATTGAAAGTATTGCTGGGAAATTTCTCAGAAAATTGACCAACGGGGGGAAGGAACTGGAAGGAACGAGGACGCTGAGCGCTGAGGACTTGCAAAATGAAGGCATCATTGTAACAGACTCATTGTTCGTGACCCCAATTAATAGGAAATCCATTTGACATTATATCCGCTGTGTCTGAATTCTGCGTGGTTTGATCAGTCTCGCCCGCGAGTCTTCTCGTCTTGAGTCGTTGGAGCTTGGAAACATTGCATGCTCTCGTCGACGTCGCTGCCACCTACTGAGTTTCCGACGCGTCTAGAACTCGTACGTGACCGCGAGCACAACTGGCGCTCGCCCGAACGATGGGGTACGGTCCAAAAACTTACGCTGCCGCCTATGGGGACAGGTCACAGCAGTGTACGATTTTGTCGGAGGATACTATGCAAATGGACTGGAAGACGAGAACAAGATTACCTCAGGTATCTCGGTTTTCGAGCTGCCGTCCACGGAACGTGGCACCAATTCGGATGCGCCGCTCAAGACCTGGACCCATGCGATGGGCGACCTCAAAATTGTTGACTTCACTATGGACCCGGCACCGGATCTGCTGGTGCTGGTGGCGCTCGCTCCGCCTCAGTGAGTCATTAAACATTTTTGGGAACTGCTCTGACCAACGTCTTACAGATGCGAATCCGTGTATCAGATCCATCTGCGGTCGTTTACCACAAACGAGCCGAACGAGAATATATATAAAGCACGAGAATGTGCGTGCGCCGTGCAGTAGTGTGAAAGCTTTAGTAAACTTTTCAGCAGAAGAAAAAATAAAGGAAGCCCATGATTTAGGCGAAGGGCCCCATTAAAACTGTCGAGAGTTCAAAGAAGAAGAAAAGAAGGAGGCAGTCTGGCGTTGTTGATGTCGTTGAACATCAGCAGCTACCAGAACGAACCTGACAAGGGTCGAAAGGCGTACACGAACATCTCCCTTCCTTCTGATTAACCAGCAAGAACGCTACTTGAAGCTCTAGATTTAGAGGACAGTTTGAATCCGACAGTTGCCAGGTTGGAAATGACGGTCTTGATAGGTTCCGTAACCATTGTTTCTTATTATCACAGTTTATTGCTGTGGCCCACCGTGGTCGGCTTCGGTCGTACCTCAACTCTGTATTTAGCAAAGGTAGTGTTCAATATAGTAACATAGTAACAGATGCCACACTGGTAGAAAACGGCATCTATTTACTAGAGGGATTACTTACATGTTCCGAATTCGGGTGGGAATTGAGCGAGATAGTTAATATATTACACGGCTGAACTTGTGCCATCTCCAGCCTCGATAACTCGATGCCGATAGAAAATATCACTTTCCGACACATAAAGAGTTCGTCCGTCAAATTCTATATTAGGCTGCTAGATCCTCGTTCAATGTAGCCTGTATTAGATCCACCGCTTCTTGGGATCGAGGCTTGATTGAGCACTTGAATGGGAGCGGCATGCTGGTGTTAACCAATGAGTACGTTCCAAGATGTCAAAGGAGCAGGGCGTACGTGACAAGGGCGGAAAAGTAGTCATGGTTGGGTTCTATCACCTTTCCGTCCTCTCCGACGGCCTTTGTGATATCGAATGTGGCCAAGATAGACGCTACAGCAATCCACACAGAGGAAGTTGCCATGTGTCTTCCAGGACACACTCTGGAAGAAGGCATTAACTTGGCATTTGGACGATGGATGAACGCACCGTCGCCCGAAGCCAAATGCTGCGTCGGGGTTTCTGATAGCGGGATTCGGTTTCCCGTCCAAAAGGAAGCGTTCGGGTTTGAATGCATATGGGTCTGGATACATGACCTAGAACAGGTCAAATAAGGATACAAGATCTAAGGCTACAAAGAATTACCTCGTCGTGAAGGATAGCCCTATGAGCAGTTCATGTCCACATCTCAGATTTCAGAACTGTGCTACGTACCATACATTTGCCATCACCATTGAACCCGCAGGCAGTCTATACCCCTGGTAGTCGTCATCAACCGGTAGAAAGTGGGGAATTCCTAAGAAACTGCTCAGAAAATTTCTCGGGCATTTCCCTAGCGAACAAACCAATCGGCGTCACAGCCCTCCACCGAAGGACCTCCTTTACAACGGCAGATACATACGGT
Organism: Mycena leptocephala; assembly: GCA_029378395.1. Taxonomy (NCBI): domain Eukaryota; kingdom Fungi; phylum Basidiomycota; class Agaricomycetes; order Agaricales; family Mycenaceae; genus Mycena; species Mycena leptocephala. The sequence continues at coordinate 93,263 of JARJLF010000951.1, read as the reverse complement.
AAAGATTCCTCGTCATCGAAATCGGGTAGATGACCCTTCTGAACGACTGAATCGATCTCGGCCTGGGCTTTCTTCTGCGCTTCAGGATTGTAGAGCATGGCAAGAATGAACGTGCCCAGAGCCGAAACTGTGGTATCGGTGCCGGCCGTGTACATAGTCCCAGCTGTCGATTTAATGGTCTGCTCCTGGTATTCTTTGTCCGCGCAGTCCTCCAGCGTCCGCAGCGCAGATGCCATGAAGGAATGCGGAGCGTTTCCCATAGCCTACAGAAATGAGACACAGATTAAATCAAAATATTTGAGCTTACGATGTTGAGTTTCGCCTGGGCAAAAGGTTTATCAACCATGCTCCGCGCTAAGCTCCGCCATGTACTCGCTTGGCGCTTGAAGCCGGCCCCAGGGAACCACGCCGGAACATATTTCAACAGCGGAATTGAATCCTAGACAATGTTTGAGGTCGAATCATGAACGGTTCATGCAGATTGAGGCACTTACGACAAGGAATCTCCCAGGAATAAGGGCATTAACCAAACTGTGCAGAGCTGCATCTGCCTGAGTGATGTATGGGTCGTTTGCCGGCTTGACATCAATTCCGTACGCCACAGACATTATAATTTCCCCGGCCATGCTGATGAATTTCAGTGGATGCATACAGAAAGAAATAGAACCACAACTGCGTACTGTCTCAAATGGCCCAGGAACTCATCAGGGTTGTGGAGCATGCGGCGAAGTAATTCGTGACTTGCTGTGAGCTCTTTAGGACGGAACAGCCTTGCAGCTTCGGTGTGGAACGTGTTGTGAAACAAGCGTCGATGCGCGCGCCTATTAAAAATAAACTAGGGAGAAAGTGATTGAATGGAAAGTACTGACCAGTGCTCGCCTGTGAGGATTCATAGATGGTTAATCATCATACACTGGTGAAACTGGAGGTCTCGGACCGTATTTCATAAAACCTGAACGGCATCAGCAAGCCCTCGAAACGCAGACCTGAATGGGCTAACCAAAGTTGAAGTCCCAACCCATCAATTCGTTGACCATTGGTAGTCGCCCTCTGAATTTGTGTACGTCATGAAAAAGGACTCCAAACTGTCACAGCAGCTTGCCTATCCGAATAAATGGCGGACCTCTTCTCAAGCAGATTCACGGCTGCCTCCGTTGAGGATAAGACAATAATAGATGTTCCAGCGATATTCAAATGAATAATATCGGAATCTGAGGACCAAGTCGTCAGTATCCAGCTCGGGAGACATTGGTACGACTTGCTGTAGCGTTTGCTCCATTCCATGTACGTCTCCCACTCAAAGGTGGAAGGGTGATCAAAGAGATTGCCAACTAGAGGCAACTTTCGCGGACCCGGTGGAAGGGGCAGGCTGAAGCGCTTGCGCCGCAAGCGGAGGCAGTAGAGTGCAAGAGATACTGTAGCATAAATGATCAAGTTATAGATATCGAATAGTGCCATGGATGGAGGCTGGGGGCAGATCGGTTCTCTTAACTCGTCAAATGAGCTGCCATTTATAGGGACATGTGTCAAAAAGGCTCTCTCGCGGTGACTGCGGATGGAGTCGATATGGAGTTGAGAGAACAAACCCAGGAGAAGTTCTGTCGGGCCGATGGAATAGAGAAGGATTCACTGATCCAGACCGTGTATCATGTTAGTTCGCGTCGTCCAAGACGTTCAAAGCGTTCAAAGTTGCCACCGGCGTCGTTTCAAATAAACCTAGATCTTCTCAAGTAGCACAAATTTGACCACATTTATTGGCGAGTTGGCTTTGAGTCAAGTTCAACTGTCGTGGGCCCCGACGTGCATAGCTTCTTTTCTGTGTAAGCAGTCTATTAACACCCAGTTTCTACAGTAAATGATGCAACTAACCTTGTGCGTCATGCATTTTGGCATCCACCGTCGCTGAAGTGAACGGCCCTGGACGCGATATGGAATCTAGAGCACATGCGAAGCTTCAGGTGGAGTAGACAGGGAGAATGAAAGGTCGCCGGAGCTGTCCGATGACGTTTTTTCGTTGAGGGTCCGTGGTGTGCGGTTCGACCACAAAATGGAAATAAAGCACAGATCCGCATTCTACCAGCGATGTGCCACCGAAAGAAGGAGGTCCAGAAGGGGTGTTGCGCCGTACGCGGGAAACGATCCCAACAACGGGGAGTGCTCCGGACCAATGGATCTGTGGGGTCAGGAGTCAGATATGTATCCTCTGCTCCAAGAAAGAGTTCGACATGGGCCCTCAGGTCCGATGTCAATTGCAACCGCCCGCCGGGCTTCAAACTCTGGTTTCCGACGTGAATGTGCACTGGCGGCACTGTAGAAAGAGATCCAAGGTGAACTCCTAGAGCTCCCTGCATCGAGCGAAATGCTCGTTCGAATCACATCTCAGACGTCCCATTATTCTGATGGGCGATATCTATCGCAGTTTAAATCGCAGCAGCCTCAGAAGGAGAAGGAACAGCCGAGAGCAGCAACCGTGGATGAGGCGAACCTGGCGAAGATGCCTTGTAAAGCCTTAGGACGTTTAGAGTGAAGAATATTGTTGGGAAATTTCTCAGAAAATTGAACAACAAGACGAGGACGCTGACTCCGCTGAGGATTTGCAAAATGATGGCATCACTGTGTTCGCAACCCAATTAGGAAACCCATTCTATGATCTATCCTCCGTTACCGTGTTTGATCAGTCTCATCCGCGAGTCGTCTCGGCTTCAGTTCCAGCTATCCGCAAAACCGTAGACGTTTTCGAAAAAAAACTTCAGTTCATCAAAAGTGGAGTACCAGGATTAAAATAGCAAAATGACCACGCAGCATCATAACGTGTCATAGCTTGTGCTGTGTTGTTCAAGTTGTTGACCAGTAAACAACATACTAGTACTCTCAAACGCAACACCATTATCCAACCCAGTAGTACTAGAATATGGACAACTATCATGTTAACGATAGTTGCTCATGGCAGTTTTGGCGGTTTGAGAAAGAGCGTGCGGCCATTGACGATGCGGTGACGATGCTGGTGGAGCGAAGGGTGTCAGGTTGATGGCATCACTTTTGTTCAACTGAACTTTTTTCAAAAACGTCTACGGTTTTGCGGATAGCTGTCACGTTGGAGCTTGGAAACACCGCATGCTCTCATCGCTGTCGCCTACTGAGTTTCCGACGCGTCTAGAACTCGTACGTGACCGCGAGCGCAACTGGCGCTCGCCCGAACGATGGGGTACGGTCCAAAAACTCACGCTGCCGCCTATGGGGACAGTTTATGATTTTTGCGGAGGATACTATGCAAATGGACTGGAAGACGAGAACAAGATCACCTCAGGTATCTCGTTTTTCGAGCTGCCGTCCACCAACTCGGATGCGCCGCTCAACACCTGGACCTACCCGATGGGCGACGTCAAAATCATTGACTTCACTATGGACCCGGCACAGGATCTGCGGGTGCTAGTAGCGCTCGCTCTGCCTCAGTGAGTCATTAAACATCTTTGGGAACTGCTCTGACCAACGTCTTGCAGATGCGAATCCGTGTATCAGATCCATCTGCGGTCGTTTACCACAAACGAGCCGAACGAGAATATATATAAAGCACGAGAATGTGCGTGCGCCGTGCAGTAGTGTGAAAGCTTTAGTAAACTTTTCAGCAGAAGAAAAAATAAAGGAAGCCCATGATTTAGTCGAGGGGCCCCATTAAGACTGTCGAGAGTTCAAGTTTTGACACCGAGTCCTCTCACGCGCAGCATGGGTGTCTGAGATTGTGCGAGCTCTGACGACTCGTGAATATCGATAGAATACCAGAAAGAAGAGAGAAAAAAAGGAGGCGGTCTGACGTTGTTGATGTCGTTGAACATCAGCAGCTACCAGAACGAACTAAGAACGCTACTTGATTTAGAGCACAGTTTGAATCCGATAGTTGCAAGGTTGAGAATGACGGTCTTGATAGGTTGAGTAACCATTGTTTCTTATTATTACAGTTTATTACTACGGCCCACCGTGGTCGGCTTCGGTCGTACCTCTGTATTTACTATAGATGGTATTCAATAGTAACCAGCGCTACACTGGTAGAAAAACGGCATTTATTTTTACTTACAGGTTCCGGATTCGGGTGGGAATTGAGCGAGATAGTTAATATATATGGCTGAACTTGTGCCATCTCCAGCCTAACTCGATGCCGATAGAAAATATCGCTTTCCGACACATAAAGAGTTCGTCCGTCAAATTGCATATTAGGCTGATAGATCCTCGTTCAATGTAGCCTGTATTAGATCCACCGCTTCTTGGGATCGAGGCTTGATTGAGCACTTGAATGGGAGCGGCATGCTGGTGTTAACCAATGAGTACGTTCCAAGATGTCAAAGGAGCAGGGCGTACGTGACAAGGGCGGAAAAGTAGTCATGGTTGGGTTCTATCACCTTTCCGTCCTCTCCGACGGCTTTTGTGATATCGAATGTGGCCAAGATAGACGCTATAGCAATCCACACAGACGAGGTTGCCATGTGTCTTCCAGGACACACTCTGGAAGAAGGCATTAATTTGGCATTTGGACGATGGATGAACGCACCGTCGCCCGAAGCCAAATGCTGCGTCGGGGCTTCTGATAGCGGGGTTCGGTTTCCCGTCCAAAAGGAAGCGTTCGGGCTTGAATGCATATGGGTCTGGATACATGACCTGGAACAGGTCAAATAAGGATACAAAATCTGAGGCTAAAATGAATTACCTCGTCGTGAAGGATAGCCCTATGAGCAGTTCATGTCCACATCTCAGATTTCAGAACTGTGCTACGTACCATACATTTGCCATCACGATTGAACCCGCAGGCAGTCTATACCCCCGATACTCGTCTTCAACCGGTAGAAAGTGGGGAATTCCTAAGGAACTGTTTAGCAAATCTCTGGGGCATTTCCCTAGCGAACAAACCAATCGGTGTCACAGCCCTCCACCGAAGGACCTCCTTCACAACTGCAGATACATACGGCAAGGATTCCTCGTCATCGAAATCGGGCAAATGACCCTTCTGAACGACTGAATCGATCTCGGCCTGGGCCTTCTTCTGTGCTTCAGGATTGTAGAGCATGGCAAGAATGAACGTGCCCAGAGCCGAAACTGTGGTATCGGTGCCGGCCGTGTACATAGTCCCAGCTGTCGATTTAATGGTCTGCTCCTGGTATTCTTTGTCCGCGCAGTCCTCCAGCGTCCGCAGCGCAGATGCCATGAAGGAATGCGGAGCGTTTCCCATAGCCTACAGAAATGAGACACAGATTAAATCAAAATATTTGAGCTTACAATATTGAGTTTGGCCTGGGCAAAAGGTTTATCAACCATGCCCCGCGCTAAGCTCCGCCATATACTCGCTTGGCGCTTGAAGCCGGCCCCAGGGAACCACGCCGGAACATATTTCAACAGCGGAATTGAATCCTAGACAATGTTTGAGGTCGAATCATGAACGGTTCATGCAGATTGAGGCACTTACGACAAGGAATCTCCCAGGAATAAGGGCATTAACCAGACTGTGCAGAGCTGCATCTGCCTGAGTGATGTATGGGTCGTTGGCCGGCTTGACATCAATTCCGTACGCCACAGACATTATAATTTCCCCGGCCATGCTGATGAATTTCAGTGGATGTGAAGAAATAGAACCACAACTGCGTACTGTCTCAAATGGCCCAGGAATCCATCAGGGTTGTGGAGCATGCGGCGAAGTAATTCGTGACTTGCTGTGAGCTCTTTAGGACGGAACAGCCTTGCAGCTTCGGTGTGGAATGTGTTGTGAAACAAGCGTCGATGCGCGCGCCTATTAAAAATAAACTAGGGAGAAAGTGATTGAATGGAAAGTACTGACCAGTGTTCGCCTGTGAGGATTCATAGATGGTTAATCATCATACACTGGTGAAACTGGAGGTCTCGGACCGTATTTCATAAAACCTGAACGGCATCAGCAAGCCCTCGAAACGCAGACCTGAATGGGCTAACCAAAGTTGAAGTCCCAACCCATCAATTCGTTAACCATCGGTAGTCGCCCTCTGAATTTGTGTACGTCATGAAAAAGGACTCCAAACTGTAACAGCAGCTTGCCTATCCGAATAAATGGCGGACCTCTTCTCAAGCAGATTCACGGCTGCCTCCGTTGAGGATAAGACAATAATAGATGTTCCAGCGATATTCAAATGAATAATATCGGAATCTGAGGACCAAGTCGTCAGTATCCAGCTCGGGAGACATTGGTGCGACTTGCTGTAGCGTTTGCTCCATTCCATGTACGTCTCCCACTCAAAGGTGGAAGGGTGATTAAAGAGATTGCCAACTAGAGGCAACTTTGGCGGACCTGGTGGAAGGGGCAGGCTGAAGCGCTTGCGCCGCAAGCGCAGGCAGTAGAGTGCAAGAGATGCTGTAGCACAAATGATCAAGTTGTAGATATCGAATATAGCCATGGATAGAAGCTGGGGGCAGATTGGTTCTCTTAACTCGTCAATGAGCTGCCATTTATAGGGACATTTGTCAAAAAGGCTCTCTCGCGGTGACTGCGGATGGAGTCGATAAGGAGTTGAGAGAACAAACCCAGGAGAAGTTCCGTCGGGCCGATGGAATAAAGAATGAGAAGGATTCACTGATCCGAACCGTGTATGTATCATGTTAGTTCGCGTCGTCCAAGGCGTTCTCAAGGCGTTCAAAGATGCCACCGGCGTCGCTTCGAATAAACCTAAATCTTGCCAAGTAGCACAAAATTGACCACATTTATTGGCGAGTTGGCTTTGAGTCAAGTTCAACTGTCGTGGGCCCCGATGTGCATAGCTTCTTTTCTGTGTAAGCATTCTATTATCACCCGGTTTCTACGGTAAATGATGCAACTGACCTTGTGTGTCGTGCATTTTGGCATCCACCGTCGCTGAAGTGAACGGCCCTGGACGTGATATGGAATCTAGAGCACATGCGAAGCTTCAGGTGGAGTAATAAAAGGTCGCCGGAGTTGTCCAATGACGTTGTTTCATTGAGGGTCCGTGGTGTGCGGCTCGTCCTTGCAAATTCTCTGCGAATGGACGGTTGACTAAACACCGGAATCGGTGTTCACCCCAAAGCCGAATATACATTAATACATCATCAGCTTGGCTGGAACAGGCCGGAGAGTTTCCACGCGATGAATGTATTTGTGGACGGAAGAAGGAAACGCTCGCTGTAAATCAAGGCTGCCGTTATCAGTCTGGCTGTCGCAAAAAAAGATTGCACATGGCGAAGAATAGGGATTGCAGCTACGGGATAGGTGAGGGCGCAACCGGGAGCGGGCGAGAAACCAGAAGAATGTTGCAAAGCATGCGGATTTTTATTTTTGGGAGTGCGGGTAGCCGGCATCCGGGGCATCTAATCTAACGGGGCTTCGACGAGATTCGGCGTTTGTCGGAAAACCGACAAGACCTCCACTGAGGAAGATCCAGGGAAGTGCAAATTCTCGACTGAACTTTAAATGTTGGGGGAAGGGATCGGAAGGTAGTTTCAGATACCACAAAAGCGGGCACGGCAGGAATATCATGCTGCGCCCCGGCGAGGTCGAACTGATAAGTTCAAGCTTTCTGAATAAGTACTGTAGAAAGGATATGGAGAATCGGCTGAGACGCACAAAATGGAAATAAAGCGCAGATCCGCATTCTACCAGCGATGTGCCACCGAAAGAAGGAGGTCCAGAAGGGGTGTTGCGCTGTACGCGGGAAACGATCCCACCAACGGGGAGTGCTCCGGACCAATGGATCTGTGGGGTCAGGAGTCAGATATGTATCCTCTGCTCCAAGAAAGAGTTCGACATGGGCCCTCAGGTAATTGCAACCGCCCGCCGGGCTTCAAACTCTGGTTTCCGACGTGAATGTGCCCTGACGTTCATCGCGGCACTGTAGAAAGAGATCCAAGGTGAACTCCTGGAGCTCCCTGCATCGAGCGGAATGCTCGTTCGAATCACACCCCAGACGTCCCATTATTCTGATCGGCGATATCTATCGCAGTTTAAATCACAGCAGCCTCAGAAGGAGAAGGAACAGCCGAGAGCGGAAACTGTGGATGAGGCGAACCTGGCGAAGATGCCTTGTAAAGCCTTAGGACGTTTGGAGTGAAGAATATTGGACATTTCTCAGAAAATTGACCAACAAGTCGAGGACGACTTGCAAAATGATGGCATCACTGTTCGCGACCCAATTAGGAAACCTATTCTATGATCTGTCCTCCGTTACCGTGTTTGATCAGTCTCGTCCGCGAGTCGTCTCGGCTTCAGTTCACGTTGGAGCTTGGAAATACCGCATATGCTCTCATCGCTGTCGCCTACTGAGTTTCCTTCGCGTCTAGAACTCATACGTGAACGCGAGCGCAACTGGCGCTCGCCCGAACGATAGGGTGCGGTCCAAAAACTCACGCTGTCGCCTATGGGGACAGTTTATGATTTTTGCGGAGGATACTATGCAAATGGACTGGAAGACGAGAACAAGATCACCTCAGGTATCTCGTTTTTCGAGCTGCCGTCTACGGAACGTGGCACCAACTCGGATGCGCCGCTCAAGACCTGGACCCATGCGATGGGCGACGTCAAAATCGTTGACTTCACTATGGACCCGGCACAGGATCTGCTTGTGCTAGTAGTGCTCGCTCCAGCTGAGTGAGTCATTAAATATCTCTGAGAACCGCTCTGACCGACGTCTTGGAGATGTGAATCCGTGTACCAAGTCAATCTGCGGTCATTTACCACAAACGAGCCGCATACCGAGAGCTCGCTTCCTATGGGAGTTTTAACGTGCTTGCCAAAAGTCGACGACCTCATTCCGCTTAAGAAAACTGGGGCTGTTCGCGTTCAAGTTGCTGGGGATCTTGTCGCGCTCTTGGTTAAGGAGGTGCCCGATAGCGTCAGTGCGCATCTGCAGATATGGAACTGGCGCTACGGCTCCCATTATTATGTATGTTTTTTTTGTCTATTTCCGACATTCAAGTCTCACTCGACTAGTGCACGATGGCACAAATGGCTGGGATCGAGGACTTCGCCTTCCTCTCAGATAACACCTTCCTCATTATCCGACCGTCGGGTCGCTTTGAATGCTACACATTCGAGAATCCTGTCTCGTGCTCCACCACTCCCGAGCTCAAGAGCAGCTATAGTCTTCCGCCGCTTCAGGATGGCTTTATGTATTGGTATGTCCATTTTTGCTTCCAACTTTTAAAAAAAATTGAAATCCCTTTAGGTACATCTCCATGAGCAGCAATCCTACGCCAGGTTATGTGCCAGGCGGAGACGACACAGGCAATCGAGTGCAACGTATTCTCACCTGCGGTTTTCACATCTTCAGGCCAACAGGTGCCCACCAGGTCCACTCCTTCGTGTTCTTTTTGAGTGTGAAAATGTTCCTCGGCGAACCAACCCGCTCCCGCCAGATGCAGCTGCCCTCGTTGCTCGATGCCAAGACGATTACGTGGGAAGAGTGGGGCCCGCAGAACACCCGCTGGTTCGACGAGGCGTTGAGTACAGACTGGCAGCACGCGTCGTACGGCCTTAAGACGGTGGAATGCATCGACGCGTCCGAACTCCCCCCTGTCCCAGCAAATCCTGGGGATGCGAGTGACGCACGCTTCGATGCCGTTGGGGACGAAGATGACGCCAGCGTCGCGCTGCCGCCCGTGAATCCGCAGACCCTCGACCCGCTCGACGGAATTGGCTCGGATGTGGCGGACCACGACGGTCGCGCAGCCGGCGACACCACACGCGAACAGCTGGGCTCCACTCGGCGGCACTTGCGCATTCGCGACTTCAATCCGCATTCCTTGCTGATAGACGGCGACGAGGCGGTGGATGGAACGGGAACGGAAACGGCAAGCCCCCGGCACGCGAGCCAGCGTCCAGGTGGGCCCGCAGACTGTCACGACGCCATCGACGACGCTGTCCCGCGGGGTGTTCGTAACGACATCGTCAGTTCTCTTCCGTACAGCGAAGTTATCAGCAAGAGAAATATAACGTCACGGATGTGATGGTGGACGACTGCAGGGTGTTGCTGATGCAGGTTAGTACTTGATTTTCGCCGTCCGCGGTGCTAATGTGTGGTTTCACAGCGCGGATTCGGCGGGAAGCTAGAGGGGATTGACATACTGACGATGTAGGTTGGTCCGATCCTATTTGTACCAAAGCACTGGAAGGAATTAAAGGCAATTATACACCAACTATGTATCTTCGATGCTCAATGAGTATTACTCATGTATTTATCCTTGATGTATCCCTAATAAATTATCTTTAATAAATTACCCCAATAAATTACCCAATACGATGCGTCCCGTTCGTCGTGCCGAATCAACTAGCGACATGTGTCCAGGCTTAGTATTGCTCGGAATACACTGCAGCAAGATTTGATTAAAAAAGGGCTTGGATAGAAAGCGGAGAGTTTGCACGTGATCAATGGAATCTTTTCAATTCACGAATCAGCTACCTCAGTCAGACGTCAAGCGATGTTTTGAATTAACATTTATTGAGGTGGTATGTGATGTAGTTAACGACACAAGTTTGACAAGATCCGAATCCGAAACCCTAGTAAAACAGTAACACAAAATTCGAAGGTGTGTAGGCGTGGCAGCGAGAGGACGGGAAAGACTAAAGATACAGTAGGTTGAGAGCGAGTGGAGTGAGAGACGATGGACACATGTAGCCGAGACGTGGGGTATGGTGGGTATGAGAGAGAGTGTAATGTAAGGTATACTGAGCCGATTAGAAGATTAGAGTTCGTATCGTGCGTTTAATCTGGTGAGGGAATGTCAGCGCACGGTCGAGGAGGGCTAGAGGGAGGACGTACTATAAAGAAATACAGTTGGTCATTTGCGGCAACGCTTCTTATGGCGGTTGAGGACGCCTTGGGTCGTAAAGGACATACCGCACATGCAGCGGTGGGGACGGTACTTGTTGTGCGAGTTGATATGGTCTGCAGGACAGTGGGTTAGCGAAGGAGGGGAGCAGTAAGAAAAGGGGCGTACTCAGAAGATTGTGGCGCGCTGTGAAGGTCGAGGAGCAACTTTCGAGGGGGCACGCGAAGGTTGCGGCGTTGATCCGTCTCGCGCTGCTGGCCTGCCTGATCTTCTTCGAAGCGACCTCGGTCTTGAAGGTGGGGGCGGGCTGGGGCTGCGTGACGCGGAACTCTTGCTGCGAGCCGTCGCTGCCCTGCGGCGAGAGGAACGACGCCATCGACGTCTCTGTCTTCACCGCCTTGAAGACTCCCAGCCCCGAGCTATTGCGTGGAGAAGCCTTAGAACGTCTGCCCTTCGACGGCGCGCTGGAAGCACGACTGAGTGCCGAGATGGGCGTATGAAGCTCGTCGGCACCACGAAGCGCAGTGAAAGTGCGCCGCCGCCCAACGGAAACACCCTCGTCGCCGGTCTCGGCGTCCTCGAAGGCGGGTGAAGAGGGAGAGCTGGACGAGAAGGAAGCAGGGGTCTGTACATCATTGAAGAAGAGGGCGCCGTGCGGAGACGCGTCCCTGGAGGTGGCACGAGAGCCGTTGCTGACACTACGCGAGTTCGGGATGCTCAGAGTCGAGCGGTGCTGACCACGTCCACGACCTAAATCCTGGTCGGGGGGGAGAAGAGAGCCGAGATCGGAGTGGCTGCGAGACCGCCGCTGCGTAGTACCCTGTCGCATAGCACAGGCAGGTCTCCGTTGCAGGCCGACGGTAGGAACCGTCAGGAGGCCGTCAGAGGGGCTGGGGGGTGCTCGCTCTTCCGGTTGTCGCTCGCTGCTGGGATACCTCCATTCCGGCGCTAGAGTACCAAGGGCCATATTGTCGCCAGTGGCGTTGCCGTGGCTGTCGGTTCCCCAGAACATGGGCGGCTGAGAAAGAGTGGCCTCGACATCGGCCGAAGAGAGCTGGACAAAATTCCCTTGCTGGATAGTGCCGTCGTTGCGATAGAACTGGTTATCGGTGGTGGGGGCACTGAAGGAGGCGGAGCGGCCCCGACCGACACCATCAACCCAGACCTCTGTCGGAGAGACGCCTTGGATTGAATGGCTGGAGCTGCGAAGGCGCGTGACGGTGGGAGGGCCGTTGGGGAGTACGCTCCGTTCTGCAGCTGGGTAAGCCTCCTCAAACCTGAAGCCGTCGAAGGCGGAGGTGAGTGGCGACAGGGCAGGCGAAGAATGACCAGAGAGCCCTTGCTGGGACCAGCTTGAAGCTGCGAACTCGTCAGGACTGAAGTCCTCAGGGAAAACTAGAGCAGAAATATTTGTTATTCACGAGTTCCTAGTATTAAAGGAACAACTTACTGTCACCTGAGAAGCTGGATGCCGGACTCCAGGCCTCACCGATGGGGGAGCTGCGACCTGAATTGGTCGGGCTGTATCTGTAGTCCGGTAGAAAAGGAAATTCGTCCAAGGGCGACAGCTCTGAAACACTGGTCGAGTCGGATGATTGTATGAATAATGCGGGTGCCGACGGGTAGCAGCGGTCAGCCATGGTGAAGTGGGTGTCTAAACAGCAGTGAGTTCATGTTCGACAATGTGCTTCACAGCATTATTACCGTGTTCAGATGGTGCACAGTAGCTGTTGTTGTCGAACAACCCAGATGTACTAAACACGATAAGGTTTTGTTCAATGTATGTGCCGATGATACTAACAAGTTGAAGAGACCCTGCTCATCAGAGTCAGGTGGGGGCTCAATGTGAATGGACGGGGTGAAATCTTCAGTCATGTTTGAAAGAGGGGGAGGAGGGAGCGCAGCTGTTGATGATACGACTGCACACCTTTCTCTTTTAAGGAGAGTTCACTGCCTCGTCTTTGGCACATGCTCGAGTCGGGCTGTGTATTCGAGAAAGGTGGCTGACCTGGCCCGCACTGCCTTTTCCCAATCAGGCGATATCCATCAATTCTTGCCGCCTTCCGCATCCCCTTCGTGCTCTAAAAGCTGTTAAACCACCCGACTATTCACTTCATTGACCCAAGTGACCTTCTTAATCGCAATGTCAGTAGAGGCAGTACGACAAGCGGTGTCAGGCAACCGGGTCCGCGGGGCACAGTTGCCGCCACATTCGTTCACTCTGAGTTCCTGAGAGAGAGAAGATATGGATAAAGAACTAATAAGGACAGCAGGGTATAGCATGCACGGGTATCCAGGTATCCTTGATAGCAATGGCAGAGCAGATTCGAAAGCGGGAACATATAGACAAGCGCCGACACCGCCATCTAGATGCGCTATCCCATGGCAAAAGACACTCAATAGACGCTGGCCGGCAACTGCTGATGTGGCGTCACAAGCCGCCCAACGGCCGACTGTAATGATAAAGGGTCCGTGAGACAGGTTCGCGTTTCGAGTGGAAGTGTACCCCATACCTTCAGTACGGTTTAGTATTACACTTGCGCGCATGCCGCTTCAGAACGTGCTTCGTAGTAAACGCTTGTTCGCAGGTCTCGCACTTGAAATCCTTGACCGAATTATGGGAATTTTGATGATCTGTACGCAAGTATAAGTAAGAAGATGGATCGAGCAGAAAAAAAAACACTTGCTCCGCAAATTATGTTTCGCGGTAAAATCAGCTCCGCAGATATCACAAACGAAGGGCCCCGGATTCGTCTTATCCTTGCGACGATTAGCGGAGGCGTTACGTCCTGCCTCCGTACCCACGACAGGTCGAAAAAGAGGCTTCTCCTCGGCAGGCTCGCCGCTCCACGCCGATATTCCACCTTCGGCACTGAAGCCCTCGCTCGCGCTTGCAGTAACGATACCCGGAAGTTGCTGTGTTGACGGCCGACCGAGGTGAGAAGGCCCATGGTCCTGGTGATCTGTCGACGTGCTTGGGTATACAAAGCCTCCGACGCCAGGCCTGAAATAGCCACCCGCGGCCTGGTTATCGCCATCCTGCAGTTGGAGCTGTTGGGTAAGATCGGGGAGCTCGTGGCCCTGGCGGCTTGCGGGACGCTCAGTATCGTTCGACGAGTTCCCCTCGGGCGAACTGTCCTGAGCAGACGTCCCCACGTCTTCGGGTTCGGACGCGGCGAAGGGGGAGCCATGATCCCAGCTGGGATTGGGACTCGACGCATTAGACGAAGTCTCTGAGCCACCGAAAGACGATGCAGGGTTTCTATACATTGTGGCACTTGAAGGGACGGCGAGGTGGTCTCCAGTCCACCACTCCTCCGGCAGCAGCATGGGAGGGTGCTGCAAGCCGTCCGGCATCCGTCGAAACGGATCTACATAATCCCAATTGAAATTGGGAGTGGGCGATCCATTGGGGGAAGGTTCTGAAGCGTGAGGTCCATAATTTGGATTAGGAGGACCGAGGAAGTCTACGGCCGCCCAGGGCGGGACTGGAGAGTAAGGATCCTGGCCACCGTGGGCAGGGAATGACGAGAAGGAGCTGGATGGAGAGGGCTCGACCGGGGAAGAACCATCTTCAAGGGCAGAACCCTGGAGCTGGTCGGACTGCAGCATAAGCTGGGGTCGCAACGCCGTGGTGTCGGAGTGTGTTCGGAAACGAGGCGCAGGAATGGGAGGGTCGGAATGAAAACTACGCGTTCGTGGTGCGCGATGATTGTCCTGCGTGGGGGGCAAGAACGCCATCGAGGAAAGTTGTTCGGGGATGCCCACAAATCGGTCTTCGTATCGGCACCTTGGAGGCGTCGTCAGGGAGGAGATCGAGTACCCGTTACTGTGAATCGACCTTGACATAAAATCGGATTAATTTCTGAGGCGTGAATATGGAAAGAAAAGCCTCACTCCGATGTGGACATATCGTGAACGTTCGTGTCGGATAGAGAGTCGAAATGAGGCTGGATTTGCGGCTCATCGGGCGGGCCATCGACTGTAATGTCTACCGAAGCTGGATGTGCGGCGCCGGGAGAGGAACCAAACGCGTCCGAGCTCCAGGAACCAGTAGGCGGTCCAGACGGCGTTTGTGGGTAGGAAAAGGAGGGGTGTTCGTGCGGGTATCGCTCCATGTCTATGTGGTGGAGTGAAAGGATGTAAGAATGCAGGGAAGAAAAGGGCGAAAGGTGTGGCTTGCGACCAAACGAAGGTATATCCACAGCTCAACAGCACTGAGGATGCCGGGGCAATGCTGTCCGCGAGCTGGTATGCAACCCATCGGCCGGCTGGGGCGAAACTAGAACGCATTTAAGAATTATCTACTAGGTGCGCTCAATGAAATTAATGATAATGCAGCTATGGTGAGATGTACCGTAGTTTCAGACGCTCATCGGAATTGGCATCCGATTGTCGCATGTAGGTCTCGGCTTGGGTGTTGGGCGAAGGTGGCAAGCCGGGACTGCCGGGGCCGTTTCTTGACATTTGAACGACAGAGCGGGAGAAGACGATTGATTACAACGCAAGGCGGTGGTAGGCGGTGGTACCACGAGTCCATGATATATGCAGGGTAGACTAACAAGCAGCAGGGGGTTCGGAGATGCAAGCCGAGGGGTGAAGGCTAGGATGACGATTTCAAGAAAAAAGATACGAGGTCCGACGACGAACGTTCCATTATGTCGAATCGAACCTATGATGTGCACCGCATCCCGTGTAATTACTTCAGGCTTCGCCGGAACTGGCTTGAGACACAGCAAGCCTCCCTGAGACACCCAAACCGCCGGGGCAACGAGAGTCGGGCAGGGACAGTGCAAATCCTGATCGTTTTTCATGGGAGTGGTAGGTAGGAGAGCTGGGGATCAAGGAGTCAAGGAGCGCCTCTTCCTTCACGTCCATAAAGCACCCATGTTGAGTCCGATGAGATCGTCTAACGTTATACTAGTATCATGTCCACCATCCGCTGACAGTGATAAACTGGATCCGAACTGAATCAGAACCGAATCAGAAGGTGTAGAACGTATTCCGGCGTCAAACCTCCAGACGCTGAGAAGAATAATCTATCCAGAGCTTGATAAACGCGCGCCAGGAAGGAGTTGGTGACAAGACGCGACAAGTCAGCTGACTTGTACCGCCCTTGCCAAATATGGTCTATCAGAAGTTTCTAAAAGCACCTCACAAGGAGACACATTGCTTGCATTTCATTAAAGACAGACCTTCGAGTTCCGCTCACTACACTTGCGTTCGTGTTGTTTCATAGTGGGCTTCGTGCCAAAGGACTCGCCGCAAATCCCGCATACGAAAGTCTTGATCAAATTGTAAAAACTTCAGGCGTAGGTTATGTTTTGGCTGTAATATCGGCGCCGCCGCAAGTGTCGCAAACGAACGCTCCTGGATTTTTCTTGTCGTTGCAACGCGCGGCTGAGGCGCGAACTCCTGCCACTGTTGCTACGACGGGACGAAAATGCTTCTCTTCCGCAGGCTCGTCGAATCCGTGAGGTACGGGGGCGGGCGCGAGGATAGCTCGGTACTGACTTTGCGTGTAGAAAATGAACCAGCTCGGCCCCGCACCGAGGCGGATGCCGCCTTTGTGCGCGCGGAGGAGGCCGAGGCTGGAGCCTCGAGAAGAGCCATGAGATCACCTCGCTCCATCACAAGCTCGGTCCACAAGATGCTGACTTGGAGAAAGAGGGTATCATCGCAGAATCCAAGGCAGATCGCGAGGCGGGCGAGACAGGCGAGATGAACAAGATGACGAACGAGGGCCTGTCGCAGAAGATCCAGCTGCTCAAGGAGCTCGACGCGAAGAACGTGAAGGAGATGCGTTTGCGCCACGTTCTCCCCATATCATTGGGAGAAGAAGTACGAGGTGAGCATTGCCGTCTCTCTGATGGCGCCCCACGACTTATGCTTTTCGCCCTTCAGGGCTCGCAAGCTAAATACCCGGAATTCCAAGCGGAGCTGGACGCGCTTGCCGCTTCCATGCAGGACCTCTAGATATCTGTTCCCAACATACCACTATTATACGACGGCGCCACATCGGCAAGATTACGACTATCGCTACCTTCTGTGTTTGTATAGGCTGAATGTATCTCTTTTCCGAATATATTGCAGTGCGATGATTTATTTTATTTTCTTCGATACGTCTTTCCTTCTCCATCTCGATCTCACACGAAATGCCTCTAGACAGCGAAAGTCTGAATGTCGCCGTATGATGATCGGCCTTTTGAAGGGAACAGTCCGGCTGCTGGGACCGGCGCCTAGAGATCTCGATTCAACACTTTTTATTTCTTACTAGATATGGGACCGCACCAAAACCTAGCAGTCGCGGGGTATTAGGAGGTCGATCATGTCTCGGTAAATACTAAATACTGTGTCACAGAAGTCACATTGCCCCTCCACCTCTTCTCCTCCTCCTCCAACTTGCTAGCAAAATGGGCGGTTATACAACCCTTGTCGTTGTCGGTGATTCAGAGAAGCTCATTAATCGGTTGAACCTGGCTAATCGCTTCACACAGCATATACGCTGATACTGGCAGTTGCGCATGCCATCTTCGTAGCCATTCAAGCCCCTGTCGTCCCCGCTCCTGCCGTCCCCGCTCCCGCCGGCCCAGCCATCCCTCACACACAGCACAACCAGCGGAGACGGAGAAAAAACAAAAAAGCTTCTCCCGGCGCATCGCTCGATGTTCTCCTCCTCAGCCTGCAACTGCGGTTGAAGGACGTTCAGGCCGAGAACATCAAGCTGCAGGACAGAATCGAGGCCCAAGCTGCGCAGATCGAGGCACTGGATGGGAGGCTGATACCCTTGAAGAGCACCTGGATTATTAAAGGCAGGCTAATATAGACATTGTACATAGATCCATCTAAATACATGGCTCGTTACGTTACATATTACTGTAACAAAAACAAACGTATGATTATGGAAAAGCGAGGGCTGAGGCCTCGGGCTCTGCATTTCCTCTTGTGTCGTTGTCCAATCCCGTGAAATCGGAATCTCCCACAACACACAAGCATAGGGTATGATGCCTGATCTGAAACCACTTAGCGACGGTGCATGTGCGAAGAAGAAACATACCGGGTCCAGCAGATGCGCCAAATGAGGATAGTGCGCCCCCGTTTCAGTGGAGAATAGATAGTACGGCGCCACTTCAGTACGTTGAGGAGAATGGAGAAGAGATGGGTATCGTCAGAAAGCAAGCGACAAAAATAGATAAGCGCCCCAATAGACGCTCTTCAGCAACGTCTAGCCGCGTCCACATCGCCCCCCCCCCCTTCAAGCTTCAAGCGCCGCCCTATTAAAGGGTGGGTGTGAGAGACCATTTGCCTGCATTCATTAAAGAAACACCTTCGAGTTCCGCTCACTAAACTTGCGTTCAACGTGTCGTTTCATAGTGTGCTTCGTGCCAAAGGATTCGCCACAAATCCCGCAGACGAAAGTCTTGATCAAATTGTGGGCCAGCGCTACGATATTGTCGCGAACCAGAGCTGAAACTCATTGCCATTCACCCCATCTGCAATGACTGGATCCAACTTCCCATCGAGGTGCGTAACAGTCATGATCGCGTTTTCGTTAATTCAAACTATTATCCCCAGCACGGAAGACGAACTGCATCATGCGTCGTTTTCTCCTCATTTCGCCGAACGGAGAATTTAAAGCTCTTCCCCTTATCAGCTTTCCATCTTCACGGAGCGAGTATCCAGCACTTCATTCGTGGATTTGATTTCTAATAAATTGAACTAGAACAACTTCTGGGTTGTTAAATCCAACGGGCTCGGATATTATCAACGAGGTCAACCCTATTCGTTTATCTTCCTTTCTGAGCGCTGGATTGACTCGAATTTTAGGTCATTGGTGCCGGGGGCAGACTATCCGGTTCACCACAGATAAAGCCGGTACGTCCTGTCTGTATTAATTAATTTTTCTTGCAGTTGACCATTCCTTAGGCCTCTGGTTCTGTAAGCCCTTTTAGATTTACGTACGGAGGAGGCCGAGGCGAAGAACAAGAGGCTGGAGCAGGAGCTGCTCGAGAAGAGCCATGAGAGCACCTCGCTCCAGCACATGCTCGGTCCACAAGATGCTGACCTGGAGAAAACACAGGACATCATCGCAGAATCCAAGGCAGATCGCGAGGCCGGCGAAACGAGCAAGATGACGAACGAGGGCCTGTCACGAAAGATCCAGCTGCTCGAGGACCTCGACGCGGCAGAGAAGAACGTGAAGGAGACGGTGGAGAAGTGCGTAGCGCCACCCGTCTCCTCGTACCATTGGGAGAAGAAGTATGAGGTGAGCATTGCCGTCTCTCTGGTGGCGCCCTCGCGACTTATGTTTTTTGCCCTTCAGGATCCGCAAGCCAAATATCAGGAATCCCACGCGCTTGTCGCTTCCATGCAGGACCTCTAGATATATGTTCCCGACATACTGCCATTATACGACGGCGCAAGATTACGACCTTCTCTGTGTTTGTATAGGCGAATGCATTTCTTTTCCGAATATATTGCAGTGCGATGAGTTTTTTTTGTTATAGTGTTTTCTTCAATACGTCTTTCCTTCTCTATCTTGATCTCACACGAAATGCCTCTAGACAGCGAAAACGAATGCATGATGATGATCGGCCTTTTGAAGGGAACAGTCCTGCTGCTGTGACCGGCGCCTAGAGATCTCGATTCAACACTTTTTTATTTATTTCTTACCAGGTATGGGACCGCACCGAAACCCAGCAGTCGCGGGTGAGCGTGCCAGACATGGTACATGTTTTTCTGAAATTATTTCCGGGTAGCTATTAGGAGGTCGATCATGTCTCGATCAATACTAAATACTGCGTTACAGAAGTCACATTGCCCCTCCACCTTTCTCCTTCTCCTCCAACTTGCCAGAAAAATGGACGCCTATACAGCCCTTGTCGTTGTCGGTAAGAAGTTCGTTAACTGGCTGAACCTGGCTAATCGCCTCGCATAGTTACCGTTGGTTGGATTGTCCACTACCTTGTCCTCGTTCGAACAGCCCCTGTCGCCCCCGCTGCCGCCGTCCCCGCACCCGCCATCCCCGCTCCCGCCATCCCTGCTCCCGCCGGCCCAGCCACCCCTTCCAACCGGCGGAGACAAAGAAACAACAAAAACGCTTCTCCCACCATATCGCCCGATGGTCTCCTCCTCGATCTACAAATGCAGTTGAAGGACGTTCGGGCCAAAAACCTGAAGCTGAAGGACAGGATCGACCGGCAAATCACGCAGATTGAGGCGCTGGATGGGAGGCTGATATCCCTTGAAGAGCACGATTATTAAAGGCAGGCTAACATAGACATCGTACATAGATCCATGTAAATACATGGCGCATTACGTTACATTTTACTGTAACAAAGTTCGTGCCGAAAACAATCCGTTGTCGAAAAGACAAACGGATGATTATGGAAAGGCGATGGCTGAGGCCTCGGGCTCTGCATTTCCTCTTGTGTCGCTGTCCAATCCCAGCGCTGTGAAATCGGAATCCCACAACACACAAGCATAGGGTATGATGCCTGTATGGGAGCGATCTGAGAAATCAATTAGCAACGGTACACGTGCGAATGTAAAAAAAACATACCTCCTCAACGTCTGAGCAGGGGGTGTTGCTGGGCAGACAGGACGTGCGATTGGTTCCTATGAAGTTCCGCAGCATTGACGGTACTTGTGGACGGGTAGAAGGGGCCCGGAATTGTCTCTTTAGAGACGCGACGGAAAATAAGATAAAGGGGTCCGGTAGATGCGCCAGACGGGAATAGTGCGCTTCCGTTTCAGTGGAGAATAGATAGTGCGCCTCCATTTCAGTACGTTGAGGAAATAAACGGGGAATAGATGGGTATCATCAGGAAACAAATGACAAAATAGATAAGCGCCCAATAGACGCCCTTCAGCAACGTCTAGCCGCGTCCACATCGCCCCCCCTTCAAGCTTCAAGCGCCGCCCTATTAAAGGGTGGGTGTGAGAGACTGTATGCCTGCATTCATTAAAGACACACCTTCGAAATCCGCTCACTACACTTGCGTTCGTGTCGCTTCATAGTGTGCTTCGTACCAAAGGACTCGCCGCACGTCCCGCATATGAAAGTCTTAATCAAATTGTGGAATTCATATGGTCTTTAGGCAAGTCAGTATGAGGATGGATCAAAGAGAAGTAAAGAACGCACTGCGCAGGTTGTGTTTGGCTGTAATGTCGGCGCCGCAAATGTCGCAAACAAAGGCTCCCGGATTTTTCTTGTCCTTGCGACGTGCGGCTGAGGCGCGAACTCCTGCCACTGTTGCTACGACCGGACGAAAACGCTTCTCTTCCGCAGGCTCGTCCAAGGCAAAGTGGTCAGGTACATTGGCCAGGCCAGTATATCCTGCATGTGATCCTGACGGCGGGCGGGCCCCTCAGTTTCGTTAGACAAGTTACTGTGCGAGGTCGGCGAATTCATATCCATGAGGTCGGTACCATGATTAAGGAAGCTGCCGGCCGACTCGCCATCTGGAGGTCCAATATCCTCAAGATTCCAACCCTCCGCCTGACCTGTCGATGGACCAGCAATCGGACCGAGATAGGGACTCGCTAGGCGACGTCGTTCAGCTCGAGCTGCTGACCGTCTGCTGTCACCGTCGCCGTGTGAAAAGGAAGGGTAGTCGGCGTCGAAGCCAGGAACATGTGAATGACTACGTGAGGTCCAGGTCGAAGAGCGCCTTCAAATCCCTCTTGGAAATAATTAGAAAATTCCAAGGAGGAGTTATAATTCGACGATAAGGACGACGAGGATCGGATGGAGTTATTGGATGACCCGGGTAGACGAAGGTAATGCGACCCCAGTCACTATTTACGGACAAACCCCTCCAGGTGACGAAAGGGTGGAAGGTAGCCAGAGCTTTGGAGTATCGTACAGCGAGACCCGTGAATGGAATACGACTGTTCTGTCGGCGGGTCGTCTCAATCGAAAGTCCTCGAGCTTGAACAGGTCTGGCCGACATCCAATTGAATGAAGATGACGAGGCTTAGGTCGGTCGCCGCGACGTGTGAGCCGCCCACGAAGGGTCGTCTCCTCGTCAGGAGCGGAAGCTGACGTGGTCAGCACCCGTAACCATAGTGGGCGGGTCGGGCGACCCCCGGCCCATCTCGATGGACGCCGTCAGGATCGGGAGAGAGGAGGGATGGGCTGATGAACCCGGAACGACTTGGAGATGGCGACACTGATCGAGCGGAGGACGTGTCAGACCCGGGCCCACGCCACTGTGGTGAAAGCAACCCGGACTCGGCATGAGCGGGGAGAGCGGGAGTGGAAAATCATTCCCCTGTGGACGCGGGGTACGCCACTGAGGTGTGCTTGTTGAGGTTGGGGGATTGTTATCGGGGGAGATCCGACGGAGGGAATAGTCGTCGGCAACCGCAGAGTCATCGGGCCATCGTAGTTTGGAGGGTAGCAGATCGATGGGGTCATGAATGGAGGATTGTCGGATTGTGCTCGCGACGAACCCACCGGCAGGGGAAGAAACGGCTCCCCGTGAGGAGGCAAACACTGTTGGCCAAAACTGTGGCATCGGAAGGCCGTGGGATGGAGGAAGACGTGGATGCGTCGACGGCGTATAATCTTGAGCGAACGCTTCGTGCGACACGTTCATACCATGAGTGGCGTCCGAACTGGGATAGGTTTAGCGCAGGTAAGAGATATCAGGCATATCAACTGACGAGGGGGTATCTGCGTCGGCATGTGATAATCTGGAGCGAAGTTTCGTGTAACATATCCTCCTCTAGCACGCCAGGGGTGGCGCTGGGGTAGTTTCAGCCAAGCACATTAGTATGTGAGCGAAATAGACTGACGAAGAAGTATCTATATAATCTTCAAAGTTGAAGATAATCCCTCGTTGTCGGAGCTTTGATCAGAGAGTGTCGAGACATGGGCTGGGTGGCGTGGGGAGAGAAGGAAGGCAGTCTTCCTAAGGGGTCGCCGGTGGATATGAGAGGGATGGCTGGATGGGTGCGGAAGAGAGAGAGGCGTCTTCCTTATCTGGGGTCGTTACTGTAATTGGGCGTATAAAAGGAAAGCAGCCTTAACAGCTCATGCTTTGGGTAATGCTGTCGATAGTGCAGTTGAACGCATAGCCTGCGGCCATTCCGCTTAGCAGAGGTATCTATTGCGTCAGTTAGCTTGAAGGAAAATTGCAGCAACTTCAGAAAAACTGGTGGCACCTCCAGGCGCCCATTGTCATGATGATTTTTACTTCCCGATCTTCCGGACAGAGGTCACGCATCGGTATCATGAAAGTAGCAATTGGTGGCCGAGACTGCCGCGAATGTTGCCTGTGAGACCCACCGGAAAAATCCGATGAATGCACAGGTATTCTACAGCTCGAGGCGGCGATAAACGCGGGTGCAATGCGTGCGCGATTTTCTGGACATCGGGAGGGTCTCCAGGATGCGAGCAAGACGCGAATGGGCATTTCCGCCAGTTGCCGCGGCCAAAACCATGCAATGGAAGGATCCATAAAATGCAGGTCCGGCCGACCGAACGCTCTGTGCAGAATCACAGCCTCTGGCGCGCACCGCATAACGTGGCGTGTCTGCAAGTCCCGCCTCGCCGAAGAACTGAATTGAGAACAGCACGACTCCTTGGGGTAGATTGCAGGGGTGAGGGTGGAGCAAAGCGCAAAGAGGTAGCCTGTCTTCGTGAGAGTGGTAACGAGGAGAGATAGGGATCCAGGAGCACCTTTTCAAGTCCCTGCATGTCGATAAATCCCAAATGTTTCGCGTGTAACGTTATGGTGTCAGCCACAATCCGTTGGCAGTGGCAAACTGGAGCCGAAAAGTCCGCACAGAACAAGTTTTGGCGCCAGTTTCAAGATGCTGAGAAAAACAACCCATCCAGAGAGGTCGATAAAGCGCCAGGACCTAAGGTGAAACGCTCAAACAGACGCGGAACGGTCACCTGACTCGCACCACGACTTGCCGCATATAGCAATCGCACTCTGGACTGGCCTTCGTTGAAGGAGTACGAGTAAAAGCCCAAAGGCAAGCGTAGACATTATAGGTAAACGGTAGAGAAATACAGGGTGCATCAGGTTACATATTATGAAGCTCGTACACAAAACTAGGAACATTTCTGGACTACAATTAGTAAGACGAGAGTAGAATACACTGGAGGCGACTGGGCCCGGGGTATCACGCAATAACGAGAAACCGGAAGATAACTGAACTTAAGGTAGCTGCTGTGGATCAAGATATCCTGAAAGAACCTCGATCACCGTTGTCGAAAATCCATCATGCAGAAGCGAGAGATGAAGTAGGGCCTTTGCACGTCTTTTCATGCCGACGCCTGACTCCCCGTGTTGTGAAAGAAGCATTGCACAAAACACAGGCATGGGGCCGCTTGCCCTCATGGGAGTTCAAGTGATCTGGGTGAAATTGATTAGCAACTGTAGATTGTAAGCTGGAAAAACGTACTGCGCAAGTTATGCTTGGCCGTGAACCCAGCGGAACAGTATTTGCAATAAAACTGCACGTCTTTCTTCCGACGAAGGTTCGCAGCATGGACACCAGCCGGAGATGATACCTGTCGATGGAGGGGAAGCTCTAGGGTGGTCATCGCACCAGATGGGTAAGGACTAGAGGGGCCATGAGATGAGGGTGTGGAGAGGCCATAAGATGAGGGCGTGTCCGGGGTAGATGGGACAGTCCCAGACCAAAAAAAACCGGGCTCTGGCCGCTGAGCGCTGGAGCTATGCCTACGGGGTGGCGCCGTCAGTCGATCATTGCTCGCTGCCGTAGGCGCCGTCATGTCAGACCGGGTACGAGACCGAGAGTCGAAGGTTGAGTGATCGACATGAATAAAAGGAAGGATTGGTGCGGCTTCGAAAAGAAGAGACGCGCTGGGTTCAAGCTCGCGGGGTGAGAAAGTGGAGGATGCGTCGGATTCGTCCGCGGAGGAAGCTCCCCAAGTATACTCAGGCAAGGTGAGGTGAGGAAGAAGGGGCGAGAGATTGTACGAGAGAGATTGATCGTCTGTTGGGGGAAGAGCAGGCATTTCGGGACTGAAGAGCGCCATATCGGCCATTCGGACCGACAATGAAGTCGGCGATGACGAGACTTGTCGATGATCCATGAACGACTCAGGCATATAGAGGGAATCCGGAGAGCCATCTAGAGGCACCTTAAACACGAGAGCACAACGAACAATAAAGTCACGTACAATGACCGCCATGACTTCCACATTCAGACGCAGGAGTCTGAAATCCAGAGACATCCGAATCATATCTGCGTGGCGCTTGGTGTGGCGCGACCTCAGGCAAGGTTTGTCTGTGGCGCAAACCAGGGTAAGGTTAGCGGCAGCCACGCGTCATAACAATTAGGCTCACACTTCGCCCTTATTCCCGCCAGTGGGTGGAGTAGCCGGTATGACCAGAATGTCGCTGTCGATGAAATAGGTATCGGCACAGTTCACAGTATTGTAGAGCGGGAAAGCGGCCATGATCCAGGGTGCGAGTCAGACAAGGTTTAGCGTTCATCCCCGACGCATTTGTATCCCAAGAAGCAACGTAAGACCATTCTGGGGAATTGCAGAATCGGGAGTTGCGTATGTATTTTGAGAATGACTGGTGCCTGGCGACTGCAACGTGTTTTCCTGCGAGTGTCTGCCGAGTAGTGACCCATTAATTGCGATGCACAAATGCCAAATGGGCAAACGGCCAGCGATATTCAAGGTCGAAAACGAGCAGTAAATGCTCGTATACTAGCACCAGCCATGGCCAGGAGTGTTACCTAGGATACCTTGAATGAAACAAGGTACAAGGTGAGAGAGGTCCGTGAAGTTTCGAGTATTATGTCATTCAGTCCAAAAGGAGATATTGTTACCGCCCTTCGCATGTTTTCCTCAGAACTTCTTCTGGCGACCTAGAACTGGCCTGTAGCCTTGCCTAAAAGGCACGCATCGGAAGCTCCTCACTGCAATTTCCAACACGCTCTCCTGGAGGTATCGCTGCCGCCATCTGTTCATCCTCGCGATTGCCTCGTGGATCACCGATGGATCAATATGGATGACTTGCTTATTCACCTTGCAGTCGAACCGCCTCTGAAACCGTGGTTCTCTGTGGTCTATGCGGGGAGTCTGCCTAGCGACCCTGGCGTCTCTTACAGTGGAGCATCATTAAATCTCATTCAACTGGCGGATGGAAGGCGTCTAGTTAATTTCGTCCCGACTCTCCGAGTCTCCCGGTCAACGTACCTTTTGTCTTTGTCATTTAGACTGCTTCGGACCTTCAGTCATTAAGCTCCAGTCCAATTTTATCCAAAGCGATGCTTAAACCTGTAGCAGTGCCTCTCGTTCATTCTGATAGACGAGCTTCGCAATCATCCTTCCAGAACGACTCGACTTGGCAAGTAGCAGCAAGTAACCTCGGTGGTCCTCGGGTAAAACATAATATCCATCGCCCTGCGCCCATGGCCACGAGGATCTGTCCTCACGCGTACTATGATGAGGTCCCGGTGGCGCTTGTTTGCCTCCGTATCTCCCTGATAATCTCACTAAAATTCCCGCGCCGTTCAAGACCCCACGGAACTTGTATCTGCACTGCTAGCAGAACATACAGGGCAAAAGTTGTCACCTCGTTCATGAATGCTTTACTCCCGATGTGAGGTCCGTTATCTTTCCTTGTGCTCTTGTGTCAAAGCTCTCGTATTAATGTTAATAGTAATATGGCTACCAATATTATTGGTGTCTTCCGCTGGCCGCCGGTGGTATCGCGATAAGGGCCATGTCTGTGCTACCCTGCAAGTGCTTGTCAACCAACAAGCCCCATTCTGCATGAATACAGCTGTTCGCGCTGAGTTGCTGGTTCCTCCATTTCCGGCGAGGAGGTTCTTCTCCGCCGCCATCCTTGTGTAGTAATCGGTATTATGTTTTGTGGGCGGGCTCTGACGACTCTCTGACTGATTCGCGGGAAGAGCATAAACGGAATAATCGATTCTGGACACGGCAAAGTTAACCTTTTGTTTGGGGTCAACGTCTACACCTACCGGTGAGAGTTTTTGAATCTTTTGACTCGGGTGGTCTGCATCTTTTCGATATTCAGTCCTTGGTTGAAAACTTGCGGAATACGTGTTCAAATCAAGATACCTTGAAGCGACGACACCTCCAGGTATTATGTATTCCTCAGGGTTGTCACTTCGAATCCTTGCATCTGTTTTGTGACGGAGGAGGATCAGATCTTTAAATTGGTGAAAAAGAACCACCACTCCGATTTTTGATTGTGATTTTAAACGCGATCAGGTGACCACGCTGGTTCAACCGAAGCGCCTTCGTAGCTTCCTGGCGTTTCGGGCCTTACGCGACGGACAACTCCAGCCTCTCGCCCATTATCACCACGCGGTATTCCGGCTAAGGAACCCCGCCTTTTGATGCTCTGAGCAGGTGGTTACAGTGTGGGTCAACTGGCTCCGAAGAGTAGTTGCGAGAAATAATTTTATGCGTCTACGGTTATAGGTGGTGGACATAAGGTAAACAACATGAGCAAGTAAATATAGCTAATACAGTAATTGGAATAAATGACAGGGCAGCTAGGCCATCGGGATACAATACAGCGATGCACAACAGCAACAGATAATAAACAATTAAATTAGGAACCAAGGTAGCCCAGATATGGGACGAAGGCGAATCAACGTCGTCCTAGAGCCAGAGGATCCAAAGGCGGCGCGACACAGGGCCCATCTTCATGCTGATGCCGTGTAGCAGTATCTGGAAAGCTTTCGTAGCAGTTCGAGCACCACAAGCGAAAGTCGTCGTTGCTTTCGGTATATATCTCGAGAAGCGGAGGGAAAATAGGGTCCCGTATTCCGTGCTGCAGAAACTCAGCCAAATAAGGGCACGTCTTCTCGTGTCTGCGCCTAGCATCTGCTCTGGACAAGACAGTGAGGCAACCCATACACCATTGCCGAACCTCCCGGTCTCCGTGAAGATCATCATGGGGTTGGCCGGCCATGCTTCAATTTCCAGTGGCGCGGCACATCTGGGTTCCGGGTGAACGTCTGGCGACATCCGGGAAATGTGCAAGCAATCCGAACTTTGCGGCTCTTTTTCCTTGATTTTCCAACCCGATGGACCGGGCCGGCGTTATATTCGATTGGAGACGGGGACGATCATCGAGTTGAATGAGTTGAAAATCCTCGGGAAGAGTGAGTGCAAGTCTGACTTTTGATTTCGAATGTACTTTGGCTCAACTGTGCGGAAGCTGTATATGTTTCCGGCCCCCGACCACGTCTCTTCTAGGCGACACCGGCCGAGAAGCATGGACGAACGTCGAAGAAGGGAAAAAGGAGGGGTCGAAGAAAGGCGGAAGCGGACTGGTCTCCGGATGGAAAGTCGATGGCAGCGCATTGAGAACAACTGTATATGGGGGTGAGGAAGAGTTACGGAAGCAGTTGATATGGTCGTTGTCTGAAATTTCGACATCTTCGGCTCCGCAACTGATAGGCGAATGGGGAGGAGACAAGGTCGAGAAAAAAGATGATGGACTAGCGGGCGCCGACGATTCATAGGGTTCGCTGACATGACAATTTAATGTCAGATGACTGACAGATAACTGTCAGTTAGTGACTGATAATCAATTATTTAAGTTTCTGGCCGAATTTTATCTGACTGACAATTCCAGCCAGCTAAAAACTACCTACTCTGAGTGGACATGGCCACAAGTCGGCCGAAGGAGTCTCGGAAGCTGACTTTTGGCGGAGTGGCTCTGCCTGATTCTGAGCTTTGCCTCTCAAAAAAAGCTTCCCGCAGCTCAATATATTCTAAACGTTGTAAAAAACTCGAATTAACTGTGAATTGGCTGGGGTCTACTCAGATTTCACGCAGACACCAGGCAGTGTCAAGAAAAACATTTTGAGGGCCGCAAGATTGAAGATTTCGTCGATACACTGCCGTATATACCTAACTCCTCAGATAAGTAATTGTTAATTGTTATCTGTCGGTTCTGACAGTCAGCCTGACATTCTGACTGACAATCATTATTTCTTCAAACTGGAATTGTCAGCGGACCCTACCGACGAACACGATTCTGAATCCGATGAGTCGTATTTCTGGAGAGCAGTGAGTCCTCCGTCCGCAGGATTTTCTTTTGGAATGTTACCTTGGGGAGGCTCGCCCAACCATGCGTAGCTTGGAGAGGAAGTCCAGAGTAGGGGCGTGGTATGGCCCTGGATAAATACTAGCAAGGCCCACTTCGATTTGATGTGATTGTGGGGTGGGTCACGGTGAAGGTCCAGGACCAGTTTCTCCAGGATAGAGACATCGAAGTCTGTCGACAGCGACGCCTTGGCGGCAGTCTGCGGCTGCTGAAGAAACTGCCAGCCTGTTGCCGAAGAGCTGCAGGACGATGGTCTCAGATGAAATGCATAAGAGGCAGTGTGCGATGCTTACAAGTCGCACGAGGCAGCATCGAGATCGAAATAATCCTCTATGTTCAAGTCGACACAGGAACTTGAAGGAGGGGGCAAGGAAGGAATGCCATGTCGAGGAAGGAATCTTGGGAGCGAATACAGAGATGGATACAGTTCCTACCTTTAAATGGGTTTTCTTTTGTATTCCCTTATCTGGTATGCATTCTTGCAATTATATAACTTGTGGGCGCGTATGTACTCTTAATTTTGCTATGGAAGTTCAGTAAAACCTACGACACAAACGGTATTTCCAGTCCTGACCAACTTCAGGCTCCCATTTCACTGCGCGGACCGATGAACTTTGTCTAGGCGTCGATTTCCAATTGCTCTTTCCCAATGCGAGTCGATAGCCTCGAGGAGCGCCTCGAGGCGTCGGGTGATATCACATGCGAGAAGTGGATCTCGTAGATCGACGATCGATCTCATTGATGAGGAAGTAACCGAAAAATTTGCCGACGATCATTCGTCTAAATTTACAAAGGATTTGCAAGAGAACAAGAGGATTAAGTTTATGATGATCAGCTTGAGAACAAAGGATTGAGGAAAACACAATCCAGATGCGGAAGTTTCCGGGCGAGGGGTTGCTATCCAGTTGCTACACGGTATGTACGCGAATAACAGCGTCGGGCCCTTGTCCGTGGGTGGCCATCATGGTCAATCTCTGAGGCATGAAACGTTGCCAGTGGAACGCGGAGTACTTCCATTGCGAGCAAGATCGATCCAGTATCATTGGACTCTTTAACCTTCCAAAAAAGTATAGGATTGTCATCATGAACAGTTGAGGAAGCTGATTTAGTGGCGCATGTAAGCGTAGCAAACATTATGTAGTATGGGTCCCAGATCCACCCTGAACAGGCGGTCTCGGAAATTCGGAATAGCTTGGATGTAAGTTACTATAATAACGCGGCCTACCGAGAGAGCAACGCCGAGCCCATTTAGAACCAGGAGCAATATGCGGTTAAGTACATTCTGGGCGTAGAGGAGCGTCGCCTTTCAGATGCAGTTTGGTTACCGAGTGCCATCTGAACCTAGCACCCACAAGGCCCAACAACTCTCGGCCCGACAACGGCCCGATATAATTTTGTCATAAAACCGTTTCATCTTGGTTTCATCAATTTTCGCCGCTGGAAGCTTTTGGACGCGGTCCCAACGCGGTCCAGATGAATATCCTCGCCGTCCGCTGGAGTTTAGTATTTCACCCACTGAAAGTGATAATTTCCGCGTCAGTCAGTGGAATCGGCTCCATGATTACAAAACTGCGCAAACCTTGGCGCAAACAATTGGATATCAGCGTATGATAATACGGTGTGGACGACGTAAGCATCAGCCACACACAAGCCACACCATTTAAAACAGGATTAATAATGTCAAGAAACGGTCTTTGATAACACATCTTAATCTGGACAACACCTCTCGGGTTAGTGGCGGATTGAATACGATGATGCGCCGGATCTGCGTTTGTGGCCACGGCAATTTGTTTCATCCCTTCACAGCGAGTCGGGTTGTGCAACGGTGACCCGAACGCAGATTTGTAAGCAAGTGGCAGGTGAGATTCCAAGCTGACTGAATAGAACTGAAGTTACTGAACCTCTGTGGACCCAGCGCTCCATCTATGTCCGGGGGGGTTGGAGCCAGTAGATCCGGTGTCGGAATCAGCTGTAAAGATAAGGAGTCCATGGTGTCTATGCTCAGTTTCTAAAATTACCCGCCGAGCGCCTTTGGGACCAGTGCCGGTAAACTTCCCTGACTGA
Organism: Mycena leptocephala; assembly: GCA_029378395.1. Taxonomy (NCBI): domain Eukaryota; kingdom Fungi; phylum Basidiomycota; class Agaricomycetes; order Agaricales; family Mycenaceae; genus Mycena; species Mycena leptocephala. Next base: position 62,313 of record JARJLF010000951.1, on the reverse strand, counting down.
ATTGCATCGACATCATGTCGTCAGTGGCCACCAAACACGCCTATTAATTGCCAGTTGGAATATGTATAGTGAGCGGTAAGCTCACCGGCCATTACATATGTCAGACTAATATCTGGCCAAGCGAGTGGACTATAAAATCCCCCAGTCAAACAAGTTCCAGAGAATAGAACACTGGAAAAGCTGCGATACAGCTAAGTTTAGGAGTCCGCGGAGTAGATCAGTAAGATGGTAAAATCTCACGATTTGTAGATCCTCCAAATTTATTCAACTGAGATATTATGGACGGGAGAGCGCGGCCGAACAGACAGGGGCAGTGTCCTTTTTAGACGCCAATTAAATTATTGGTAAGATGAGGAATGAGATTGAGGCGTCAGATAGCGCACGTGCGAACCTCTGTAGACCGTCTAGACGAGCGAGCTGGGCAGTAAGTTGGATCGAGGCAGTCAACAGATAATACTGAAGTTCTACTCTGAAGATAGTCAGAAACGCCGTGTTATCCAGCAGAATGGGCCCTACGTGCTTGCCCGCTGCCATGCCACAGGTAGTACCCGGCCGTTTGCTGGGATCTAGGTAAACAGCGCTAGGTACGGAGGAGGAACGTGCCTTCATGTTGGCTGATCTGAGCGCTATTCCCTTGGAAATGAGGGTGATATGGGCTTGGATTCGGAGAGAGTGATGCAGTTGCCGCTCAAGAGGAGCTGTTGGACAATCCCGCCGAGTGGTGAGCTGTGGAGGACGGCCACGAATACCGCTTCCTGTTGAGTAAATGTCTTCGCTCATGGAGTTCTTGCTAATCGGAGAAGATTGAGGTGGGCAAACGGACCGACATAGGATGGCGCCTCAAGTCGCTCGTTTCCATTCGACAGCCCTTGCTCCGCTGCGATATCCGAAGTGTCCTTCACAACCGGGACCGCCGTCCATTCCTCGCGTGTGAAGCTGAGGCCCGACGTCCACCGCTTCGCCCACCCGCGATTCGGTCGCCGTTTCGCCTCGAGTACGGCGGGTGCGACATCGGGCCTAGACTCCGGTCTTTTCTAGAGGAAACCACGAACGGAATGGAGATGAAGGGGATCGAAGGTAGTGTCTCGACTCTCCGCTACGGCCAGCTCTGAGTCGTTTCCGGCGTTATACGAAGGTCTTCAATGGTCTCGCTGAAGAAATTTTCGACCTGGTTTCCGTGTGGAGTGCGTGACTAGGTTGCGATTCGAACCTGCGAAGGTGTTGCAACGTACGAAGCAAGTACGAAGGTTGGTTAGTGTTTGGTCACAGTGCTGACAACAGCGCTACACGGTCACATGGTCTGTCTTTCGCAGCAAAAATGACGCGTTTCCGAAGGCTAAGAACAGCGGAAAATACCGTGAAAACTACAAACTATATATGAACAACGGACTACGGTCACCCATCTCCCCGAAATCACTCGCAGATTCCGCGCTCCCTGCCAGTGAAGCTCCTCTTGCTCTCGCTTTCCTTCGATTTTGTACGGACAAGTACCATATATTCAAGGCAGAAAACAAACCCATGAGAACTGAGAATATCAGTAAGGTTTGTGTAGCCTTGACGTATCGTGGCGCGGGCGATAGAACACCGAAAAGCCATGTGGACAGAATACCACTCAAGTTGGTCGTGATGAACCCGAGGCCATAGTCGTGGCGCGCCGAATGTATGGGGCGGAGTTGTTGGCATTCCAAGCGGACAATGCCGGTTGAATGAGGTATGTTCCAGGGATCGACAGGAACAAGGATCCGTATTGAACGTGATGATTGGATGAACCTGTGGTAGAGGTAATTCGAGAAATTCAACTGCGCTTGATGACTGACCGAGGAATAGCCCGAATCCCGCTACACATATGATTGAGCCAACAATTATAGTTGCGCCGCGGCATCTGTAACGGTCTGAAATGAGAGCAGCTGTTACCGTCGCTGGTAGTACAGGGTCAGTTTTCACTTGCATGAGCAAAAAAAAAAAGCATACCGACAGCGGAAACGGCGAACGGGGGCACAGTCATCAATTGCGCTCTGGCAGAAGTGTATCCCAGTCCCTGAACTATTGATGGCGTAAAGCTGTGTTGTTGGGTCACATTTGAGTTTAGGTCACTGTTGAGGTTGCTTACTATGCCAATCCATACAGCGCTACGCCTGAGGTTCTATCAGCACACGGCACCCGCAGTACTTGAGTAATGCTGCGTACCGTTTAAGAAGTAAATGATGCCAACTATAACCACTTGCGGGGACGAAAAGGCTTTTCCAACCTCGGACCACCTGAAAGCGTCCACCCCCGGGTCCTTGCTCATCACTCTGTCCTGTTGGAGTTTCTCAACCACGTAATCCTTTTCTTGCTGATTTAGAAACCGGGCGTGAGTAGGGGAACGGGGAAGGAGAAAGAAGGCAGCTAGTCCGCAAGCAACGGTGACGGCTCCTTCAATCAGGAAAATCCAGGCTGCGCTCGAATGGCCGCGCTTTCCGTCGAGATGTATGATCCCGAATGCCAAGATGCCGGAGAATGCGCCAGAAAGGGAGGCAGCTGAGAAAAACATCGCAATCCTGGAAACAATGAGCAATGTGATTTTCAACTCGAAGGTATATTACCGCGTCTGAAGTCTTTGTCGCGGATAGAACATGGATAGATAGAGAACAATTCCGGGAACACCGCCTAAAAGATCCAAATTAGCGCCAGGCATAGGAACCCTATAACATACCTTCGATAAAACCAATGAAGAAACGGCATGCGAGGAGTCCGTGGTAGCCAGTGACGACTCCTAGGGAGTTGCTCAGAAAATTATCAAATATTTGGAGTTCCGATTCTCATCTTGGAGTGTTGCAACCACTCCCCATAGACCATAATCGTCGGCAAAAGGATATTTGGTCCTATACGCTTCGAAGTGAAGTTAATGTCATACTTGCGACATTCTTCAGGCCCACTCACCTTCAGCACAAGGTTCGAAGGCAGCTCAGACGAAACATAGGCAACATATGTCAACGTCAATGCGATGGTGTACTCCTTGTTTGTCCTGCAAGACTTAGTCGCAACGAAGACTACACCGTTACAGGCGCACATGTGCAAGTCCTTTTGTAGACCCGCTATACGGGGTTTCCGATGTTTGTGCGGTCCTGATGAAATTGGTTCACAACGGCAAGCAAAAGTTAAATAACCGCACCAGAAACGAGAGAAGATAAAATATCGTGATGACGGGAATGATCCAGCGGTCGAGTTTAATCCACACCGTGCGCTCGAGGTAGAATCGGTCGCGTCGCTAGCACTGTCGTCGTATTTTTCATCAGCCTGGGATATTCTTGAAGTCGTTTCTTGTGCCATTCGCAGTTGGTGTTCTGGGGTGCGAGCAGCTTGGGTTTACGAGGCACTTTGTACTCTGCAGCATTGGTAGAAGAAAGCCCGGTGACATGACCTAGGCCGGATATTAACACCGATTGAGACTATCGGAGGACATTTGAATGGAGCATAAGTGCTATCGGCTTCGAAAGAAGAAAAAAGCACGCCAAGAAGCGTTTGCCACTCAAAAATTCCCCACATTAAGAAGAGAAGCCGGTCTCTCATAACTGTGGAAGGAGCCTGAGGGGTGTTAGATAAAGTTACTTCTAATATGATCGCGGAGGTGTTTAAACGGTGCTAATGCAAAGGCCCAGATCTATACTTTAAAGGGCCCGATCGGAACGCAAGATTGTCAGTGAGCTAGACGTTATGAATGGGTGTTTCGCAGAAAGTCTCCGAGGTCATTCCATGAGAAGCAACCCGGACCTGGTATTATTGGTGGAATTTGCCACCGAAGGCATTCTTCAAGTTGTCAACTTGAGTCTTGAAAGTTGACACTGTCTACTGCTAGTCAACTGCTAGTAGTCGAAAAAGCAGGGCTTTGAAGGAATCAAAGGACGGCTAACATGGCTTGAAATTATGGGGAATTTCGGGAAACATGATAGCAAAGTCGAAGCGATCCGAGTCTGTGATCGTCGAGCAAACCCGGAGAGGGAGGGCCAGGAAGGGGGAGGGGCGGAAAGAAGGTTCAAAAGCAGGGATGGACATGGAGCCTTGGGTACATTTTGGTCAGGCAGGACTTATTACATATTAAGCGCCCAAATATAAAATAGGCGCCATCAGATGGCCAATAAGATCGCGAGATTCACAAGTTGACTCGTTTTCGAAGCTAGCTGATCGACCCTGTCGCTACAACTCGGCATGTTTCGAAAGGGACCGCGCTGAGCAAATTTATCCTGAGTCTTATCCAGTTTAATTGGGCTTAATTCTTGATTTTCAATTTGGCAGCTTGTAGCGTGTCAATCCCAAGCCAATCCACTAGCAGGACTTGGCCCGGAGTCGTCGGCGTCCCAGTCAGCCTGAACTGATACATGGAGTCGCTAAACCTCCGGGCAGTCAGATATGCCTATCAGCCGGCTGCTCGCTAAGCCCGAGTGTAACCGAGTGCTCAGTTGATGCCGTAGCTTGAGTTAAGCGAGTAATATATCACGATTTACAAATTCACAAATGCTCTTTTCTTCACTGACCGCCGACCATGCCATCCACAGGGAGCTTGCAGCCCACTTCCAAGGCTGACACCATTCTTCGAAATGCCACAATCGCCGCCGGTGCTTTGCGAAATATATCCGACTCATCGGACGTGCCGTTCCTACAAGCTGTTTCTGCAATCAGTTTGGCCATATTCAACGCTGTCCAAGTGTGTCGTCTTTCGAAATGTCCTTCATCTTTTCCCTAACTCCTCAAAGTCTGTGAAGGTGAATAAGGATGAGTGTGTGCGAATGGTCGACCAGATCCACGAGCTCCTCTTGGCTATTGTCCAGATTTGTGTAAATTCAACGACCGACGATGTGCTTCCACCATCGATTTTGAATAACATCGGCCATTTTGCACGGTTGGTTCGGTTTTTGAAGATTAATGTTTGATATTCATCCACCAAAAGCACTCTCCAAAAGATTCTCTCATTTGTCGAAGATCAGCTCAAAATGGGCAAGCTCAAGCGGTTTTTTCGGCAGGGAGAGAACGCGCAGCAGCTCGAGGATTGCAAAGCAGGGCTCAGACATGCCCTTGATACATTTTCTGTGGGTAGATGGGGCTCAAGCTGGAACGTTCAGCTTATTTCTCTTCGCGACGCATTAGGTGCAATATGGGGTCGCCACCACTGCCGCGTTGGCCGATCTGCAGATTAAAGAGGATGCCCGGCTGGAGGAACTTCTTGAAATGTTCGCTACTCGGACGAGTTTTACTTCATCTTCTGGCGATTTTTCCTCGGTATGTTTTGAAGTCTATGTTCGTCCCCGGAGCCTGATTCACTGTCTAGATCGAAGGCTATTCTACGTTCACGACCAGGTATTTCGCAACTCCGCTGCAATAATGCTGTTGTTCATGACATATAGTTCACTTTCTCTGTCCTTGTTGCCCCCCACTCCCAAAATATTTCATGGGCGAGAATCCGAGCTGAAAGATATCGTTGACTCATTTCTTCGAGAATCGGCTCGGGTGGCGATTTTGGGACCGGGTGGTATAGGAAAAACAAGCCTTGCGACCGCAGTAATACATCACACCGAAATCGCCGCAAAATACCACCGCTATTTCGTTCCCTGTGACTCAGCACAGACGGGTGCTGACGTACTGGCCGCAGTTGCATCTCACCTCGAACTGGAATCGTCTCACAACATGGCCCAGACAATTGTCCGGCATCTCTCTGCTGGCCCGCCCACCTTGATATCGTTGGATAACCTCGAAACATCTTGGGAAAACACGAGTTCCCGAAGTGAGGTTGAGGAATTCCTTGCCCTCTTAACTGATATTCCCCATTTGGCTCTCATGGTTAGTTACCAATTTATTTACCCTCAAGACGCGCTGATCTTCACTCCGGGTAGGTCACCATGCGCGGTGCAGAACGACCCGCTAAAGTGCGCTGGACCCGGCCATTTTTGCCGCCGCTGAACCCTCTATCATACGAAGCTGCCCGCCAAACTTTCTTCGACATCACCGATGAAAGCAGCGACGATGCTGATGTTCAAGAGCTCCTCCGTCTTACAAATCATCTCCCGCTTGCTGTTAGCCTGATCGCGAACCTAGCTTCTTTCGAAGGTAGTGAGACAGTTCTTCGTCGGTGGAAGAATGAAAGCACGACACTGCTTTCCGAGGGCCAAGATAAACGGTCAAATCTGGATATATCAATCATGCTCTCGCTCTCGAGTCCCCGTATCCAGTCTGTTCCGGGTGCACACGAGCTAATGCAGATTGTTTCATTACTTCCTGATGGCGTATCCAATTCCGAGCTCATGCAGATCGCCCTTCCCATCCGCGACGTCCTGAAGTGCAAGGCGGCACTTATTCGCACATCCGTTGCTTATCTCGACCGTGAGGAGCGTCTCAAGATATTGGTGCCTATCCGAGAATACGTGAGTCACCAGAAGGATTGGACTGTGATAAGTGTCTCAACGAATTCGTGCCCAATAGGTTCGACACACCCACCCTCCCTCGGCTTCACTGGTCCGACCAGTGCGAACGTACTTGTACGAGATCCTCATGCTCTGGAAATCATATCGCCAAATATCCGCGCCGGATTGCATCCCTCGCATTTTAGCCAATATGGGGAACTTCAACAATGTGCTTGAGTGGGGACTGAAGTACGACGACAGTGACATCTCGGGGACTATAAGAAGGCAATTCCCAATGTGCTCAATATTATAATTTCATCAACTCATGCGACACGTTTCCAGTATCTTAACTCTCGAAAAGTTTTCCACAGCAACCAGTAGAGGAACAACCACCTCCTCCAACAGATACCCCATTTGGTCGAGCGCTGCGACGACCACCGTCTCAAGGGCGAATACATAGCCACGCTTTTTGAGTCGTACGAGTACCTAGACATCCCCGATCCATCCGGGCTCGCAGTCAAAGGAATCCAAGAGTTTAAATTGGCCAATGACCCGTTGGGTGAAGGTACGCGAGGTTGCTTCTTAGACCGAAAATCTCACGCTGATAATGTTGTAGTCCAATTGTACAACATTCTCGGGTCGTACTATCTGATCAAGCATGAAGACGTCGAAACAGCTCTTGCGTATTTTCGCCGCGCCCTGTCGTTGTCCGTTCGTATTGGAGACAGCAATGGCGAGACGAAGGCATTTATGCATCTGGCCGAGGTCGAATGGACCAAGGGAAATAATGGACAGTCCCAAAAGTACGCCCAACTGGCCCAACAAGCCGCAAGGCTCAGTGGACACCTCTTGGCCGAGGCACACTCTATCAAGCCAGAGATCACTTGTCTAACCTCGATGGGCCATTTCAAACGGAGTATCGAATTGTGTATCAGAGCAAGAGAGCTCCTGGGTCTCTGTGGGATGCGAGGCGGGTTCCTGGACGTTTCCCTCATGAATTGGAGGGAGATATCCACTTTCGCAAATCCGAATTCCTGGAATCCCGTTCGCTACATGTTCAAATTCTGGAGAAAACAGGCAAAGATCAATCTCCCATTGAATATGCGTATGCGCAGCTGAATATCGCGTTCGTCGACTCTGCCATCGGGGCAGACGAGGAGACGGTGCACCAGAGCCTAGACGTTGCGCGGGCAATGTTTACTTCTCTCGGTTCTCCTGGTGGGATCGCATACTGCGACCTCATTGTTTCCGACCTCCAGCTGAGGCAGGGTCTGAAAGTTGAGCCTCGCGAGTTCTACGAACGGTGTATATCGAAATATCGGTTCCGAGATGACATGGCGATACTGTGTTTGGACAAGCTCAGCGACCTCACATATGGTCTGAACAACGTTTCAGACACTTTTGCATATGCGCTTGTCCTCTTGGGGTTCGGGAAAAAATCTCCAGACATGGTGGCTATTCATACTTCATTTCGCTGTCTGGGCGACATCTTTTCGGCACAAGGGGACGAAGCAACGGCAATCGCTTTATTCACCGTCGCGTTGGAAGGGTTCACTCATATGGATATTCATCTCGGCAGAGCAGAGTGCATGGTTCGGCTGGGCGATTTTGCCATAACCCATGGTGATATTGCAAAAGCAAAGGTTTTGTGGACAGATGCGCGGCCATTGTACGAGAGGTCGTCGCAAGCGGGAAAATCAGTTCCGTTGATGAGAGGTTGAATTCTCTGCAGTAGTTGTTCGCAATTTGTTTTCCTATTTTCTACAGGTTACTGATTTATTGAACATGCCTTCATGGGCAAATTTATTTTTCAGAAAATGTTTGGCCACCGCCACGTGTTCGCAGTCCGGATATGGTTATAATATTACCAGATTTGGGATGCTTGGAATTGGCGAAGGTGGATTTGGGCTGAAGAGCGAGGAAGACCAAAGACTTGTGGAGAGGATGTATGGCACAAAAAGCGAATAAATAAGAGACAAGAAATGATCCGGTGATGCTACTCGGGCGCGCCGACTCCTTTTCTTTCAAACCACATCAAGCGAAACTCGCTTCGACATCTTGTCTCTGAATTTCACCGGAAAATGCAGCGCATAAACTGGAAACTGGTAGCCCGATCTCCCTGGCCCAAGATTTCCACTGCATTTCTATTCTTCTTTACATTCTACCTCCTGGCACGCGACATTCACTCCCATTCTGTCTCAAAATATCACGATATTCTTACGACCGCCAACTCGAGTGCTCTGATGAACTACAGAGGGACGAGTCGCCTAGTACGAACACTTGAAGGAACGAGAAGCGGTATCAGTTTACGATCGTGGAGAGAGAAAAGCTGATTGAAAAATGGGGTGGAAGACATATCCCGGCGTGCGTTGACCAAACTTCTGCCAATTAATTCATCTTTTAAACTCCTTGGCGTGTAGATTTCCTCCACCTCGCTCTTTGGTTTGACCCCTGTCTATCCTCCGTCGCGCAGCTCACGCTGAATTGGACAGTTCTACGTTCTTTGGGATTTCTTCATTCCGTCATTCACATGCCCCTTTCCAATGTACCGCGTCGGTAAGAATTTTCAGCCCACAATATGATAAACAAAATTTAAATCATGTTCAAGGTCTTCTTGCCGACGGTGGTGAGTGATAGCTTCTCTTGACAGTCTTTTGATACGACCCAACCTCCTCGTTCTATGAAGGTAAATGGGTCTGCGGATTGGATCGCGTGCTGCAAAATCGTCCCAATTGCATCGTCTATTCACTCAACTATCAAACATCGGCGTATTCCACCTTTGAACAGGATATGCTAAAAAGATCGCCTGGGTGCCGCGTTTATGGTAGGTCTCCCGCTCCTTTGCGGTATTAATCTTATATCTCCAGGTTTCGATGCAAACGCTACGCGCGACGCAGCCTCGAGATGGCCATGGGGAGAAACTGATGTTGTCATCGACTCAAAATTGAAGTCTCGCGTACACTTTAATCATTTCCCGGTTGCGGACCTTACCGTAGTGAGATACCGTTCTTTACAAAGTGTCATGAAGAAGTTCGGCCACAATTGGGTCGATATACTCAAGGTAACAAAATTCCCAGTCGGCGCACAACTCTCACAATTATTCCTTAGATCGATCTCGAAGGCTCTGAGTTCGCCACGCTTGCGTCTATAATCGCCGACAGCCAGGAAAAGCCGCTGCCTTTTGGCCAGCTCTTGTTGGAGGTGCATATCGGATGGTCTGAAGGTATGGTCTTTTGTACAGTTAAAATCATCCTGACCACATTAATCCAGACATGACCACCGTGGATCATTTCAGCAGGTGGTTTACCAGACTGGAGCGTGCAGGACTTCGACCGTATTATTTCGAAGTCAGCACGATGGATATAAACACGCTGCGCGTAGAGCCCGCTGTCGCTTATGTCAGTAGACAAAATTTAATTGCGCATTACCGTCACTAAAAGCTTCATAGTGGTCTTTCATGAATATTAGAGGGAGACACGCACTGGTGGACGACGGGTTGCCTGAATATCCTTGATGGAAGGTCAATGAAGGACTCGGAATGGAAACACAGAACATGAATTACTGTATATTGTAAATGTATGACAAGTTTGGCAGGGTTCAGTTCGACGCTCGGCGCACACAGGAACTTGAAGCTAAAGAGAGTCAAAGCATTCGGGATTAGTAAGTAACGCGATAATTGTGATAAGCGCCCAAGAAGCGCCCAAGAACCCAATTTGGAAGTTCAGTGATCAAGCATTTCGGGCTTGAAACTCTATGGATACATTTGACTGGCAGTAAAGCTGCCGGGAAATGATATGTACAAAATGCAACAAACGAAACAATCAAGAAAGATCGAAACCCGCATTGGATGTAATCGCCTGCAAAAGCTTGGCTCTCAGGACCTTTTCGCTCTGGTACCGCGGGAGCTAAGACACACGGGTGTAAGCGCACATCAAGGAAAGGAGGAGGACGCCGCACCTTCAAGAGGTTGACGCAGGTGCTTGAAGTCGGCAGCCGGAGCTCGTCAGGACCGGCATCCCGGATTGCAAAATTGGGGACTAATTCTTTGAATCCTCTGACCAAGGCATGCATCAGCAATGCACAGGCGAATGAAAAAAGAAAGCTCACAGCAGCGGCGGCCGACTGCAGCTGGTTACGAAACGCAGCAACGCCCTCCGCTGCTCTTGGTCGAACGAGTGGACGACCTTACCAAGGCGTTAGTCGGGTATTCGCTGCACAAGGGAAGCTGGACCTACTCTCCAGAACGAGATGATCGTGGCGTGGTTAGAATCGTAGATCCCGCCATATTGCGTATTGCCCTGCAGATCGTCCAAATCCACGGGGGAATCGGTGCCGCCGATCAGAATCTGCAGCTCCTGCTGATTGAACATCCTGCGACGAAGATATGAGCGGGACACAGTGGTGGAGGGGAAGCGAGACGCACTTGAGCCACTTGGGGTCGATTATCTCCGACAGGCCCTCGAAGAACGCCTCGCTCTGCAGTTTGATTTGCTTGCTGAGACGATAGTGCGAGATCAGGTAGATGTACTGGAGCCTGTTCTCTTTGGTCACCGCGATGTTGCTGCCGTTGGGCATGAGGTCCACCGTCTTGGTGATGCCGAAGTCTGAATTGAAGCGTAAGTAACGAGAGACCGCGACATCTGACCAGCGCACCTTCGACTGCAACGGTGAAGTTCAGGGACAGATCCTCCAAGTTTCCGGTGTAGTGCTTGAGGAAGATAAGCCCGTTGTACAGCTCGGGGTCGAGCGAAGCGAGGTCGTCCAGAAAGCTTTGCTTGCCTAACCACTGGAATGCCTGGTAAGACACGAATAAGAGGGAAACTGCGCCATCCTCACCTTCGCAAGGAAGAACCCGGCAAACGCAATGTCGACAAGGATACCCTCGTACATCGCCTTGCCAATGATCCGCCCGATGAAACGGTACCAGTTCAGGTTATGTGCTACGAGGAGGGTCAGCGAAGTCGCGTGCAAGAACGGAGCAAGACGTACACTCGACAGCATAGGCATGAGGATTAGGGTACAGCTCATTCTTCTTATTCGCCAGCCAAAGGCCCCGATCGGTGTCGAAGACCTCCTTGCACAGCGACGTGAAAAACTCCTTGAAAACTCCGCCGCCGTCGATGCCCGCCCTAGATGACAATGCCCATCAGCCAGTGAGCAGACCAAAAGAGGCGAAGCGATGCGTACTCCTCCTCCCCAAACTTGTCGATGAAAGTTATGCCAATCCTGCCCTTGAGGTCCACGTCCCTGAGGCGATCGAACCCATCTTGAGCGATTCTTTCACGGTGCACCGTGATCTGCAAACGGTGCCCATGCATTCCGTCGTCTATATGCTGGCGGGCCATGATGTCGCTATAGATGAAGCTGCGGAACACCTGAACTCGGGTGGAGAATGGGATTGAAAAGGGTATGTTGTGTAGGATCCCGAGGCGGGGCGCTAGACGAGCGATCTGCCGCGCGGTGACTACGCGAGCGTTGCTCGTCGATATTTGTTGCTCTTCGAATCTGTTAGTGTGTAAGCGATGAGTTCAGAAAGGTAAGAGACCGCATCTTACAGTGCTGCTTCCACAAAGGATCGGATGTCGATCTGAGTAGACACCAGCCAGTGATCTGGGGGCGTGAACGGCCTCCTCGAGCTGAAAGAATGTTAAACGAGAGCGTTGTGCCCAGATTTGTGACGACTCACTCTCTAGCATGGATCGCTACCAAACATTTGGTGACCTTCTCCCTCACTTCCTCCCACGTGTAGCGCACTCCCCTTGGCCCGGTTGTCCCCGACATGGAAACATCACCATCTGCATCCTGCGGTCCTTGGTAGAGTCCGAAGGCAACGTCCAAAAGCAAGCGGCTGAAGACCGTCAGCTCGTCTAAACTCATGGGATTCCGCGGCGCCGTTGCCGAGCCACCCACATGAGCGGACGTTCCAAAGAACTCGTCGTCGCCCATCGTGAGAAGTGCGTGGGCGTAAAGGTCCGCGAGGAAGAGAAGCGGGGGGATCGACGTGTCGAGCTCGTCCGTGGGACCTGTTAAGGGGATTAATGCGATCCTCGAGGAGTAGATGAAGTGTTTACGGCCGAATTCGCGAAGAATGTTGGTGGCGTTGGCTCTCCGGACAGACCCACGCCATAATTCCTTGATGACACTCGTCCCGCTCCCGCCAACCACGATCGCGCCCAGTATAGTGCTTGTCTTCCCGGGCCATATACCCTCCAGAGCCAATAACATGCAGAACAAAGCTCTCCGTGTCGCGTCCGAGTGTTTCTGGGTCACTGTCAGTAAAGACGTGAGGTGCGCAGGCGCAGCAAGGGTGGAGAGACGCTTCAGTGTCCGAGCGTCGAGGGTGGGCAGAGGAGGAGGCTGCGGGGTAGTCGTAAATGAAGAGACGACGGAGACGACAGGTCGAGATTCGTCATCGGAGTCGTTGTCCGCCGATGCAGCGACTGCGGCCGAGGCTGAACGCTGGGAATTCTCCTCAAATGCATTTGGGGGGAGCGAGTCGAAAAGACAAGTGAGGAGATCGAGATAGGCCGTTAGCGCCGGTGCAGGAAGTGCGGCGTAACGTGGTGGTGTGAAAGCCATGAGATTCGCGACTAGATGGATCCTGTCGCTTATCGTGGTGCCATCCGGGGAGAACGCCAGCACGGCGAAGGATGCGAGGGGGAGGTGGGAGGACAGCTGGGTCAAACTCGGTATCGGCAGGCGGTTGGGCAGCAGCGGGATGGTGAGGATGCTTGAAAATAATCCCTTCACCGATTCTGCGTACGTATCATCTGCCATTTTAAACGTCGAAAAGGGCACAGTTGCCAATGGGACCAAGAGAGGCAGCGATGTCGACGATTTCGCCTCTGTCATGGGCTGATTCGACATTAGTCCATTTCAATATTGAAAGAGCAGGCAGCTCACTATGGACCGAATGGCCTCGGAGAGCAGTGGGTAGAAACCACGTTTCAAGACGTACAATAGGATGTTTGCCGCGACATCGCGACCCTGTGGTCCAAGATTTCGCGTCACTACATCTGGAAATACCAGCATATTCAGGATCTTCAAATGGGCGACTGCATTTGGGGATCTAGCAATGAACTCAGTGACTGTCGGCATAAAAGCCGCCACCTATACTCACTTGGGCGAGGCAGCGATTGAGCGAAGTAACAGTAAGTATATCTGTCGAATGAGGACCAGCCAACTTGACTGATATGGCCCAAGCGCGGGAGCGAAAAGAGATCCTACAGTTGTCAGTCTGAGTCAAAGCAAAACAATTCAGGTCAGTTCTACTGACCTTCTCCTTTGGCTGCAATCGTCTGCGACCACTTCCCCAGCACTTCCTGGTCCATCCCAATAAGCACCATGCATCGGAGACCCGTCAAGCCCTCGATATCGCTTTCAAACGACTGACGCATTTGCGCCTTTGCAGTACGGATTGCAGACACGCCTCGCCACCACGCCTGGATTCGTATTGCACTGTCATTCTTGCGTTTCTGCTCAGTTCTTTCTATACGCCGAGCCTTTGCTTGATCTGTTATCGCCGATAGACTGGATACAGTCGATGAGCCTCCGAGATTTATTTGACGTCGTCTCTCGTCTCCGAATAATGGCAACATAGACTGAGTAAGGGAAGAATTAGACGCGCGTCAAGTGCACGTCGTGTTTGGCTCTGTTAATGACTCAGCTCATCGTGCTGGAGAGTTCTCGAACTCGCTCAAAATAAAAACATGGAGAGGGCAAAATTCATCGTAGTTTTTGAGGAAAGCGAAGACGGAAACACACGCGGTTAAAGCGAAAATTTATTTTATTTGGTTATTCCCAGTTTTGCTAAGTAGGTTAGCAGGTTCCAACTGTCCTAACCGACGACCCAAAAAAAACTTCCGAATGGACGCAGAAATAGCTTTGGAAGCTCGAGTTAACGTTGAAAAAAATTGGAAGAGAACGAAAACCACGCACGGTCAAAGCGGAGTACTTTATAATTAGTTCATCCAAAAGCGTAGTACATGTAAATGCGAGTAAGTATGTTTAAGACAAAATGCAACCAGACACGGCAGGAGAGGCATGTTTAAAGAAACCATGTGAGTAAACTTGAAACCAAAAATCCGCTATACCTCAAAGCTGAACACCAAAGTTCAACCGCTACGATCACCAAGAATGATGGCCCTCGTCCGAAGAAAACTCGGTCAAAAGTTGCATCTCTTTATCCTCCGGCATTTCCCTGCTCTCGTCCACACGCAGCCGCTCCCGGAGCCAATCAAGGCGGTCGGTGTCTAATAACAGCCGATTGGCATGCCCGAGGAATAAATTGAGTATCGGCGCGCGCAACGCAATGCGGGCGGACACCAAGCTACACAACATCGCCTGATGTTTCTCGTGGAACTGAGCCTGGCTGAACGAAAGGCTTCCTATGTTGGGCCACGGCATGTGCGTGACGCTGCTGGAGGTTGGCAACGGCACAAGGAATTCCAGGACTTCGTCGGTGTACGAAGAGTTGAGACAAGAGAAGGCTCGAATGGCGGGAAATATACGAGCGATGTCGTGATATTCATTAATGGAAAACGTGTTATCGAAGAAGGATAATGACTCTAGCACTGGGAATTTCGAATTCTGGGATAATTGGAGAAAACACTCCAGGTCGCCCTCGTCGAAGTTGTTGAGACGCAAGATGCATAGTTTGGGAGCAGTCATCGCCGCTAGGAGAACGTCGCAGTTGCCGCCGTTGGAGAGCATTAAATAACGGAGCTCTGGAAGTGCGAAAGGCACAACATCGAGTGAGGTCGCAAGGCGCCTATGTGGGCGCTGAGAGTGCCCGATGAAGGAGAATTTAACGAGGGAGACGCAAGATCTAAGCATCTCGCATATAGATCGGAAAGGAATTGGGAATCGTTCCTCCCTGAGACACAGCTGAGAAATTCCAGAAAAGGGCGGCCGTATTAAATCGAACATAGGACCATTGAGTCGAATCGATGTCAACAGAGGGGAACCGCCTGTGAAGGGAAGTAGCGGTGTTGCAGCAGCAGGACTATGAAACTCGGCAAAATCTAGAGGAGTGTATAGGAAACACTCAAGCCTCGGCATGTCGAAAGGGTTGAACTGAGAGCTAACCATGGGTGGCGAGTGGATAAAATCCGTGATCAGATGAAATTGGCGGACGCGGTGCAGATGGGGTCGCATCTTTGCCAACATATCCGATCTCCAATACGCCTTGTACGCGAAGAGGGATACAGAGAGGGCGTGATTTTTGGATCTCTCGAAGTACGTTTCGAGTTTATCCAGTGCTTCGATGGATGAAGCCCGAATGAACGACCACAAAACGGCGAGATTGACTGATGCCTCTCGCCATCGTCTATTGACCTGGGACACCGCAATTTCGATTGGTTTCTGCAGAGGCAGCAGAGCAGATGATTGCCGCTGGGCATTCCGTACTCCCGCTTCGAATATTAGCTCCAGAATATCGACTGGGATGCGTGATTCGACGGGATATCGAAGATGTCCAGTCGCATCGCGTGAAATATGGGTGTGTGATGCTTCGAAGTGCATGCTGTTCAACTTGATGGTTCTGTGAGAACCAAAGGGTGCATGGAAGAATCCTGACTCACCAAGCCAGTAATCTGACCTGCTCCGGCAGGAGACTGCACGAAACTTAAAGCGACACCTCGAACATGATAATGGGATCGATGAAAGATCGATGTCGACAAGATAGGATCACAATACGGCGATCACCCGATTAGGAAATAATTGGCGTCAGGGGGTTCATTTCACACAAGTAGCTCGTTAATGCGGATTTCGCGAAGAATCACTCTTTACTCCCACCCGCCTTCAAAAATGACTCGCGCGCCGGGAACAACGTCGACAATGTCCAGTATGCTAGTGAGGTTGAGAAAAACTATGAAGATATATCACCCAGAATTGTGGCGTAAAATACAATAACATACCCCGTAGAGCCAGGCAATTTTAAAAAGATCTTGCATACCGTTTAGGTGAAACTTCGAATCTAAACTCGCAGCCAGTCCCGGAACGTTTGGAAGGAATCCAAGGAAAAACGCCACGGCTGCCCTCCAATTCTGCCGCAAGTTGGATTGAAATTAATTGACGAATTTAATCACGTACAATGCCGTTCCAATAACGGTATCGCCCATGGGGATTATACAATTCATCGACTTCTATTTTGCATCTGTGAATGATCCAATACTGGCAAAGTGTTCGAAATCGGCCAATAGCACCAGTAGCCGCTGCTTACATCGACGATCATGCTGAATAGTTGAGTTATTCATCAGAAGGAGGACCGAAATTCAACGCACATCGCTGCGACAGGTCCCAAGAAAATCTGAACGCATGCGGGTCACAGCGGAGGGCAGCGGTCGAAGAAACTCACCGAATATCCGGCCATAAAATTCAAAAACCCCGGAGCACTAGAAAAATTTGCCAGGGGCAGATGATCCAACCTCCTAGCACAGCACAGATAATCTGTCCTCGCCGGATATTGACATACCCGGGCGCGAGCGCCGAGGCGTCATTCGCAAAACTTATGGAGTTGGCCGCAATATTGGTTGCAAGCACTGAAAAGGTAAATCAAGGAAGTCTTCTACCGATGCGTGACGCACTGACCTGCGAGTGCCAAGCTGAATGACGCGAAGAAACTGGCCGGTCGAGAGTTCCAATGATCAATGATCTTCAGCGGGTCCCAGATAACCGAGCCATATAGCACTTGGCTTGCAGAGGCAACGGCTATCCCACAAAATCCAATAATCGTAACCAAGGCCGGGATGATGAATATTTGGAGGTATTGGCTGGCGGTAACAGCAACCCCAAAAAAATCAGTTTTCATATATGCAAGCCCCAGATCGCCATCACTCACGCCTTCTCGTTGATGGCATAACGAGTAAAATCTGGGATATTGACGGAGAGCGTTGACCAGGCGCCGATCGCACTATTAAAAGCCCCCAACCATGCCCAAGTTGACGCACTTCCATCCAACACTTCGGATTTCGCAAGGCTTAAATGAGGCGGGGCTCTGATCATCGCCCACGTCAACATGGCCACCAACGTAATGGGAACGAGTAGCGCCTTTGCCACGAATAGGTGGCGGATATGCCGCGGGGGTACTAGCAAGAAGGGGAGCTGTATCAGCCAGAACACGCAATAGCAGGCCATCCCAGCCGTCGTAATCCCGGCAGACTCGGGAAGGTGATTTGGAATATGAGCTATTGAGGGCCAAATTGCCTTGAGCATCTGATACGTGCACTCAGAACCGTTAAAAGTCTGAAAATTTAATTAGTTAGTTACTGAAACTTTCGAATGACCTTCGACTCGCTCCTATTCCAAACCAGAAAGTGGCCAATGCCATTCTGATGAGGACGCAGACGTAACTGAGCCAAAATCCGAAGGACGCTCTCGCTATCACCTGTTAAACGTCGGCCGCAATGTTCAAAGACAAAATCAAGTTACTCACAGGAAACGATACATGAAGCCGCGCTCCCATGGTCCCGTTCAAAACAATTACTACGGCAATAATCATGTGGCCGAAAGAAATCGCGCACAAAGCCTGTTGCCTGGGAAAATGTAAGGAAGCCCTTGAACAATTATTACGCTCCGAGTCTGACCAGGAAAGCCCGATAGCAATCATCGAGCTGGCAATCTCCCACATGGTTGGGTTCAACATGTCGGAAATCCAGTACGAGACATAGTTCTGAACAATGAAATCACATATCGGACAAAAATGATTTGCGGTGCGCCTACCCAGGTTGTCCAAGTCCGCAGGTGAGCTGGGACCGGATCCATGTCTTCGTTGCTTCGTGTCAGAGGACCTGATCGTTCGAGCGCCCAGGTAGACGGTTTCCATGCAGTGAAAAATCCCATGCTGGAGCGTTGGACCAGATAGTACATCTATTAACCCACCTCGCTGGCATTTAAGAGACCCCGGAAAGCCGCGCATAATTAGGGAACCTAATGGCCAAGGAGAATTCTCGAAGCACGGCGACTAGAAAGGGTATGTAACAAAAATTAGGAAATAATCGTGGGGAGATAAAGCTACTAGGCTGTGAGCCAATCCTAGTCAGTTCAAGGACAGTCAAGTACTCAGTCCTCAGCCGAGTCAAGCTTCAGATTCCAGAATAGCACAACAGAGCTCAATTCCAGTCGGCAACGACTTACTGAAAAGAGACGCTATTTTCTGTGTTGACCCAAAGATACACAGCCTGATCCGAGTGCAAAATTGACGTCTTAGGAGCAAAAATCAAGATCACATTCAGAAAGATAGTACACCAACCGTAGTTACGTCCTTTCTTCCCTGACACCATTCAGAGAGAAAGTCTAGAGGCAGTAGGAAATAAGTAATCGGGAAATGAAAATTGAGGAGTTTCGTCCAAGATCCATTTGCGAAGCACACAGTGCGCGTCAAAAGAACGAGTACATGTGTAGACCCGCAAAGAGAAGTTGGGAAAAAAATCCCCGGACAACACAGGCCGGTAGTGCAGCGGCAAGGTCATCACCGGATCTAGAGCTGACTCTGCAAGCAGAGCGCAGCCCAGGACCGAAGAGGGAAGCCAAAAATAGGATAACCTTGGGGGAGCGGACTCCCTTGATAGCGGTTAAGCTAAAAAGAACAGATACTACACTTGATCTAAGCCATTCGGCCAGAGTGGTGGAGGACCAAGGAGGAATGGGCAGGGTATTTATACGGAGAGACGGCGCACGGACCAGAACATATGAATGCACGGGCCATAGATATGTTTGTGCATAAGAGTCAGTCGCACTCATCGCAACCGAACCGAGTCAATTGAGGACACCAAAGCCACAGACCAGATTCTCAGTCTAATTTTGATTCGCATTGAATCATTGACGAGGGTTATCATCCGGGTTCACAGAACAAGCATCCAGGGATCCGTATAAAGCCCCGCAAAAAAATTGTCTCCGAGTCGTTATGGTGGTATTGAATCAAGAGGGTCACCGTGACGGTGTGACTTGCTGTCACTCTCTGGCTCCAAGAGCACAGCTCATTTTACGCTCGACGCCGTCTGTATCTCCTCAAAAATGCCGCCCAAGAACCAATCCCAAGGGGGCTCCTCCAAGGTCAAGGACGACAAGGTGACCTCGGCTCTTCTAGCCAACGCTGAAGGGCACTGACTGACCAAGGTCCTCAGACGTTTGGCATGAAAAACGTTCGTCTAGAACGGTCGTAATTGTCTGGAAAACATCTCATTTGGCGTTTCCATTCCCCAGAAAAATAAATCTGCCAAGGTCAAGCAGGAGGTAGCGCGAATACAGGCGCAGGCAGCTGTCACGGGCAAGTCCCGAGCGACCGTCGAGAAGGAAAAAGAGCAGCAGATGCGCGCCAAAGAGAAATTGGAGGAGGAGAAGCGCAAGAAGGAGGAAGCTTTGCTCCTCAAGCCCGTGCAGACGCAGAAAGTGCCGTTCGGTGTCGATCCGAAGACGGTGCTCTGTGCGTTTTACAAGGCCGGACACTGCGAGAAGGGGAACAAGTGCAAGTTCAGTCACGATCTCAATGTCGAGAGGAGGGTCGAGAAGAAGAACCTGTACGAGGACAGTCGGGAGGAAAAATTGAATGGTATGTCGTATTTTTGGCATGTCATGGGGGCCTTTCCAACGGTGCTGCAGATACTATGGACAAATGGGACGAAGAGAAGTTGGCCCAGGTCGTCCTCTCCAAGGCCGGAAACCCTCGGACAACGACGGATGTACGTCTTGCATCGGTTCAATGCCTCCCAACTCTGATTGGCTTTCGTAGATCGTGTGCAAGCATTTCATTCAGGCCATCGAATCTCAAAAGTGAGAGCCTTGTCCCTTCTGCACCCCGCCCTTTTTTAACGTGTTCTTCGAGGTTCGGGTGGTTCTGGGAATGTCCAAACGGCGAGCAATGCCAGTACCGACATGCTCTGCCTCCAGGATTTGTCCTGAAATCTCAACGGAAGGCGGCTGAAGAGGCGGCCAAAGCTAAGGTTATAAGCTTGGAGGAGTTCCTCGAAGTCGAGGTGTGGCTCATCCGTCCTACTGTTGTCCTGTCCCGCTGACACCTCGTAGCGACACAAACTAGGCACCAATCTGACGCCAGTGACCCCCGAGTCCTTCGCGATATGGAAAAAGACCCGGATGGACAAGAAGGAGGCGGAGCAGGAGGCCATGCGCAAGGCGAAGGAACAGCACCACTCCGCCGGGAAGAATACTGGTATGAGCGGCAAAGATCTGGTACGTTGCTCCCTGTCTTGTGCTCCATACTTGTTTCCTGACTGGGTTTGTCGCAGTTCGAATACAATCCCGAATGGTTCGAGGACGAGGATGACGGAGACGCCTCGGACGACTGGGACCTTGACAAGTATCGGCGGGAGAAGGAGGACGAAGACGCTGCTGCGGAGGCCCGGCGTATCGCCGACCTCTCCCTCCATGAGGGTCTACAAGACGGCGGAGCCGAAGGTAGCGGCGGAGGTCGGGATTAGGCAGGTATTTTTCGAAGAAATGTATTACAAACGATTTTCATTCGTCGATATATATTCGAAACACGCCCAATGGGTCCTCATACACATATCTTACATCGACGTCTAATCCTCGTCGTCGCTGCCGTAGTCTGCCAGTCCTAACCCTTCCTTCAATGGTGCTGGGGCGGCGGCTCGGGGTGGAGGAGCGGTAGGGGCACCGTTCCTTTTTCGGATCTCTGCAAAGTATTTCAAGCCCTCCAACGTGTCCGCACTCAGCAGGCCCTTCGGCTGAGGAGGCTCCTCTAGGTGCGCTGATGGTGGCGGAGCCTCCAAGCGTCGCCGCTTTGCACCTGGCTCATCAGACCCGTCGTCCTCGACATCATCGCCGTCGAGAATATAGCCGTCTTCGTCCAGCACATCTCCATCCTCCAGCGCACGAACGGTGCGCATGGCATCGACGATGCGGGGGTCGATCTTGGCCTTGATGACCTCCTGACCCATCTCGACGAGGCGTCGCTTCTCCGCGACCTTCTGGACGGGGTTCGGGTCCTCGGTGGCCCAGCGGACGTTGAGGATCTCGTCGTTATCCATCGACTGACACGCCATCGCCTCCTTCGCAAACTGCGCGTGCAGCTCGGAGACGTATGTCACGAACGCGACGCTGCGGTACTGGAGGACTTTGACGGCCCAGCCTGTTTCAGAGTCATCTAGATAGTCGAATATTAGTGAAAAGGACTTCACAAAGCCGAAGAAGGGCACCCACCATGCTCAATCTGACCCCACTCTTTGAAGTGACGCATGACGACTTCCTCCGTCTCCAGCCCGTTTCCTGTCTCTTTAATTCGCCCTATATACAACGTTCGATTCTGCCGGTTGAAGCTGCCCACACCGCCCATGTCGTCGCGATAGTCTGAGAACTTGTCTCGTGCGAAGCAGTCCTTCGAGCTGTCGGGGAGCTGGTCGTTTGGATCGGGAAGCATGTGCAGGTATTCACACTCCCAGCCGTACGGGCAGCATCCACGCGCAAAGTAGAGGCAGGTGTACTTGATACCAGTGACATTTGCACGCGTGAGGCCAGAGTCGCGCTTGATATTACAGCGGGTCTGAGACTTGACTTTGCTGCATGCATTTCGGTCATCTATTTGTAAATAACCCAGGAAAGAGCACAAACTTGGAATAGCTGTCTTCGCGGTCTCCGCCTGCCCACTTGTTGTACCAAATATCTAGCGAGACCCGAGTTAGATTGGGTAATGAAAAATCAAGGATAACTTACTGTATTCCTTCCCCGTTTGCGGAGCCTCCGTCTTCACGACATCGCCGGGCTTGACCTGCTTGCGTGCGGGCTTTAGCTTCTTTTGTTTTTTGGGTGCTGCGACCGCGACGGCCTGAATTTCTTCTGTGGTTTCCGACATGGAAGTCGAGAAAGAGTCACGCTTGAGTGACTGTCACGCTATGACCCTCTTAATCAAGACCACAATGTCGAAGGCTCTCGAAGCGCTGGATTCAAGCTGGATTTCATATTTGTGGGCTGTGTGTCTCTGAGACAACCCAGAAAATAGCGTCTCCTTTCAGTAATCCTTTGCCGACCGGGATTGGTTGTGGCTGCAAGTATTCTGGACTCGACCTGACTCGACTGTTAGTGTCCTCGGATTGGCTCACAGTAGGTCGGTGCTAGGCGAATGCTTTCCCATGGTCCGTGCATTTCCATGGTAGTCTGGCTTGGCTGCTATGACTGCGGCTGTGACTAGAACTGACTCAGTCGTAAACATAACATATCTATGGTCCGTGCATTCCTATGCTCTGGTCCGTGCGCCGTCTCTCTTGTATAAATACCCCCCTAAATCTTCCTTGGTCTCCACCACTTTGGCCGAATGGCTTAGATCAAGTGTAGTATCTGTTCTTTTTAGCTTAACCGCTATTAAGGGAGTCCGCTCCCCCAAGGTTATCCTATTTTTGGCTTCCCTCTTCGGTCCTAGGCTGCGCTCTGCTTGCAGAGCCAGCTCCAGATCCGGTGATGACCTTGCCGCTGCACTACCGGCCTGCGTTGTCTGGGGATTTCTTTCCCAACTTCTCTTTGCGGGGTGTACACATGTACTCGTTCTTTCGACGCGTACGGTGTGCTTCGCAAATGGATCTTGGCTGAAACTCCTCACTTTCGTTTCCCTTATTTCGTACGGCTTTCTATTCTTTAGACTTTCTTTTGATTCCAACTTTCAAGGCCTCAGAGGCTCAGACGAAGTTCGAGCACGTGCATAGTCTCTTTATGGAAACTTTTCTTCCTTTTTAATACGGACAAAACTCACACACTCATTTGGTTCACCTCCCACCACCTATAATCGAGGTTCGAGGGCGTTCGCTGCGAGCAACCACAGTACCAGCCCGACTGGCCGAAGGGGCGCAGGAGAACGAAGGCCGCACCCACTGACCTGATCTGGTGATGGTGCGCATCTGATGTATGAGGTTTTGCGGTCATATGGCGGTTTGACATGTGTTCTTTCGAGGGCAATATAAATAATCTTGCGGCGACCTTCTCTCCTTCACGATGATCCCGCTTCGCTCATTCCCAATTCTCGTGTTCATCCTATCCAGCGTCGGCGCGTTGACCACTAAACCGCCACCCTGCGGGCCGATCACGTACTGGTTCGCCTTGTGCGTACCTCGGCTTGATTCTGACAGCCTTATGCCAATTAGTTTCCAGTGGAGACAGCTATACCACCACTGGTTTCGATCCCAACAGTACCCTTCCGAGCGTTGGTAATCCCCTCGGAACCCGTCTTTCCCTGGGTCCACTGGAGGCGGAGGTGCGCTCGCCTGCCCACCCCTACTGGAATCCCGACTGTATTGATTGCATTAGGCGAGAATTTTGTCGGATTCGACACCGTCACCTACAACAAATCCCTCATCCTGACGTACGACTACGCGGTCGGCGGCGCGACGATCGACCCGACCCTCGTTGCACCTATAACCCTATCGCTTCCGGACGAAGTGGACCAGTTCCTTGCAGGTGCGGCCAAGAAACCCGCGACCTCGCGGTGGACGAGTGAGAATTCGCTGTTTTCGGTCTGGATTGGTAGGTCGCTGTGGGAGTTATGGCCCTTTAATGACGACGTAGGCAGGCATCAACGACATCGGGAACACCTTCTACCTGGCGGGGATCGTGACGCGTGTGTTGTGTGTGTCTTTAATTCATTCAAATTTATAATACCTCGGCAGGTTCTCCGACACGCTCCTTGATAGGTATTTTGCTCAGGTGCAGAAACTCGTGGGTCACTCTGAATTTCTTGGGATCAGAAAATTGACGTCTAGTTAATACAGTAGTACGTCTCTCCAAATCACCCCTCCCATCCCGATTTAAACTCGTATCTCTTAGCGACGCTGGTGGTAGAGAATTCCTCTTTATCAACGTACCACCCACCTACCGCGCCCCTCTGGTGCGTTTTCTCATCTCAGGCGTTCTTTTTATCCGAAGAACACTACTCGCAGATAATGGTTTTTCCCCGACCAACTTGATGTCGCGAAGACCGTCATTGAGAGCTTCAACACCAAACTCGCCGCGAAGGTCAAGTCGTTCAAAGCGATGAATCACGGCGTGCGCACAATATTTACATTTCACATCCATTTCGCCTGCTAAGCGTCCCTCCTGTATGTAGGTAAGGACCTGGATATGGGACTCCTACTCGTTATTCAACATTATCCTGAACGACCCTACGAAATTCGGGTTCGTCGATGATGTGAGCTACGGAGAGCCGGGTGATTTCTGGGGGTAAGTCGTGTTGATTTTTTTTTTTCGATGTTTCACACTGATCAATTCATATGAACAGCAACAGCTACCATCCTTCGAGTGAGCATTCCATTCCCTCCTTCCTTTTTATTGATTCTAAACGCGGAATACATAGGTCCCGCCCATCATATTTTCGCGAAGGAGGTTGCCAAGCTACTCGCTGGGACGCCGTGGTTCTGAGTTTTGTTAAGTAGAAAAAATGAGATGGTCTGATTGTGCAATTCGAAATTCAATCGTTTGTATTCACCGCTTCCAGGCGAGAGTGACAGAAGGTCACGCCGTGACTCTCTTGAACCAAAACTAGCATGCCCCAATTGTGCCCCAATGGCGCTCAACGTTGAACTCTGAGCGTGAACCCAGAATATATGGCGCTTTTTTCAATGAAGAACACATCCGTCTGTGGCTGCGATGACTCGGCCTGACTGGGACTGACGGACATGCGCAACTTGAAGTGGATTCATTCACAAACAATATTTGTTCCGTGTATTCCTATGTTTTCGTCCGCACGTCGCCTCTTTTATCTAAATACCTCGCCGATTTTTCCTGGGTCCTCTACCACCCAACCACCACCATCAAGTAGTATCTGTTCTTTACATATAGTCTTCCCGGTATAATGGGATTCCGCTCCCCGAAGTTTTTACTATCTTTGGCTTCCCCTTCGGTCCTGGGCGTTCCGCTTGCAAAGTCAGCTCCGCAGCCGGCGATAACCTTGCCGCTGCACTATCGGCCTGTGTTGTCCGACGGAGATTTCCTTCTCTTTCTACACATGCGCTCGTTCATTTGACGTGCACTGTGTGCTTCGCAAGCGGATCTTGGAAGCCCCCGAGATCCATTCACGCAAAAATAGCTGACAAGGATGTGGTTTACTTCGAACGGTTCTCTTGAGTTATGGAACCCCTTGAAGTTACGGAGCACTTGGACTAGAAGAGGGCGTCGCTTCCAATCCAGCGTGCCCATTTACTGAAGGGAGCCTGAAATCCTCGGTCCTGTCTTCGGAATCCACCGGAATCTCGAATGCCATCCTCGGAATCGATTCGGAATCTCGGTTGCAGTCTTCCACCGAGCCCATTTATGCCATTTGATTTTCAAATCATGATGTTATCGCCCGTCCCCGCACTTTCTCAATCGTACTCTATTTGCAGAGCGCCACAATGGCGCTCGAAAAATCCCCCCGCCTTTGAAGGTCACCGTGGTTGGTGCAGGCATTGGTGGACTGGCGACTGCGATAGCGCTCCGCAGAAACGGTCACTTGGTCGAGGTTGGTCTGGCATTTGCTCCGTCCTACGGCTCTAATCTTGACACAGGTTTTCGAAGCGTCTGAGATCAAAACCGAAATCGGCGCTGGGATCGGTGTTCAGGTCAATGCGCTTCGAGTCCTGGAGCACTGGGGGCTGCCTCGAGAAAACTTGAAAGGCGTCAATTACGATGGTGTATGTTTCCCATCCAATACTTGTCTTGGATCCTCACAGGGCGACGCCAGATTACGGCGTTTGATTCCAAGCTTGGAGAAGGCATCGCTCGACGCTGGTTACTTCCTGAGATGGATCAGAATCGGGTATGTTCACCTTTGGTTGCAAATGCAATTCTGACATGGAGCAGAGTTTGTTGTGTCACAGAAGCGATGTTCACGACGAACTTATGCGGGTGGCAGTCGGTGAAGGCGAAGGACCACCTGTTAAACTTCATCTAGGAAGCAGAGTAATCGACTGTAACCCCGAGGACGGCACCATAACCTTGAAGGGTGGACAAATTGTTCATGCCGATCTCGTCGTCGGGGCGGATGGCCTTCATGTAAAAGTATTTCATTTATTTATTTTGAGGAGGCTCTAATGTTTACTCCAGTCTACCATGCGTACCAGCGTCTTCGGTCAAGATCAAACGGCACCTGCTTCGGGCCTCTCTTGCTTCCGCAGTGTTGTGGATGCTTCCAAATTGCACGGTCTTCAGGATACCGAGTGGTTACTCAAGGACTCTCTGGCATGAGGGGCGTGCTCTTCCAAGAAGGAAATTATCGTATCATCGTCATGTATCCATGCCGAAGTGGAAGCCTCATCAACCTTGTAGCTCTATACACAGACCCACATCAAGACGATCCAGGTCAGCAGATATTCATGAGAATTTAGTGGACGACTATCAATTTGCCTCTCTTAGACTGGTCCCCGGTGGGGACACGAGAGGAGCTTCTGCAAACATTCCACGACATTCATCCCAGGTTCCTTGCGTTCCTATCGCTGGCGGACAGCCCGATTCTCAAGTGGCAACTGCGAGTTTTGCCGGTTCTAGATACCTGGATAAACGGGCGCGTTGCTCTTCTTGGTGATGCTGCACATGCCACACTACCGACGCTAGGCCAGGGCGCAGCGCTGGCGATCGAAGAAGCTGGTGCCCTCGGATGCCTGCTGCCTCTCGGCACTAGAAGAGAAGACGTACCGAGCAGACTGGAAGCATATCAAACGCTTCGCAAACCACGGGGAGACTACGTAAACAGAGAATCCCTCGAGCAGGCAACGGTACCGTCAAAACGGGGGTTATATCTCCGATGTGCGTCAAGCCTGATGGATTTTTCAATGTTCCTAACCGTATTTGTCAGCGCAAGAGGTACAAGAGTATTTACTTCGGCACGATGCCATCAGAGATGCGCAGGAGTACTACGAAAAGTATTTTGGTGCGCGTAAATGTTCTTCGATGTTTCCCATGGTCTGAGTGGTCTGTAATAAATAAAGCGTCCACCATTTAGTCCGTATTCGCACATACTATGTGGCTTTCCCAGGTACTTGGCGCGAAGCCATTGTTAGGAGAAGTCGCAGTTCTCTGGTAGCAGCAGGAAACCTAGAGAGGTGCTTAGTGGTATATGATGCCGCAGTGTTGTACTAACTGGGTCGCTTGAAATCGATAGAGCGAAGAGCGTCTTCGACGTATGAATGATGATCGTCATCAATGTGCAACACTTTGAGCAACCGTATGCCCAGCGGCGCGACAGCCAGGTTTGCGCAAACGCAGTACAAAAATGAAGGTATGGCATCGCCGGAATCGATTTCGACAACTTCCCAAGTGAGAGGAATCTTTAGGGTTCTAGCAGAAGCGATGTTGAACTGGAGGTATTTTGAGAAGTGCACGTCGATGAGGCGGATGTGATTCAGGAGCGGGAAGGCGTTGGCAACTCGTAGAGCGCCTTTGAGTTCGTGGAAGTACAGCGAGTAGAGTTCAAATTTCACAACCTGTGTTAATCGTGCTAAACCGCCTTCGATGGCGGATTGTTCAGAAACGGAAAAGCAGGTCCAGTCGATGTTTGAGAGCCGCAACGATTGTACGCGTGCAAGACGCCCAAACGCTGAACTCGTCACAAGGCTGTGAAATGCCCTTTGAGCTGTGCCAGGATGCGTCTTGGCATCAATGTCCAAATGGTATATAGAGGAGGTGAAGGTGCATGTCGAGGATCCTAGGAGTTGGAGAAATCGAGGGAATTTGGAGAAGACAGGTCGATGGTTGAGAATAAAATGTGTCTGCTCCTCGGAAGCCATTGGGAGGAGACTAGTCCACATAAGCCGACGGTTTTGTGATCCGTCGACAGATCATCCATGATGTGCTCCAATAGTTCTGGTGGGATTCGGGGTGGCATTAGCAAAGGCGAGTAACAAGTTAGAGCAGTCGGCTTGGTCTGGGAGAGAGCACCGTCACTGTGCATATAGATATATACCAATCAGATGCGGCGGCGTTGAATACGTAAATCAAAGGGCGAGCCTGAACCTTCAACAATTGGGGGGGCCAGCTGACTCTAAATAAGAGCCGGAAATATCCTGGGGCTTGACTTGTAGAGTGCCGACGTCAATTACCGAGGCTTCATTTCACTTGAATTCCACAAGGAGAGCCAGGCAGTTCGGGTCTTCGGGTATGCTCCGTATACGCGCCAGACAGAAATGTATTTTTTGTTTTCATTTTCGCCCGGCCATGGAATAATAATCCAACTCCCGCCAGATCGTCGGTTACTTAGGTGGGTGATGGTGGTTGAGGTTCAAGAGAGGTGGTACGTGACATCATTTCGGGTCGGACCGGAGTCACACTCACCGTGACGGATAAGTCGAGGCCGGAATTTACTTAAATCTATCAAGCATTTCCTCCGTCTTTTGAAACCAGAATCTGCTCATACCATTGCCAAAACCTAGAGATAAAAAGCTCGACTTGGCTCCTTGATCGCTGATATCTGCCCGTTCTACCGCAGACCGTGACGAGACCGGCCACTGGACAACTACTGGAGGTTGACCAGAGGTCAAAAAAATAGAGAGGTAAACTGTACTCGCACTTGTCATCAGGGCTTCAATGTTGATAATTCTATCAGTGTAATTGCGAATGCCAGGAGCGTGTCCATGCAAGATGATGACGTTTCACCAGAGTTTATGCTGCCAGCGCAGCGAGTTACCTACTCTATTCTCCCTTTCAACTCGTATCATTTTCATCTGACTGATGTAATCCTGCCGGTGCCTTTGCTTGTTTGACAGGCCCTCGATGCGAAAAGCAAGCCTTCCAGATTTGATTAGCTTCCTTCCCTTCCCCTCACTCCACTTCCTCAGTGGGACGGTTTTTTTTCCGGCCGCTACCGCTTGAAATGCCCCCCATTGCCTCTAGTTTCAAAGCTATCTTGCGCTTTTTACGCGGACGCACTTCCAGTGAGTACGCGGAGTCAGAGGTTGCGATTCTACCTCTTACTCTTTTATTGCTACAACCTGCTCTGATCCTCGCGCCCAGCCCGAAGTTACCCATCGCCGAACTCGATATCTAGCGCTCGTGAATCTCAGAGCGTCAAAGATTCCCGCCAGCCTGAGATGTGACCCCACAGATATTCTTCCGCTACATCTCTCTCACATATCTATTTTTCAAGGCCCCTCCTCAACTTCCGCTCGGTTCCGTCAAACAAGGTTCCAGGAGTCGAGCGACCTACGAGATACCGAAGAGCGTCATCTGTCTCTTTCGTTTCTATTCCAACAGTATCAAGGGTGCGCATCTACATTAACAATCGACACGAGCACTCACCCTTTTGGATACAGAACTGATAGTAATAACCGTGCACCTTCGCCATCGATAGAATTTTATAGATGAATGGATTCCGAGTGCTACACACCTATTTGTGCCGATCGGAAGGCGGTATCGGTCCGAATTCGCATTCAAAAATAATCTGGGATTAAATGTACGCTTTGAGAGCGAAAAACCAGAAGCCACGAGGTCAGTTGCTCCCAGTCAGAGTACTAAATGAACTACCATCAGACAACACACCGGTCTCTATTGGCAGGCTTGAATGTTTGTTACTTCATCGACGTTAACCAAACCGATTCATCAAATTCCGATTATTCACTAGTCCATCCCACGCACTCCGTGGCTACCCGTCATTCTGCTGAACAGATTGGTGCCGAAGAATTTAACGCGCCCCATTTTCATCCCTTCTAAAATCCGCTGTTTAGCTGTCACGGTGCCACTCGGTGGAACGATTACTCCTCTCCACCCCCGATTTTTTTGTTGGCCTCGAGATTCAGCGGGCGAGAGTATAAGACACCGGAAGTCTCGATTGATCAATTTCCTGCTTGAAACTGTCTTCAAATAAGGATTACCAGATCGGGAGTTCATCCGACCAGGTTCTCGGCATGACGCGTCACGGATGTTTATCTCCTGACCCAACTCCCTGACCAATATAAAGCGCAACATGTCTGGCTCGCCTAATCAAGTTTTTTTCTACCATGTCATCCACCTCTGCATCCAATATCGTCCTCATCACCGGTGCCAACAAGGTAGTTTCTCCTGACAGGCACTTGGTCACTTCTAACTAGTTCCTAAGGGCATCGGTTTCGAGATCGCCAAACAGCTCGCTCAACACAAGGGATACCACATCCTACTCGGCAGCAGAGATGCTGGCCTAGGAGCGAAAGCAGCAGAAACCCTACAGAAAGCCGGTTTATCGGTGGAGAACATCACCATTGACGTGACCGACGATAAATCTATCGAGGCTGCAGCGCAGATGGTTCAATCTAAATTTGGCCGCCTGGACGTCCTCATAAACAACGCCGGCATCTCAATCGACAGGGACAAAGGCAGCTCCATCTGCTCGAGGATGGAGCGGACGTTCGCCGTTAATATCTTTGGCGCCGCGGCGACTACAGAGGCATTTGTCCCTCTGCTCGAGAAATCTGCCGCCGCGCGCCTTGTGTTCGTTTCTTCCGACCTTGGATCATTGGCCCACCGTGCCGATCCGGAGGGGCGGCACCATTACGTTGATGCGCCTGCCTACCGCTCCAGCAAGGCGGCGATGAACATGCTCGCGCTGGGGTACGCGCACAGATACAGATCACAGGGATGGAAAGTCAATATCCATAATCCTGGATACACGGCGACGGATTTGAATATGCACTCTGGACCTGGGACAGTGGAGGATGCCGCAATAGGCGCGGTACGCCTCGCGACTCTTGGCGCGGACGGCGAGACAACGACGTTCTCAGAGAAGGAAGGTTCTCTGCCGTGGTAGACTACTTAATGGCGGTGTGTGCAAAGCCGGTGTTCAATTCAGTGTTCAATTTCAATCACGACGAATATTTAAAAGCTGTTGGAAACCTACAGGATTCTTCACGAGTCTTACACCTTCATCTCCCCCCGAGCGGCCTCATTCTCCCGTTCGATTATGGCCAAATGTCCGGAAATGGCGGAGGTACACTGTTGAAACCTAAAGACACGACGTCAGTGCATATTCAACATCGAACTTCACCATCAGTGTAAGCAAACGTGTCGACGTCGATCTCCTTCCCATTCTCGTAGCGAGACTTGCTGAGATTAAATCTCCAGAGGATGCGTGCAATGTTATGAGCAAGATGAGAGCATTGATGCCGGATGAACGACGTGAAAGCGCACCCGATGTAAACACTGTTCGACGCGATATATTGGCAGGACAGACTCTCCAACCATAACCAAAGCTCTGGAAGGAACCATTGATTATTGATATCTAAGGCTCGGCTGAAACGCACCGAGTGCTGCCACGAACCCTGATACTCGCGCTTCGACACAAATCTATAGCGAACGGGTCAGTAGAAGAGTGGGGTTGCCGGGAATGCTAGTCGACGCACCTCTTCGGGTCAAAGCGGTGAGGCAAAATCCGAGGCTCGGGTACTTTTCTACGCCCCAGCCGGTCACTGGCAGGGAAATCCGCCAGGTTGAGGTTGATTCCCCATAGGTTCACGATGATAGTGCTGCCCTTCGGAATGAACATATGTAACCGTACATAAAGTTTTCAGCGAACGGTGATGCAGAAGTCCGTCGGAGTCCATGAGTCTGGATGGATATGCCTGTGAAATTCAATGTTTCGAGAGATGCGTGGAGGAAATGAGTTCATGTGACAAACTGGGGGATCAACCAACTGCGACACTCTCACTCTCAGACTCGCTGAGCAAACACCATCGACTTGCGACACTGTCGGGTAAAAATAGCGACAGTGTCGCAAGCCATCCAGTCTATGATGTTCTGTATTAGCTAAAACATCCCATTATCAAGCAGCTAGGGCAAGCGGAGCGCGCCCTAACTGCGGGTACCAGCATGTCGTGCTGGGTTAGAGTCTGGGTTAGTGGTTGGGGGTTAGAGTTTGTGTTAGAGGTTAGAGGTTAGGTTGGTTAGTGTCTGGGTTAAGGGATATATTTGTCTCGGAAGGTTAGGGTTAGCGAAATTGCATCCTAGTGAGTCCCCAGGTAACGAGTGTACGAGAAACGGTCCATAATTAGTCTGCCACCAGCCCCATCAGGGTGTCGCAACTTGCCACAGTGTCGCAACTAACAAGAAACCAACTGGGAGTCTGAGAGTGAGAGTGTCGCAGTTGACACATCCCCAACAAACTGTTAGTTTCACCGCTCGCGTACTACTCGGCTACGTTAAACCAAGAGGAGAAGATAAACAATCCAGTAATATTGGACAATTCGTCTTTGGAAACATGTCTGGGTTTCGTTCGAGTCATGGTGTGCTGCGGTTGGTACGTGGTAAGAGAGAGAAAACATCGTGGGAGTTCCGTTGTGATCCTATTAATCCGGATCAGTTCCATTCTGACCTTGACCAGACACAATGACCAATTTCATTTGCGGTTCGTTCCCGAAGCAAATCACTATACACGGCCCCCGCCGTTTATCCATTCGAACTTGCGTCAGTCGGGATATGTAACTGGATGGTCACATGATGCTCCTTTCTGGTATGTGCATTATGCTATGCGGTCTGTACTCTCGCAGTTCGCTATTCAGGCGCTCCTTCTATTACGCAGCACTTTTCCAGCGGGGCCGAGAGTCCGACTCTGTCCGATTCCAGCCCGGGGCCAAGTGCAGGGCACCAACACGTGCACACAACAAACATACTCCGACTGGCCACTGGCACGGTGAACTTGATGGAATACGGTGTGCGTTTTACCGAACCTCGGTGCCTGGCCGTTTCCACCACTCGTATGTATTTTACGCTCGTCAGTAGGAACTCTCAGAATCCCCTAAAGGGCTCATGACATGCTGCGGGTTCAGCGAATGACGATCTCTTGTACGCCAGTACCGGTTGTACAGTATTCCTTTGCCTCACAAATCCGGCTCCTCGTGCTTGAACTTTGGTCTGACTGAGCTTTCCAATGCCGGCCTTCCAAAATTACCACGGGCTCAATGTGGGAGCGGACCTTGACAGCTCGAACGATAGTTTTGCCTAGATCCGATTCGGACCGTAAAGGAAGCTCACAATCCCCAAGGCAAGAAAAGTAACGTGACGCATGGATAGGATAAACGGGTGGGCATGGATAAACGGGTACGCGTTGCTTGTCAATGCTCTTGACGCATTGGCGGCATTCGACTGGTACTTAAGCTGCCTATACCGTCCTGCATATGCATCTCAGCACAATGGCGACTTCTGGCGATTCCTCTCGTATTTTAAACGTCTCTATAGTTGGGGCTGGCATTGGTGGCCTTACAGCTGCCGTAGCACTCAGGAGAAATGGGCACCAAGTCCAGGTCTGCATAACTTCCCCTTCGTGTTATTATTATGAAACTGACCATTGCCTCAGATTTTCGAAGCTTCGGATATCAAGACAGAGATTGGCGCAGCCCTTGGTGTACCAGCGAATGCATTGCGAGTTTTAGATCACCTTGGTGTCTCCAGAGAGAACCTGAAGGGTGTTCCATTTTTGGGGGTATGATTCAATATTCTGTCACGATAATTTTTCTAAAGAGAAGCAGAGTGAGGTCTTCGATTCTGAAAGCGGGGAAGGCATGCCAGAAAGTTGGTTGAATGAGACTTCCGTATGTTAATATTCTCAGT
Organism: Mycena leptocephala; assembly: GCA_029378395.1. Lineage (NCBI taxonomy): Eukaryota > Fungi > Basidiomycota > Agaricomycetes > Agaricales > Mycenaceae > Mycena > Mycena leptocephala. The sequence goes on along the minus strand of JARJLF010000951.1, from coordinate 28,441 downwards.
TAAACTGTACATCGCTAACTCATCATAGGGCTTGTTTTGTCATCGAAGCGATTTGTACGAGGAACTCAAGCGCCTCGCTACAACCGATGGCGAAGGATTCCCGGCAAAACTACGCCTTGGAATCAGGGTGTTGACGTGTGATCCTGAGGAGGGGACAATAACGTTGAGCAGCGGGGAGGTGGTCCATGCCGATCTTGTCCTCGGCGCCGATGGAACACATGTAGGCTCCAATCTTTCTCCTCATAACTTAACTAACAAGCCTTTTAGTCGGTTATCCGAACTCAGATCCTAAGCGATGAACAGAAGGCCTCAGCGACCAGTTGGTCTTGCTTCCGCGCCGTTTTTGAGCTAGCGACGGCTCACGAAATACCTGAACTGGAGTGGTTTACCGCGGGGGTCTCTGGTGCACGAAGCATCGTGGGGAAGGGAGATTCATTCCGGATGATTTTGGCTTATCCGTGCCGGAACGGAACTCTCCTCAATTTCGTGGCCTTCTACACCCATTCACAGGAAGATGCAGGAGGTCAGTGATCTACCCAGACGACATCGTACAGCTTATTGAATAGTCATTGCAGGCTGGACCCCGACGGCATCCAAGGAGGATGTTATAGCCCAGTTCCAGGATTTCCACCCTAAGCTTTTGCGCATCTTGGATCTTCCGGCTCACAGCGAGATCCTCAAATGGCACTTGCGCGTGTTGCCCCTGCTACCTACCTGGATTCGTGGACGCGCAATGCTTCTCGGAGATGCTGCGCACGCCTCACTGCCGCTTCTTGGCCAAGGCGCGGCCATGGCAATCGAGGAGGGGGGATCCATCGGGTGTTTGATTCCCGCAGGCACGCGCCGGGAAGATATCCCGGCCAGACTCGAAGCGTACCAAGATATTCGGAAGGGCCGGGGAGAGGTCATGAGAACCGAATCGGTTGAGCAAGTGTCAAGAATTATGCATGGCGGTTCAGCACTTGTCAGATGTGAGTGAAAGCGGTTGGAGTCTGGCCTGTACTAAAATCCACTCGACAGCTCGAGAAATACAAACTTCTCTTTTCGAATATGATGCGATAGCAGCTGCGCAAGAGTGCTATGATGAACGCTTCGGTGACAAATCGTTGTGAAAGTAATTCGCATATAGTTACTTATAGAAAGACGTCCATCCAACGGACGTTACATTTTTTCGAATTAAATCTAGTCTTTTCGTATTTGTGCATAAAACCATCAAAACAAAAAGCTCAATTATTCAGACGCTTTCAAAGTCATTTCGCAAAACTCTGTACAACATCTCTGGCCAGTTTGGAGTTCCAAACAAAAAAAATTGATCAATCAACAAACTGGCACTCCGAGTGGGACCACGACGATTAAACGGCGGTTTTTGTTTACTTCAGGGGTTCAACGAGCTCAATTACTCGCGTCGGGGCAGTTGCATATGCCGTTTTTAAGCTGTGTGCATGTTAGATCGACTCTTCAGGTTGAAAGCTCCGCAATATGTCCAGGTCGCCCACTGAAAGTTGACTAGTCACCCTACTATAATGCTGACTTTTACATTAGAAGTCGTTCTCATCACCGGTACGAACAATTTTGACTGACCCTGGCAACAGAGATGCTGGCCTAGTCACGAGTGAAAGCAGCGTAAACTACTTAATAGTATTTTACAAAACCGGAGTTCAATTCAATGTTCAATTTCTCAACCACGACAAATATTTGAAAACCGATGGAAACCTACATAATTCTTCACGAGTCATACGCCCTCATCTCCTCCTGAGCGGCCTCATTCTCCCGTTCGATTATGGCCAAATGTCCTGGCGATCGGGGAGATGGATATCGGAAATGGCAGAGGCACACTGTCGAAACCTTAAGATATAGTGTCAGTGCATATCAATATTCAACATCGAACTTTACCATCAGTCGATTTCCTTCCCATTCTCGTCGCAAGCCTTGCTGAGATCAAAGGCCCAGAGAATCCGTGCGATGCTGCGGCCGAGATGAGTGATTCGATGCTGGAATTACGATCTGAAAGCGCACCCGATGTAAACACTGTTCGACGCGAGATACTGGCCAGGACAGACTCTCCGACCATAACCAAAGCTCTGGAAGGAATCACTGATTTTTGATATTTAAGGCTCGGATGAAACGTACCGAGTGCTGCCACGATCCCGGATGGTCGCGCTTCGACACAAATCTATACCGAACAGGTCAGTAGAAGAGTGGAGGTTGCCGGGAATACCAGTCGACGCACCTCTCCGGGTCAAAGCGGTGAGGGTCAGGGAAATCATCCGGGTTCAGGTTGATTCCCATAGGTTCGCGATGATAATGCTGCCCTTTGGAATGAACATGCCCCGGTAAATAAAGTCTTCCGTGCTGGCATGGGGTATCCCGAGAACCGGTACCGGCCGCCATCGCAATGTCTCGGCCACGATGGCGCGGATGAACGGAAGGTCATCAAAGTCCTCGAACGTAGGCATGCGGTCGGGACCAACCACAGCATCGAGTTCCTTCTGCGCCTTGGGAATAAAGGACGGTCCGAAGGCCGTACACGCGAGGAAAAATGACGAAAGGCTCCCAGCAGTTGTTTCGACGCCGGCGCCAAACGGGCTTCCTGATTCGAGGGATAAGTTGGGGACGTGTAGGACGGCGGTGTTACTCGCCGCAGGTGTATGCAATCTCGAGGTCGCTCATGTGTTCTTCTCGCGCTCTCGATAAGTTGACGGCAGAACGACGGTGTTGCACGCCGTTTATCATCTTTGTCTCCACCTCTTGGACCAAACGGGTGATTGTCCCGCCCACGCTTTTAAGCGCGGCAGTGCGCCACGGTGTTAGGAAATTGGGAAGATAGAGGAGGGCGGGGATGGTCTCGACTAGATACTTTCCCGGAATGCTGCCAGTGGGCCAGTATTACATCTTATTCACGAGGAATAATTGTACTCACTTGACACTTGTTGAGAAATCCTGTGAATTTCGATTGAGAGAGATCACTTCATCATATATATATCGTGAACCCGTCGACTATAAGTGACGACTACAGTAACCGATTGGCGTAGCGTTCGAGGTGCTCACGGAACTTAGCGGGAGATTTTTTTAACTCGAAAAGTAGCTGCTTGGATTCGAGATTTTGAATTGGCTTGTAAGTGTCCGATTCTTTCTGTATGAAGGAGGCTGAGCTGAAATAAGAATTTTATTCAGGTACAATTTCCACTTAACGCACCATGGAGAACCTACGCCAAGGCAAAAAGTGGGTGAATCGATTTGTGGAGATCCCGAGTAAAGCTTACCCGACGCCATCGTCTCCAAAACGGGGTATTTCCAGACATGAACGCACGCATATTATTGCTTAAGAGCTCCTGCCCCTACATGCGCCTTCAGCTTTCTGCGGGCTCAGATAAAATTGCGCGCCATAATAAATCGCGGGCGGGAGCTGGTGACAGAAGATTTCTTCTCCAGAATCTCCCAAGCAGCCTGGGCCGTTCCAATGACCACAGTGGGAGTTCGCCCCATCTGGAGATACACCACCGGACCATATTGATCATTTAGGTCTTTGAACCATTGCCATGGCTTTTGTCGAGGAACCTGGTTCCTGTTTCCGACCACCAGCTCGTTGGCGCTAGTCATCCACGATTCAGCAACTTTGGCGCCTGCCTCTTGAATGAGAACTTGCCAGGCCCAGGAGGCAGATCTTTGGCTTTCCTTGGCCTCAGGACAAGGAAGCTACGATGGTCGCAACAGAGAAACAGAGAACCATTCAGGTAGAGCCATGGTGCGTGCGAAGTTCCTTCGACATCATTGGTCACCGAGGTAGGAAATTGCGGAATAACGTCCCGGTCGGGAAGAGAAGGAACTGATCGGCCATCAAGTTTCGATCTCCGCTTGAATTTCAGTTTTCTATTGACACATATGAAGCTGCAAGCTGCTTTCTTCCCATCAATTCGTATTGTTCTCCTGCTTACCTGCCTATTTTTAGTTGGGATCTGACCGATAAAGCTGCACGGAACCAACACGGACGTTGAACGGACTTGTTGCCAGTGCGGGCCACTGAGCTTGTTCATTACGGAGCACCTTCGATGCGAGGGCCGCCATAATCACTCTCGGCGGTTCCGTCTGCTACTAGGGAAGAATTCTGTTCATCGGCGAATTATCAGCCGCTGGATCGTGCGGTCAGCGGCAGCCACGCCTCGGTAAACCTGCCGACCTCCGTTTAACCGAAACGCCTTGTGGGCTCCTTGTGCAGCTCCCACGACCGTCGTACCGGCCCAGAACCACTAAACTTATCGAAGCAATTCGCCACGTAAAACTATAAGCAGGTTGACGAGACTACGGATAAACGGGCAGGCGTGACAGTCCGAAGGAGCGCAGGTATTTAAGCGACCATAACCCTTCCTGAACCTCAGCAATGGCGACCTCTTCCTCCCTGTTTTGAACGTCTCTGTGGTCGGTGCGGGGATTGCTGGACTGACGGCGGCCATCGCACTCAGGAGGAATGGGCACAACGTCCAGGTCTGCACGAATCCCCTCACGGCCTCGTTATTATAACGTGGACCCATATTTCCCTCAGATTTTTGAAACGTCGGAGATCAAGACGGAAATCGGCGCGGCCCTCGGTGTTCCACCGAATGCGTTCCGGGTTCTAGATCATCTTGGAGTTTCAAGAGAGAACTTGAAGGGTGTTCCAAATTTTGGGGTATGTATGGTTCGATATTCTGCATAGATCATCCTTCTGAGGTGCAGTAGAATGTCGTTTTCGATCCCGAAAGCGGAGAAGGCACACCGCACAGTTGGTTGTCCCAGGATGCGAAGGACAGCGCGGTATGTCGGGCACTCATGGTTGAGATTTGCTTCGTTAACTTATGACAGGGCTTATGTGTCATCGGAGTGATTTATACGAGGAACTCAAGCGACTCGCGATAGCGACGGTGAAGGACCGCCTGCAAAATTGCGCCTGGCGCACAGTTTCAGCATGTGATCCAGAGGGTTCAACAATCACATTGAACAGCGGGGAGATTGTTCATTCCGATCTCGTCCTCGGTGCGGATGGAATAAATGCAAGCATTCATTTTTCTCCTCTTCAATGCAGTTAACATGGCTTCTAGTCTGTCATTCGCACTGATATACTGGGCAGTGTCCAGAAAGCAGCGACATCGAAGTGGTCCTGCTTCCGCGTCGTTTTCGACCTGGCGACGGTTGGTGACATCCCCGAGCTAGAGTGGCTTACTGCTGGAGTCTCGGGTGTACGAAGTGTTGTGGGGAAAGGAGAGTCATTCCGGATGCTTCTCATGTATCCGTGCCGGGAAGGGACTCTCCTCAATTTTATCGCCTTCTACACCGATTCGCAGACCGATTCCCAGGACAATGGAGGCGGTAATAAGCGATTCAATTGAGTTTCATATAGATTACTGATCCGCGCATCTAAAATACAGGCTGGATACCGACGGCATCGAGGGAGGACATCAAAGCCCAGTTCCGCGATTTCCACCCCAAGTTCATGCGCGTCTTGGATCTCCAGACTCATAGCGAGATCCTCAAATGGCGGCTGCGCGTGTTACCCAAACTACCTACTTGGATTCACGGACGTGCAGCGCTTCTTGGAGATTCTGCGCACGGCACATTCCCATTCTTAGCCCAAGGTGCCGCAATGGCAATTGAAGACGCAGGCGCTATGGGTGTTTGTTCCCGCCGGTACAGCACGAGAAGATATCCCGGCCCGGCTCCAAGCATATCAAGACATTCGCAAGCAGCGAGGAGAATTTGTCGGCACCGAATCGGTCGAACAGTTGTCAAGGGTTATGCAGGGCGGCGCCGCGCTTTTTAGAAGTAAGTGAAAGTGGTTGGACTCTGGTGTGTACTGAAATTGATTTGACAGGAGACATACAGTCTTATCTTTTCGGATACGATGCAATATCAGTTGCTCAAGAGTGCTATGATGAACGGTTCGGCGATAAATCGTTATCCAAGTAATTCGTATATAGTTTTGTAACGTTTTGAACAATCTTGACGTCAATCTTTTCTAATTCAGCTTGCATATCCGCCAAATTCACAAAAAACTCTGAAGGCATCGTTTCGACTTTCCTCTTTACTTTCAACCTTGATGGCGCACCAACGGCGCATCAGACTCACGTGCGTATCAATCCACGCGCTTCCTGAGTGCTTGCCCAAAAGGGAGTTGCCCTTTAAGCCTCCTCAGGCTCTTCAATAACACGACACATCTCCACATCCTACTACCCACATCATGTTTTCAGTCGCAGTCTTCTGCACCAGCATGGATACCACCTCGTTCCGGCTTGCTATCATCGTCGCCGTCGAACCCAGACCTCAAGCTCCAGGTCGACTCACTGGCCCGCCAATCAGACCTTCCAAGCCCCACATCGTGGATGCATGTTACATTGAGAAGGTGAGCGCAGACGAGTTACGGTCCTGGTTGCCAGCCGACACAGTGGATACAATTCCGGCCGGAACCCGGTTTTCCGCATCTCGCGCGACGAGGATCCTCAGCTCGCGCCAAAACACGCAAGCTTGTCCTCAATGAGACCCGCATGGCGTATGTTGACTGTTCATCTTGGAATCTTGCATGTAATCTCGCCGTCTTTCAGCTTCTGCCGAATGCATCAAATGCAGGAGCAACACTCTCGCGAGCTAAATGCACAGCGACAGCGAGCCATCGACCGCGAGCTCGCTGAAGTCGATCATCAGCTGACTCGGTTAAACCGCAAGTATTCAAGACTAAAAGAAGTTTTGCAGTACGAGGTTTTGAACCGGCTCACGAAAGGTACGTCAAGAAATATTTTCTACCACCTCTATCTATTTATGCTTTTACTGTGACTGACCATTTGTCCGTAGTCGTCGACGAGGAGGCCAGAGAGCAGTTTTTAACGAGCGACGAGGTCGAGACGCTCAAGTCGGCCAATTTTAATTGGTGTCAGTTAATCTATTCTAACCCACGCACGACGTCCTACCTAACCTCACTCCCAGTTGGCTATTTTGTTGACCTTGACAGCAAGTTCAGCGGCGTCGGTCCCGACGTACGCGCCATCGCGACGAAGGTGCTCAATGGCGTTGGAGAAGTGGCCGTAACACAATTCCTCCTGTGTCGGAACTTGATGTCTCGCGCCGGAGAACAAGGTCGACACGAGCAACAACACCCTCTGCCCAGTGTTGAGCACGCCAAAACCATCATCTCGACGACGGCTGCCACGAGCCCAGGGCTGGATGTCGAATGGATTCACGCGATGATTGATCGTTGTGACGCCTTTGCTTCGGAGGGGAAGTGGGACGAGCGTGAAGATCTCGAGGAAGACATCGAGTATCTGCAGGCGAAGAAGGCCGGGCTGGAGCGGGAGTTGGAGTTAGAGCCGTCGCTTCCAACATAGGTCCTGCCTTACAGCATACTATCACTACTATACTCCATCCCCTCGTTTCGACTGAATCTCATAAAGTCATTACTCGACAAGCGATTGTCCTTAGCTTTCTTCGATCTCTCAGCCTCAAAAGCCATGCCATCATGTCTCCTGTAATTTGAAGCCGCTGAGGGACTCGCCCGGATACGGCAGGCGGGCCAGAAAACCCAGAATGACGTCGAACTGGTGGACGATTGCATCGTTCTTCCATTCACTCCCATTCGAATTCTGCAATGAACACAACAAGATACATTATACATCCGAGGCACGCCTCCCAAGAAAAGATATGTAGATACAATTACATGAGTACAGGGACGGAGGAGGGATACAAGTACAGCCGTACAGTATGGAGTATGTATACATACAAATGCGCCGGAACCAGATGGACGAGATAAATACCGAGTCCCAAAATGAAAACCCAGGTCATCAAGGGCAAAAGGTAGATCGTGTGGGGCCGTGACAGGAGTGGAAGGAAGATGGAGGAAGAAGGAGGCGCCGACTACCGCTCCCACGCGCCGTCGACCCACCAGCGCTTCTCCGCACCGCGCACGCCCCATTCGGCGACGCCCGCTTCGCTCGCAACGTAAACGAACGCGCCCGTCGGGTCGAAGCACGCGCCCGCCAGATTACGCTCTGCGTCCGGGTCCGAGTCGTCCTCCCTCGACGGCGGCGGCGCGGGAAGGCCATCACAGTCGTGCTCGTCTCCATCGCCCGCCATCTCCATCTCCATCTCACCGTCCTCCTGCACGTGCGAGCGTGAATGTGAATGTGCGTGCGTGTGTGGTGCGTGCCCATGAGGGTGAGACTGCGCGTGGGCCGTCGACACTGCATCCTCCATCTCCTCGTCCTCCTCCTCGATCCGATATCGCGAGGGCACACCGTGGCTCCCCAGCACGCGCGTACCTCGCGCTCGACCGCGCGGTCCCGAGCGGCGGGATGACAAGCACGTCCGCGTCCGCCGTGATGCGGAATGTGTCCTCAAGCGTGCGCACGATGCGCGCGGTGGCTAGCGCAGAAGGCGGTGTGCGTTGTGTGGGGCGTTGCACATATGCCGGCGGTGCGTGCGTGGCCGGGGCGAGCGATGCAGGGGCGGGTGGCCGTGGCGCCGCGACGGGAACGGCGAGGGTGCGGCGAAGGCGGGCATGTGCAGGATTTCCTCCGTCTCAAACGTGCGCGCGTCGATGACGTGGATGAGGGAGGTGTGCTCGGTGAAGAGCATGAGCTCGCGCCCAGGCCGGCCGCCGAACTTGACGCTGCGCGCGCTCCAGCCGGGTCCGCGCGACTTGCGGTGGCTCCACTCCTGCGGGTCCTCGGAGAGCCATGTCGTGCTTGCGCCTGCGCCGCCGCGCGTGGAACCGCGGGTCTTGTCCGTGTGGAAGACCTTGAGTGGGCGCGTGCTGCGCACGTCCCAGACGGCGACTGCGCCTTCCTGCGAGGCGACAGCGTACTTGCTGCCGTCGGCGGAGAAGGCGGTGGAGAAGGATGCGACGAGGGCGGGAGAAGAGAAGGGGTTGGAGGTGGGTGGAAGGGTGAGGGTGGCGATGGGCGCGGCGGTTATGTGCGCGCCGCCCGTGAGCCGGTGGAGGAAGACCTTGGACGAATCGCCCACGGAGAGAAGGGTGCGGCCGTCCGGGGATATTGATGCTGGACAGAAATAAATTTAATTAGTTCCGGGTACTATCAGAAATAAAAATAGGTGGTGGAAAGCCAAAAAGATTGGGAAACATTTGAGCCCCAAATTTGTCCCAACCTGGAACCACTTGAAATGAAGTGGTTTGGGGGCTCCAAATTGGATGTCAAATTTGTAACCCAATTTCACCCCTTGCTTCCAGGAGCTCCAGGAGCAAACGTGAAGGTTCGCACTTGGGTCTTGGGGACAAAAGAATACTAATAGAATGCTGCTGGACTCACAATGGTTAACCGGGACATTAAATCTGACTGCGCCGACCGGGGAGATCGTGACCGGGCGGGTGCGAACTGGGACGTCAAAGAACATGACGACACGATCGTTGTTGCTGACAGCCATGCGAGGCTCCACGCTGCTTTCATTCGAATCCGTGAGACTGAGCGACGTGAGCAGAATCGAGTTGTTAATCGAGCCCTCCAGATGGGTATTATACTGCCAGAGACTCTTGCTTTCCGGAGTCAGAAGCGAAAGGTGTATCTCGGCGTCCTGACCGCCAGCAGCAAGAAGTGTGTGGTCCGTACCCGCCACCGGCAACGACGCGAGAGTATTCGGCAAGAAAGCAAGCTGCGCCAGTGTACGCGGCGGCTTCTCCGGCTCCAATAGATTATGCTCGACGATAGACCTCCACTGGACATAGTTTACAATGCCTCGTTCTCGAGGACATATTATAACATCCCGCAGCTGGCTGTGGAGCCTCATTAAAGCGAGTTAAGGAGGGAGTATAGGATCGTACGCACACATGGCCGATGGTGACTGTCGCCGGGGATCGTAGGCTCGGCGTCGGCGAGGCCAGCAATGGAGGGTCCCTCGCCATCGTGCACGACGATGAGCTCGAGGTGAAGGCAGGAAGAGAGAACTCGGGTCACCGGATTCGAGGACTGCTGCCGCTGTCACGCCCATGTGGCGGTGTCGCCACAGTAATTTAACCGCGTTAAACAGGGTCTGTCAAGCACTCAAGTACTTAACTTGGTTCAAGAACGAGAATTGCATTCGCGATTCTACTGTAAAATATATTCTCCACGTCGGCTATCGAAATTAACGCGTCTCGATACGCCTCGTGTTTCTTAATCCGGGAAAATTCCCAGAAAGACCAGAACACACTTGACGCGAGGACATGTCAGCGGATCTCCGGGCTATTTCGACCATCCGACCTATCCGACCGAGCAGAAATGGAGAATTATCCCCGTTGAATCACCGTCTGAATCTCCTTCAGATTGTATCTCCACATAGCCGCAGATCTGCAGATAAAATTAAGTACATCGCATATAACTTGCTTTCAAGTTCCCGGTGCTCAGCACGCCGTGAAATCCTTCGCGAAAATGAGCCTGCCCTTGAAGAAAATCAGACTGAGGTGCAAAGGCGGTGTACTTGCCGACAACAGCTTTTCTATTTCCGCAAGGAATAGATTAACGGACAAGAAGGGCCGGAGTAGGCGGGAGGGATCCTGGAACGTCGGAGAACTCAGATGAGGTTCGGGTATGGCACGCCGCACTGAGATAAATAATAAATAAAACATTACGGCTCACCAGGAAATTAGAAGGCGGCGCAGCCCATGGGACCCATCCATAGATTGTGTTAAATGCTTTTATTAATATACCCTTCAGTGTGTTCGGTGAATTGTGGCACGCAGATTCACTGGGAGATTAGCTACGCGAAACGTTGACGCGGCGGAATCCATAGCACCAGAGTCACAAACTGCGCATTCAGAGAGGCCGAAACTTTTGGGGAGAATACCAGTTTGGTTATCGACCTAAAATTTAAAGTTATATCTAATTGTGGGAAGGGAAGGGATTGCTGTTACCTGAGTGTCGTGGAAAGGTTAGTAGGACATGCATACATGCACCATTTCTAAGCCGTCCGCTGAACTTCGGTTTGTAAAAGACTGTCGCACACCAGCCTGTGACGAAGGCAAACCAAGGCTCTAATCGAGGACGATCACTGTCCGCTCAGGTAGGTATTCATAGGCTCCGCAGGAGAGGAAGCTTGAAGACTGAAAGGGAGTTTTATGGCGCAGTGGCCCACATGCCAGAAGGAAGATAAACGATGAACTCGAGGAAGAGGGAATATTTCCTGTTTTGGCGGATTGGTTTGATGGAGCCACGTGGTTATATACTCACGTGAGTGATGCGCTCTTGATGCGCCATCAGCCTAAGGGAGAAATCGTATTCAATAATTTAAATAAATAGAGACTACAGAGGAAACATTCGTGAACCCCGTAAAAGATCTATGGTGTTCACTGTATGGGAATTACTTTGATACTGAATTATCACCAAATCGTTCTTCATAGCACTTTTGTGCAACTGCAATTGCATCGTAATCGAGAAGGTAAGGCTGTAACTCTCGAACTGCCACACGAAGTATAAGTACAGCGCAGGGTCCACCGCTTTCACTTACGTTTCAAAAGTGGGGCGCCGCCCTGCATAATCCTTGACACCTGCTCAGCCGATTCGGTTCTGACAAGTTCTCCTCGCTGCTTGCGAATATCCTGATACGCTGCGAGTCGGGCAGGGATATCTTCTCGTGTTGTGCCGGCTGGAAACAAACACCCGATGGCTCCTGCGTCTTCAATTGCCATTGCCGCACCTTGAGCTAAGAATGGGAATGTGCCGTGCGCAGAATCTCCGAGGAGCGCAGCGCGTCCGCGAATCCAGGTTGGTAGCAGAGGCAGCAGGCGCAACTGCCATTTCAGAATCTCGCTGTGAGTCTGGAGATCCAAGACGCGCATGAATTTGGGGTGGAAATCGCGGAACTGGGCTTTGATGTCCTCCCTCGATGCCGTCGGAGTCCAGCCTATATTTTCTAGTCGTGAATCAACAATATGACAGACAGACAAATCGCTTAGTACCGCCTGCAGTGTCCTGGGAATCGGTCTGCGAATTGGTGTAGAAGGCGGCAAAATTGAGGAGAGTTCCTTTCCGGCATGGATACATGAGAAGCATCCGGAATGGCTCTCCTTTCCCCATAACGGTTCGCACACCCGTGACCCCAGTAGTGAGCCACTGTAGCTCGGGGATGTCACCAACCGTCGCCAGGTCGAAAACGACGCGGAAGCAGGACCACTTCGATGTCGCTGCTTTCTGGACACTGCCCAGTATATCAGTGCGAATGACAGACTAGAAGCCCTGTTAACTGCGTTGAAGAGGAGAAAAACGAATGCTTGCATTTATTCCATCTGCACCGAGGACGAGATCGGAATAAACAACCTCTCCGCTGCTCAATGTGATTGTTCCATCCTCAGGATCACACCCTGAAACTGTAGCGCCTAGGCGCAATTTTGCAGGCGGTCCCTCACCGTCGCCTATCGTGAGCCGCTTGAGTTCCTCGTACAAATCGCTCCGGTGACAAAACAAGGGCTATGTTGAGATCAAGAAATACCAATGACAATAAGAGTAGCAGCCATACTGGGCTCTGAGCCGCACCTGCGGCCAACCAAGGATATGATCTTCCTTCACCGCTTTCGGGATCGAAGTTCATACTCTGTTGCACCTTAGAAGAATAATCCAAGTAAAACATTGAACCATACCCCCTCAAAAAGAACACCCTTCAAGTTCTCTCTGGAAACTCCAAGGTGATCTAGAACCAGACCTGCATTTGCCGGCACATTAAGGGCTGCGCCTATCTCTGTCTTGATCTCCGAAGTTTCAAAGATCTAACAGAATGGGTCAGTTAACAATATTGTGGAGCGAATCTGTGCAAACCTGGACGTGGTGCCCATTTCTCCTGAGTGCTATGGCCGCTGTCAGTCCAGCAATGCCCGCACCGACCACAGAGACGTTTAAAACAGATGAGTCGCCCGAAATCGTCATTTGATGAGAATCAGGCAGCCGCAGGCCGATTAAATACTAGCCAGCGAGTCAAATCATTCCGAGTCTGCGTCACGTCTGCCCATTTATCCGTAGTCTCGTCAACCTGCTTAGTATATTTACTGTCTGTTACGTTGGGATTGGCCCGAACGACGCGTACCTGCTTACAACAGCCAGGCCCGAACGACGTTCGTGGGAAGTATCCGACCCACATTTATATACCAGTAGATCAATGGAAAGTGATTTTGGTTCGCCTCTCAGTCAGCAATTCATAATCAGTGGCTGAGGTCCGTTAATACATCTCTCAATAGGGATAGGATCCTAGCTGATAAACTCAGGTTTGGATCGTTATCGCTGAATAAACAGCTGGTATTGAACACTTGGAGTGGTCTGCTATTATATGAAGAATCACTGCCGGATGATTGGATTTACACAAAGGGGGTTTTAGTGGGTATACAGCCATGTAATAATACTGTTAAAGGCATAGGCTAAATTTGAGGCTGGAGTCCCACACGCGGTTTTATAGTGCGTAATGGCATTTCCTCCAGGACAACTTCCCCGGCAACATCTGGCCTACAACCAGAACAAATAGCGGACGACCTCGGAATGCTTCTGCTGCCTGAGTATCGTTAGGTTAGACCCAACGCTCCAAAAAACAAAAAAAGAGAATACGGCGAACCGGATATCGGAAAGTTCACCAGCTTGGAGTGAAAAGAGACTTTTCCATGGAAACCCAGTAGAAATTGTGTCCGAGCCAGGCTAAAGAATGCTCCGCGACCTATCGGTGTTTGTGCGTCCCGTTTCTTCCTAGATTTGTCACGTCTTGGGATGACACCCAAAATCGAGGCCACAAAAGCAACTATCCAAGAAATGTACAGCACTGGAATGAGTTCGCTCTTGCCTCTTGAGTTCACTAGTCATAATTTCAGCAGGCCCAGGCAAGAATAGGCAGACAAGCCAGCGAACAGCTCTGAACGGGTGGGAAGAAAACAGGCAAGCTCCAATGCCGAAGCTCAAGCGGAGAGCGAAATCTCATGGTCCGATCAGATCCGGTGCTTCCGATCGGAACGTTATTCCGTAATTTCCTATTTCGGTCGTCCTCTTGACCAGTTGACTGTCATCCCAATGATGTGGAAGGAACTTGGCACGCACCATGGCTCTACCTGAACTAATTCTCTGTTTCTTTGTTGCGACAGTCGGGGCTCTCTTTGTCCTGAGGCCCAAGAAGGCCAAAGATCTCCCTCCCGGGCCTGGCAAGTTCTCATTCAAAAGGCGGCCCGCAGAGTTGCTGAATCAATGATGTAGCACCAACTAGCTGGCTGGTCGGAAACAGGAACCAGGTTCCTCCACAGAAGCCATGGCGATGGTTCAAAGACCTAAATGATCAATATGGCCCAGTAGTGTATCTCCAGATGGGTCGAACTCCGACTGTGGTCGTCGGAACGGCCCAGGCTGCTTGGGAGATCTTGGAGAAAAAATCGCCCGTGACGAGCTCTCGCCCGCGATTTATAATGGCGCGTACTTTTATTTGAGCACGCAGAATGCTGAATCGGCAAACAGGGACAAGAGATTTTAAGCAACAACATGCGTGGATTGATGTCGGGAAACGATCCATTCTGGAGACGATGGCGTCGGGTAAGTCCTTCTCGTCATGTGGAACAATCGATTTATCATTCTTTAGGTTCTCCATGGTGCGCTAGACGGAATGTGACTAATGGAATTTATGTCAACGCAGGTTCTTTCATGCAGAAGACATCCGACACTTACAAACCCATTCAAAATCTTGAATCCAAGCAGTTGATTTCGAGCTGACTAGATCTCCGGCCAAGTTTCGCGAGCACCTTGAACGCTACACCACCTCTGTCGCTGTCGTGGTCACTTACGGTCGACGTGTCCACGATATATACACTGATGAAGTCGTCTGTCTCAATCGTGAGACGCAGGATTTCCTGACGAGCATCAAGTAAGTCAAATTGATTCGTTGCGAATACGATATAACGCCGGCATAGCATTCCGGGAAAATATCTGGTCGAGAGCCTCCCCCCCTCCTCTATCTTCCAAATTTCCTAACCCCATGGCGCACTGCCGCGCTTCAACAGCGTGAGCGGGACATTGAGTATCTCACCCGTTTGGTACAAGAGGTAAAGACTAAGATGGCAAACGGTCGTGCCACACCGTCGTTCTGCCGTCAACTTATCGAGGAGCGCGAGAAGAACAACATGAGCGACCTCGAGATTGGATACACATGCGGCAAGTAATACCGCCGTCCTACACGTGCCCAATTTATCCTTCGAATCAGGAACCCCGTTCGGCGCCGGTGTCGAAACAACCGCTGGGAGTCTTTCGTCATTTTTCCTCGCATGTGCGGCCTTTGGGCCTTCCTTTATTCCCAAGGCGCAGAAGGAGCTCGATGCTGTGGTTGGTCCCGACCGCATGCCAGCATTCGAGGACTTTGATAACCTTCCGTTCATCCATGCCATCGTGAATGAGACATTGCGATGGCGGCCCGTAGCGGTCCTCGGTGGGACACCTCACGCGAGCACGGAAGATTTTGTGTACCAGGGCATGTTCATTCCGAAGGGCAGCACTATCATCGCGAACCTGTGGGGAATCCATCTCAACCCGGCGGATTTCCCTGACCCTCACCGCTTTGACCCAGAACGGTGCGTCGAGCCGCGGTAATTTACAGTATGCCATATATGAATTCCGCTTTAGTTTCATGGTGAAGCGCGACTATCCTGGCCCGTGGCAGCACTCGGTAAAGCTGTTCGCAAGCCTTGGTTATTAACCTACTAATTCCTTCCAGAGCTTCGGTTATGGCAGGAGAGTATGTCCTGGCCAGTATCTTGCGTTGAATAGTATTTATATCGGGTGTGTTTTTTTGATGTCGTTCATCGGGCATCAATGTTCTCATCTTGCTCATAGCATTGCACGCATCCTTGGGGATTCATCTCAGCAAGGCTCGCGACGAGAATGGGAAGGAGATCGACGTCGACACGTTTGCTTACACTGATGGTAAAGTTCGATGTCGAAAACTGATATGCACTGACGTTGGGCTTTTAGGTTTCAACAGTGTGCCTCTGCCATTTCCGATATCCATCATTCCCGATCGCCAGGACATTTGGCCATAATCGAACGGGAGAATGAGGCCGCTCAGGAGGAGATGAAGGCGTACGACTCGTGAAGAACCATGTAGGTTTCCATCAGTTTTCAAATATTTGTCGTGGTTGAGAAATTGAACACTGAATTGAACTCCGGTTTTGTACATACTACTACGAAGTAGTTTACGCCGCTTTCACTCGTGACCAGGCCAGTATCTCTGCTGCCAGGGTCAGTCAAAATTGTTGATAACGGTGATGAGAATGATTTCCAATGTATAGTGAGGGTAACTAGTCAAGTAGTTGCCTGGACATGTTGCGGAGCTTTCAGCCTGAAGGGTTTATCTCAGATGTACACAGGCGTTAAAAGCTGCATATGCAACTGCCCCGACGCGAGTAAAGACCTTGTTGAACCCCTAAAGTAAACAAACACCGATCGGAGGCTGATTGATCAATTTTTTATGTTTGGAACTCCAAACTGCCAGGGATGTTGCACAGAGTTTTGCGAAATGATAGATTTGACTCTTTGAAAGCGCATGAATAATTGAGCTTTTTGCCTTGATGGTTTTATGCACAGACATGGAACAACTAGATTAATTCGAAAAAATGTGACGTCCGTTGGATGGACGTCTTTCTAAGTAACGATATGCGAATTACTTTTACAACGATTTGTCACCGAAGCGTTCATCATAGCACTCTTGCGCAACTGATATTGCATCGTATCCGAAAAGATAAGATGTATGTCTCCTGTCAAATCAATTTCAGTACACACCAGGTCCAACCACTTTCACTTACTTCTGAAAAGCAAGGCGCCGCCTTGCATAATCCTTGACACCTGTTCGACCGATTCGGTGCCGACAAATTCTCCTCGCTGCTTGCGAATATCTTGATATGCTTGGAGCCGGGACGGGATATCTTCTCGTGCTGTACCGGCGGGGAACAAACACCCAATAGCTCCTGCGTCTTCAATTGCCATTGCGGCACCTTGGGCTAAGAATGGGAATGTGCCGTGCGCAGAATCTCCAAGAAGCGCTGCACGTCCGTGAATCCAAGTAGGTAGTTTGGGTAACACGCGCAGCCGCCATTTAAGGATCTCGCTGTGGGTCTGGAGATCCAAGACGCGCATAAACTTGGGGTGGAAATCGCGGAACTGGGCTTTGATGTCCTCCCTCGATGCCGTCGGTATCCAGCCTGTATTCAGATGTGCGAATCAGTAATCTCTATGACACTCAATCGAATCGCTTATTACCGCTTGCAGTGTCCTGGGAATGGTCTGCGATCGGTATAGAAGGCGACAAAATTGAGGAGAGTCCCTTCCCGCACGGATACATGAGAACCATCCGGAATGATCTCCTTTCCCCACAACACTTCGTACACCCGACTCCAGCAGTAAGCCCTCTAGCTCGGGGATGTCACCAACCGTCGCCAGGTCGAAAACGACGCGGAAGCAGGACAACTTCGATGTCGCTGCTTTCTGGACACTGCCCAGTATATCAGTGCGAATGACAGACTAGATAGAAGCTATGTTAACTGCATTGAAGAGGAGAAAAATGAATGCTTGCATTTATTCCATCCGCACCGAGAACGAGATCGGAATGAACAATCTCCCCGCTGTTCAATGTGATTGTTCCACCCTCTGGATCACATGCTGAAACTGTGGTGCCTAGGCGCAATTTTGCAGGCGGTCCTTCACCGTTGCCTATCGCGAGCCGCTTGAGTTCCTCGTATAAATCACTCCGATGACAAGATAAGCCCTGTCATAAGTTAATGAAGCAAATCTCAACCATGAGTGCCCGATATACCGCGCTGTCCTTCGCATCCTGGGACAACCAACTATGCGGTGTGCCTTCTCCGCTTTCGGGATCGAAAACGACAGTCTACTGCACCTCAGAAGGATGATCTATGCAGAATATCTAACCATACATACCCCAAAATTTGGAACACCCTTCAAGTTCTCTCTTGAAACTCCAAGATGATCTAGAACCCGGAATGCATTCGGTGGAACACCGAGGGCCGCGCCGATTTCCGTCTTGATCTCCGACGTTTCAAAAATCTGAGGGAAATATGGGTATAATAACAAGGCCGTGAGGGGATTAGTGCAGACCTGGACGTTGTGCCCATTCCTCCTGAGTGCGATAGCCGCCGTCAGTCCAGCAATCCCCGCACCGACCACAGAGACGTTCAAAACAGGGGAGAAATCGTGAGAGGTCACCATTTGCCGAGGTTCAGGAAGGATTGTGGTCGCTTAAATACCTGCGCTCCTTCGAGGACTGTCACGCCTGCCCGTTTATCCGTAGTCTCGTCAACCTGCTTATATGTTTACGTGGCGAGTTATTTCGATAAGTTTAGTGGTTCTGGGCTGGTACGATGGCCGTGGGAGCTGCACAAGGGCCCACAAGGAGTTTCGGTAAAACGGAGGTCGGCAGGTTTACCGAGGACGTGGCCACCGCTGACTGCAAGATGAGCGGGATTGTGCCGTGTAATTCCACCTACCTACCTACCTACCTACCCACCTACCAGCAGCTGATAGTTTGCTGATAAACGGAGCGCTTCCTTGGTAGTGGACGGAACCGTCGAGAGTGATTATGGCAGCCCCGCAAAGTTGAAGGTGCTCCGTAACGAAACGAGCTCAGTGGCACCGCAACAAGTCCGTTCTGTGTTGGTTCCGAGTCCGTGGCTGCATCAGTGGGATCCCAACAAAAGATAGGCAGGTAAGCAGGAGAACAATTACGAATCGATGACAAGAAAGCAGCTGGCGGCCTTCAATAAATGTAGTTGATATAGAAAACTGAAATTCAAGCGGAGATCGAATGATTGGTTCGATCAGATCCTTCTTTTCGCGACCGGGACGTTATTCCGCAATTTCCTATTTCGGTGACAACGATGTCGAAGGAACTTGCACGCACCATGGCTCTACCTAAATTGGTTCTCTGTTTCTCTGTCGCAACCATTGTAGCTATCCTTGTCCTGAGGCCAAGGAAAGCCAAAGATCTGCCTCCTGGGCCTGGCAAGTTCTCATTCAAGAGGCAGGCGCCAAAGTTGTTGAATCGTGGATGACTAGCGCCAACGAGCTGGCTGGTCGGAAACAGGAACCAGGTTCCTCGACGAAAGCCATGGCAATGGTTTCCAGTTTTCAAATATTTGTCGTAGTTGAAAGTTGAACACTGAATTGAACGCCGGTTTTGTACACATTACTATTGAGTAGTTCCTTCTCCGAAAACGTCGAGGTCTGCGCCAAAAGTCGTGAGGCGTACAGCACCCACTGTGGCATCCTTCCCGGGTCCGGAGTGCGTATTCAAATTTAAATCCGTTATCCGGGATTTTGGATATTGACTTTCCATCGCTGTGATCTGTATCGGTGCGCATATCCCAGTGCGAGCATGTTCATCGCCACCTTGTGATGATTTATCACTTACGATACATGGAATTCGAGACAGATATTGATATCATCGCGCAAATTGACCCAGACAGCGCACGACCAACCCACTCAGAGTAACTTGTTCCTAATGGATCAATTTCTTTGTTTGTAACTTGAGAGTTGGTGGACCGGAATTTTTGCGAAATGATAGATTGACTCATTGAAGTGTCTGTATAATTGAGCTTCTTGCCTTCATGTTTTATGCACCGAGGATCGGAGATACGAAAACGACTGGATTTAA
The DNA here is from genome assembly GCA_029378395.1 of Mycena leptocephala. Taxonomy (NCBI): domain Eukaryota; kingdom Fungi; phylum Basidiomycota; class Agaricomycetes; order Agaricales; family Mycenaceae; genus Mycena; species Mycena leptocephala. The sequence goes on along the minus strand of JARJLF010000951.1, from coordinate 8,818 downwards.
CTCGAAAGAATATAACCTTCTCTAAATAACCATATGCTAATTAATTTGACATCGATTTATGACCGAAGCGTTCATCATAGCACTCTTGCGCAGCTGCAATTGCATCATATTCGAAAAGATAGGACTGTATCTCTCGAGCTGTCAAGTAGATTTTAGTAGAGGCCAGACTCCAACCGCTTCCACTCACATTTGACAAGTTCGGAACCGCCATGTGTAATCCTTGACACTTGCTCAACCGATTCGGTTCTGACAAGTTCTCCTCGCTGCTTGCGAATATCTTGATATGCTACGAGTCTGGCCGGGATATCTTCCCGGCGCGTGCCTGCAGGAATCAAACACCCGATGCATCCCGCGTCCTCGATTGCCATGGCCGCGCCTTGCCCAAGAAGCGGCAGTGTGGCGTGCGCAGCATCTCCGAGAATCAATGCGCGTCCACGAATCCATGTAGGTAGCGGGGGCAACACACGCAAGCGCCATTTGAGGATCTCGCTGTGAGCTGGAAGGTCCAATATGCGCAAAAGCTTGGGGTGAAAATCCTGGAACTGGGCTATAACGTCCTCCTTGGTTGCCGTCGGATTCCAGCCTACAGTTAATATCACTAATTTATACGATGTCGTCTGGTTGAATCACCGACCTCCTGCGTCTTCCTGCGAATTGGTGTAGAAGCCTACGAAATTGAGAAGAGTTCCGTTCCGGCATGGATAAGCTAAAATCATCCGGAACGAGTTTCCCTTCCCCACGATGGTTCGCGCACCAGAGACACCCGCGGTAAACCACTCCAGTTCAGGTATTTCATGAGCCGTCGCTAGCTCAAAAACGGCGCGGAAGCAGGACCAGCCGGACACTGCGGCCTTCTGTTCATCGCCTAGTATCTGAGTCCGGATAACCGACTATAAGGCTTGTTAGTTATGTTAAGAGGAGAAGGATTTGGGCCTACGTGTGCTCCATCAGCACCGAGGACAAGGTCGGCATGAACAACTTCCCCGCCGTCCAACGTTATTGTTCCTTCCTCGGGGTCACAAGCACTGCATTCAGACCCCCCCATAGGCACAGCTGTGCCCACCTTCACCGATCTCCGCCTATGGACTGCCTACCCAAGCCGATGTTAGCCGATGCTAATAGGCGTCGGCCGACGTTGGTCTAGCAACTCTGCCGACGCAAAGCCTGCCCACCTTCACCGATCTTCGCCGACGGCGGTGTGCCTACCTTGGCCGACCCTGGTCGACGTGGGCCCAGGTTGGTGGCGGCCTAAATTAGGCCGCCAATTCGCCCTAGCTGTATTAGTAATTACTGTTTTGACCTCCTGGCACGTAATCTTGGTGTATCTTTCATTGATGTGCGCGATAATCATTCGGCAATCAAGCTATCAGAACGGTTTGGGAATTTAGATTTCAAGGCAGACTTATGGACTCTAATAGGCTAACAAGGTGTGTACATGTGAGAAAGGATTAAAACTGGTGTTTGGAATGAGAGCAAGGTCGAACTGTGCTGGTTATTGAATCTACCTAGCTAGGCACATCGGCCCACGTGAGACTATGTGTGCCTAATCCGGTCGGAATACCTAGACCAACCTCGGCAGAGATAGGCAGATGGATCGGCAAGGGTCGGCACACTGGTCTGCCTACGTATCTGCCTATCGGGATCTGGCAGACCTGTGCCTATGGGGGGGTCTGAACGCAGTGAAGCCAACACTTCGACTCCAAGGCGTAGTTTCGCCGGGGGTCCTTCGCCATCAGTTATAGCGAGGCGCTTGAGTTCCTCGTACACATCGCTGCGATGACAAAATAAGCCCTGTGATGCTGAGTTAACAATGTAAAGTTCAACTACAGTAAGAATAACGTACCTGGTTCTGATTCATCCAACTGTTTGTCATGCCTTCTCCGCTTTCGGGATCGAAGACCACACTCTACTGCTCCTTAGAAGAATGATCAAGGTAGAATATTGAATCATACCCCCAAAAATGGAAAACCCTTCAAGTTCTCTCTGGAAACGCCAAGGTGATCTAAAACTCGCAATGCATTTATTGGTACACCAAGGGCTGCGCCAATCTCTGTCTTGGTCTCTGAAGCTTCGAAAATCTGAGGGGATAGGTCAATTTAATAATAATAACAGGACGGGTATTTGTGCAGACCTGGACTTGGTGCCCATTTTTCCTAAGTGCCACTGCAGTTGCCATACCAGCAATGCCCGCCCCAACTATAGAGACATTTAAACCACGGGAGGAATCACCAGAATTCGCCATTGTGCTGAGATGCAGGACGGCGTAGGCAATTTAAGTACCAGTTGAACGCCGCCAATGCGTCAAGAGCATTGACAAGCAATGCCTGCCCGTTTATCCATGCCCCCCGTTTATCCTATCCTCGCGTCAGGTTGCTTATTCTTGCCGTGGGGACTGTGGGCTTCCTTTACGGTCCGAATCAGATCTAGACAAAAATATCGTTCAAGTTGTCAAGGTCCACTCCCAAATTGAGCGCGCGGTAATTTTTGAAGGCCGGCATGGGAAAGCTCAGTCGGACCTACTCGGGTTTCACTCCCGAAACCAGTCTCTTATAAACAGACACTAGAACAATATTTGAGCTTGTACCTTGCTTTGTTGTATGCCGAAACCCTGTTAAACATCCAGTTGCATTTCCAGAAACGAGGTCAATCGGGGGGGGGGGGGGGAGGATTGATTATACCCGCGTCCTCCACAACATAAACAACAAGTCTACCGAATACAAACATGTAGGAACATACGGGTGTAACGTGAGCTAACTCCGTCGCCGAGAGGTTGGCCAGTTGACTTTGAGCCCTTCGGAGCCCTCAACCACAGTGAGCGTTCATAAACAAAAGGTAAAAAGGCTTGCACGAAAGTAGGTTGACTGGAATATTACAAGCATTCGGTAATCTCGGTCCTCGGACTGTATCGAAAATAATGCCATACATCCAAAATTCAAGTACGAGAAGCCGAAGTTGCAAGGCAAAGGAACACTATCCAAACGGCGCTGGCGTAGAGGAGATCTAGACCTTGAGCTTGAGCTATTGACTCATCCGCTGAACTTGCGGTATGTCTTATTTTGTCATGAACCATTTAAGAAATTTCTGAGAGTTCTTAATGGCGAGTGTAAGTGCAATATACATACGATTGGTGGAAAACAGACAGACACCGAGGCTCGGTATAACGCATAGAGTAATCCATCAAGCTCACCTTCTAGTCAGAGCGTGTTTGTTGCACGATGGTGTTCTACGCTTGGCTTCAGGATGGAGTCGGGCTCCCAGTTCCGCTGGAAAAGTGCTGCGTAATAGCAGGAGCCTTTCGAACAGCGAGAATACAGAGGCATACAGACAGCATAGTAGAGAGGAGATTTGACCATCAGGTGTGAACGGCGCACAAGCTTCGAATAGATAGACGACTGAGGCCTCGTAATTTGCTTCGAATAGCCAACGGCCAAGTTCGAACGAACCCCAAATAAACTTCTCGTTGTGTCTGGTCGAGCAGTTGGAGGATGCATAGCAAGGGGACTGATCCGGATCAACAGGACCACAGCGGAACTCCAAGACTCCCACGACGATGGTTCTCTCTTATGTACCAACCGCAGCACACCATAAAGAGACCTCCGCAAAATCCGAAATGTTTACAAAGACGAATCGTCCAGTAAGCAACATTATTGAATTGTTTACGTTCTCTCGGCATCGAGGTTTCAACGTAACCAAGTACAGCTGCCAAAGCCTGAGGCTGCGCTCTGGCTCTAAAACTAACAGTTTGGTGGACTCTCCCCATTTCCTCCACGCGTCTCTCGAAACACTGAATGTTAGTAAGGCATATCCAACCATTACTACTCATGGATTCCGGCGGAATTCCGCATACTTTGCGACGGACTTCCGCACCGTTTGCTGACAATTGTACTCCAAGCAAGGAGTCAGCATTTGTCAGGAAGAAGCGAGATCTGTCTGAAGACAACTCCTAATAGTAGTGACGAGAAATCTCGAAGTCCGCCCGACTCCGCTGAACGCCTGAACCGGGAACAGCGATGAGATCTAGAGAGTCGTTTTGGACACGCTTGGGTAAGGATCAATTGGGTCAACAAATGGGTTAAAACCATCTCTGCGGGCTGTTGCAGTTTTAAAAAAAATACAGAGTACGTGCTACAAGTTGTAGACTACAAATTAGACTGTAAGATAGCAACAGACTCCGATGGTCAAAGTTTGATGGAAACGGAATAAAATAAATCTATGTACGTGGCTGCAGATAGCCCGGAATAATAATTGTTGCGACAAAGGTCCAGCCAATTAAAGTCCAAGCGAGTTACATTTCTGCTGTATCTTAGACAATTGATATTCTACCATCGAAAATCAGCATATTCGTATGGTGACAGAGAATAAGAAGCACTCACGAACAAGCGGACTATCCACCGCATAAATCGCCATTGTCGTCAACCCGTTCTGCAAATCGAGCAAAAGGCCCGCCACCTCGACGTTCAGCGTGCTCCCTAAACTTGCGCGGAAATATCTCGTTCGTTCAATCTCGCGGATGGTCACCTGGCACGCAAGGAGGAGCAGCGTGCCCACGACGGGCCCCGCGCAGATCAAGTTCGGCACGTTCGTGTCTCCGAGCACGATGACAATCTCCCGTGCGGCGTCGACGCACGTCGTGCTGGCGTCCGCGTCGTTCTTGTGCAGCTGGATCAGCGCCGCGCCAAGCAGCGCGTGCGTTACAGCAAGCGTGCGCGCGCCCTCGTCGCGGTTGTAATATTCGCTGAGCACCGGGATCCCCGCGCTGAACTGCTGGATGCGGGCGTCAAGCCACGCGCTCGCGTTCATGTGTGCTGCTGCCGCCTGCGGTTGCATAACTGGAAAGTAAATCAGACTAGAGACGTCTATGAGAGCCATGAAGAACATACCAGGGGACCACTTGCGCGCGAGTTGAGCAGTCTGCTGGAGGAGGACCGACGCCTGAACCTTCAATGCAAAAATAGAGTTCGGCCCTGGCACCCCACCGGCGACAAAATTGTCCACAGTATCGCTACCGCGTAAATTATGCGGAAGCATCCCCAGCTCGTATTCCTCTATATCGAGTGGCCAGGGTGTGTCGATATGCATGCCGGGAGAGTCGAGGATGCCGAGGTTGTTGGCCGTGCGGAGGGTCATGATAAGACTGTTCTGTGCACAAACGACGGTCCAGAAACCCCGAATCCGCTCGCCCTCTTCGATGTCGTCGCGCGGTGCATCGGGAAACACCTCGGTGAATGCAGAGGCGCCGATTAGAGGCGGGGATGACGGACGAGATGAGCGGATCTTGTGCAGGTGATAGCCCAGCGCGAGCGTCACAGCGCCGTTGACGTGAAATTCCGCCTCCAAAAACTGCTTGTTACGCAGGAAATATGTGGAGAGGAGGACATGAGCTTGGATTGTGTGGATCCTATGGACAGGGTGGGCACTGTCGGATAATTCGGTGGAGATATGCTGCTGGGCGCGCCGAATGAAGACCGCCTCGTAGGATACAAGGGGTTCTGAGCGAGACAAATGGATACCCCAAAGGTATGCAGAGCATAAGACAGCGGGGGATGGCCGAGCCGGATGCCCGAGAGGCAATTGCAGGAGAGCAGAGGCACGAAAGCGGCTAGGATGCATAAAAAACCCGAATTGCGATGCATGTGGCAAGAATCGGTCCAGACTATGGCAAAGTGAGTTGCATTCCGGGCATCCAAAAAATTACCAACAGCATTTGTATCATACCAAAAGGAGGTTCCTGTATCTATTTCAGTATTGGTCCATTTCGAAAGCCAGTTGTGATTACCTGGACACCGAGAAGAGAATGGTCCGAATCCGGCGACGACACTAAACTAGATCTACCTGCGGAGTCGAGTTGACGAAATGACGGGGACATGGGAGAATGCTCTTACTCGATATGATAGATTGCGGACTCGAGGGAGTTCCCGAACCCCAGTTTGATGAGCTGCCAGACGCCACTCCACCAGCAGAATCGGGTCGGGTGAGTATCACCGAAGGCAAAGTGTCGTCCGGATCTTCCAACTCCTTTACTCTAGCTTTCAGACGGTTGATCGTTGCTTGTAGTTCCTTCGTCCGGGAGTGCCCATCTGTGAATTCGCACTCGTCGTCCTTGGGCACTCGGGTACAGGGTCCGCAAACTGGGCGCTACACAATTGCGCTCAGCATCAACCAAGGGATGAAATGATGGAGACATACAGCCCCATCGCATCTCTTTGAGAGGATACACAATGAGAAAATTGAAAATACTTATGCGAATCTAGTTTGACTTACAATCTTTAAATGCCTGGGCCGAAATTATTATACGGACAGCGGAGGTAAATTTTTTTTGAACGTACCTGCAGTTCAAGCACGCTTTCCCCCGCCTAAGTGGTTCAGTCCGAGGTTTGGGCGGCCGCTTCCTCCGAGTCGTGGGAGGCTTGATCACGTCAATGCTACTGTTGAAATCTTGATTGAAACCCGAAGACATTTGATGCTAGATGAAATGAGAGATTTTCCCGTGTTGCTTTGATGTTTCTCCCGGCCCCCTCCCCTGTTATAAACATGACAGAGCGCTTGAACGTATTCTGAGGCTGCTCGAGGCGTGACTGCTTCATAATCGAAAATAAGCGGACGAGCTGGTGCGCAGCACTCTTGTCCATGAAGACAGAAGAGCATCGGTTGATGGGATGATGCGAAAATAGTCTCTCCGCTTTTCCCGTGGCGTGATGGATCACGTGGCTGTATTACATAGCACCACTACACAGCCGTTCTTGGGCCGGATTTTCAAAACCCCCGTAAATGACCGTCGACCCGAATATCAGGGCGTCATTCTGGCTGTGTTCAGTTGATGTCCTCCTTTAATTTATCATTGAACTCCGCTGATACGCACCAAGGCGCGCTACGCACGGAAACGGAGTTCACACGCAGTCAGCGGAGTTCCCACAGCACAGCAATTCTGGCTTCTCACAGTTTATTTCACCAACTCCGCCTCCTCCTCTTTCCTCCGCCTCCTTCTTGTCTTCTCCGCCTTTCCTCCTATTCTGCTATTTAACTCCTATGTATCTCCTATGTTACTTCTGTCTCTCCCCGTACTTCTCCATTTCTCCTCCGGATACTCCTCAACCTTTATTCCCAAATTCCGCGATGTCCGCGTTCCTCCATCGTCCTCCGGGTTTTCCCTACCTCTCCTATATCATTCACATTTCCCTCCTTTGTTCTCCTCTTCCATTTCCATCCTTATTCCGCGTACTCCCTGGTCTCTACCACCTTTTCCGCCTGCTCCTCTGTCCCTATATTCAATTCCGCCTCCTCCTCCGCTCGGCTAAATTCCGCTGCCCCTTTTGGAGTCCTATTGCTTCCACCCTACGGTACCGTATGCTACCAACACAGCCTCGAAGGCTCCTATAAATACTCGACCTATTTACCCTGTACTCCATCTTCCCTCTCCCCACTTCAATAGACTTCATTTCTTACTTGGAATCAAGTCGCTCTCCGCAGTCCATCTGCACAAGTCCTCGTATAGTTTTAGCTCTCGTCCTCGATCACGGTCACTCACCACAAGTCCACATATTAGCCCAGATTAGCCTTAGGTCCGCAGTGGACATTCAGCCCCAGTTAGCTCTCTCGTCCTCGCTCCAGCATCACATTATATCGCCCGAGTTTCATATCGTTTAGCCCTCACACCTACCCGTTGGATCTGGAACATATTGGACCACCTCGCACACCCACACTTCTCACTCCGCGCTTAGACTCGGAGTAGGTGTATCACCGCCGTGCAAATCGCGGCCATAGTACCTGGAGTGGCTGAGGCAGTGCAAGGGACCGACTTATAAGTTACTAACCAGCAGAGAAATGGCACGTGTAGGCAAGTCCAAGACGGTTAGGCGGTTCATCCAGGTGAATGAACTCCACATCAACTCCGGATTCGAGTGAATACTGATGAGGACTTTCCTAATCCCATATGTACGTAACCGCTTTTTTCCATACCTTGGCACCAAATCAGAGCTAATTTTTCTTCAAGGTCTTCCATAAACTTTCAATACTCACTTCCAGCAGCAAAGCTGCGAAGTTTCGCAAGTGATTCGACCCAATGGCATTGCTTTTCGTGTGATTATCACGATCTTGGGAGGATTTCCTTGCAATTTGAAATTCATGGGTATATTTCTCCGCTCCCATTGCCTTCGATCTCTTACTCAAAACCTGGCAGAATTACCCAAAACGGCCGCGGGCGTTGTGTTCCGTTTGGGGATAATTATAAAAATACATACGCGCAAATACCCACAGCCACCCATCATTTTCCTTCAATCCTCAGATTTTGCCATCGATCACTCTCAGTTTGCACTGAGGTCATTCCTGTGAAACTTATCCGTCAAATCAAAGCTCGAGAGCGAGAGATCATAAGTAAGTATACCCCGATACCTGTTTTCGCCCTCCTATGTCCTTCTACAGTTCGCACCAACTCCATGTCTGAGCCTGAGGAACCTTTTACGCCAGACGAGGAGCTTCTTTTGGAAGTAATCACCGAGATGGTCATCCCTCAAGCAATCCTTTTCTCCGATATTGCATTCAGCAACCCCCTACATCCCCAATACTGTGCCCAGTTCTTGCACGGCGTTTGGTTCCGTCTGTTTGCATCGGAAGACGAAGGAGCCATTCCAGCTGCTTTTCACTTCATTGTATTTGGTCGCGCAGATGCACAGATGGCGAGCCTTGTCAATTGCATGTCGCGGTGCCACTGCGCATCTGATAATCCCCACGATAAACTCGAAGCCGGTTGGATCGACTCTTTTCACGACTTCGGAGCTGAGGCCCAGCTTGAAGCTGCGACTATGGGAGGAATTTTAGCCAC